>CM076583.1:218945914-219058398 GCA_034641835.2 Pinus albicaulis
ATCCAACGGCCCTTATTCCCTCCGATCGCAAGTCCTACCGCCATTTCAAAACCCGCCGATTTGTTTTCCGCCGTCGATCTGATCTGCAGATCAACGGCCAGTGCTTAATCGCACTGGAATTTCAATCGCATCCCCTTTTCTGCCACCCCCGATTGAGACCCTCCGATTAGATATGGACCGTCCACGTGTCCAGATCAGACGGTCCAAAACTGCTCCTCCTTATTCTTCTCCCGCTATCCTTTTTGCCTTTCTATGCAGATCTCCACCGTTGGTTGCCTTCATCCGACGGCTACGCTCCTCCCCCGCCATCTGAAGCAGTTTAAACCCATTTCGCAGAATTTCTTAATTGTTTTTGTTTTATGCAGGTGTTTTCGATGGTTTTCCATTGTATAACGAAGAAATGCCAAGGGCTGGGAATGACGATTCTCACGCCCTCGTTTCATTACAGAGAAGCCATTCACGGGGCTCTATTCCATGTTTCGTCAGTACTCTATGAGTATTGATGTCGTAAAGCCCAGTGCAGGTCTGCACATCGACAAGACACGGTTTTAATTCAAACACAGTTAAAGAGTATCAGTTTGAAGACAGAGCACATCATATGAAGATTTAAGACGGTTTTTATGGGGATTACGGCTAAGACCGTTATCAGAAGCCTAATCCCCAATCTAAAACACAGTTTAAAGGAAAAAAATAAAGTGTTTCATCAGACAGAAGGCTTCCACCGTTTCAAACTAAAGGCAAATTGATTCCTCAGCTACCACCGAGCCACCTGGTGCCTCAAACCATTCAAACCAAAGGCTGAGTTATTGAAAAAAATCAGATATCTACCTCCAGCACAGCCAAGGAGTTACTTCTGCAAGGAAACCAATGAATAAATATCTGTAGAGTTACTCCAAAACGCAGCATATGAGCCTCAAAGTCAAATAAAACTCACTTCGAGTTTTAAATCATAAATGTAAAAGTTAATGCAGCACTTCCACCTGTAATTTCTCTAATCGATGCCTCTCAAAGGGCCGAGAAGTCTTCACTCTGCATTAACTGTCCTTGAGATATTTTGTTAAAATCTCACCTCCTCATCTTCCTATAAATACTTCTACAGAAGAGGAGAAATTGTTGGTTACAGAACTTTGAAATACACTTGAGCTTGAGACTTCTATTTGTACATAGTATTCACTGGCCCTTGAAGCTCTGTTTGTGCTAGAGTAGTTAGGTTGAATAGTGAAGATGATTGCTGAACTGAAACATTGGACTTGAAGTTTGTAACTGGTTTGACATCAATATAAAAGTTGTTTCTTGGGATCCTGGTCTATATTGACGGTGATGTTATTCTCATTTGTAACTTGTTATTTTATTTCTGTTTTCATGTTGTTTCATTTTCCACTGTAAAGAACAGTTTAAACAGGGTTAGGACCTGCTGTATATCAGTAACCTTCTCTGGCTGAGAAATATTTATTTGAATGTTTTCTTCCAATCTGTGTTATTCAGGAATGACTTAATTCAGTTTAGGCATGAGAATGCTGGCGTTCCCTCATTTTATCGTCCTAGCTGAATATTATTTCTGAATGTTACTTTCAGTATATGTTATGTGATGATGAACTGAAGGAAGATATGGTTAGCCCTGGTCCCAGACTTGTCTGCATAAATAACTGATTGTTTCCCTTGGAATGTGTTAAAAGCTGGCTAGTTTAGAAGCACTTGCTAGATCTTAGACCATTCTGTGTTATCTTTGTGTTTCCCCTTGTTTTGTATGTTTTCTATTGGAAATGTGTCAAAGGCTGGTTGGTTTAAAAGCACTTACCAGATCCTAGTCTGCTTTCGTGTCCTCCTTAAGTGTTTGCCAAAGGCTGACTGGTTTAAAAGTACTTATCAGATCCTAGGCTGCTCTTCGTTCTACATCCGTCTAATTCCCCTTCTTAGTGTATCACTCCATTCCATAAATCAAAATTTAAAGAAATCCTTAGACATAGATGACTTGCCCCTTGGATCACACTTGATGTTGTTGTTCAATTAAAGCCTAGATATGACTCCATAGCCCAATGGACTAAAAACCAGCGTTATATCTATCTGTCTGCCAAATCTGTTCTATTTGCTTGCAACTTCTCACTTTTGAAACTTTTTTGCATTTAGGATTTTCCCCTCAAGTAACATTTCATGCTCAACCATAAAAAACAAAACAAAACCCGTGGCCTTCATAACTAGCCTAATATCATTACCCTAAACTTCAAAGAAAATATCCATCTTTGTACATATTGGAGAGATCCCTCTCCGGATTCAGGAGGGCTAGATCCTAGAATCCCAAAGTTGGTTGAAATGATGTTAACTCTGTGATTGGACTCTCCCAATCTTGCTAATAAATTACAGAGACCTAACATTTCTGGCGACTCCGCTGGGGACATCGAACCCATAATCATTTTCATTTAAAGATAATCATATGACGTCAGAGATTTGGTTCATAGAGCATTTTCTTTATTAACCAGAGTAAAAAGCAGCCTTTTCAAGCACTGCCTATTATAGGTAATCATGATGGAACTTGTTTGAATCAGTGACAAACTAGGTAAACCCTAGGTTTCTCTTAAGACTTCATCTAAACCTTGAAAAATCAGCTGGCTTAGCCATAAGAGTAGACTGCCTTTGTCTCGCAACCTTAGCTAAGTTTTGAAACAAAGTTAGGATATTCCTAACAACCACAAAACTGAAAAATCACTTAGAAAAACCTAAAAATATTTCAGATTGGAATTAAATAAACATGGTGGTGGACCATAAGACCTTTTACCTCTGAAAGGGGCTAAAAATTTCCACTTGGCGACTCCACAATCCTAGCAAACCTTAAGACTCCACTGGGAAGAACCCTTATCATTAATAAAACCATTCAAACTCACTTAGAGGACTGTGGGATTTAAAATTGTAAAAATAGATTGGTTAACCTCTCCAAGATTGTCATATCTGGTTGAACTTTTCTTGTTTCAGGTCTAAACAACATAGCATAGTGGCTTCTAAAAAGATTCACACTAGAGCCCACCCAGACCCTAACCCACCTGAGATAGTTGATAATCCAGAAAGTATCCTTTGGAAGTCTCCTAAGGTTAAATTATTAACTGTTTTCAGATCACCCATGAGAGCTAATTCAGTCCCTGAAAATATTTCTGCTCTGCAACAATCACAAACTGACTTAGTGAACCCATTTAGGACTAGGTCATTTGATGATATAATCCAGTTAGACTCTGAATCTTCACTTTCATCTCTTGAAACAAGTGAACATCCTGGTAGCAGGGAAACAACACCTCCTGATTTACATTTCCTTCACAATTTAGGTGTCTCCCATCCAAAATCATCTCAACAGTCTACTCCTGGTCCATCCACTTCTAGTCACCCTACATCCACTGTTCAAACCACTTCACCTCAGCCCACTTTCCCTTCTGTAAATCCACCTCCACCTCCTGCCATGGCAACATGGTATGCTCCCTTAGCCCTTAATATACCACTAGTCAATCTTCCACTGGACTATCAGTCCAAAATTCCATTATATGATGCTAATAATGCTACAACTGCATCACAACATGTGGATAAGATGAATGACTATTTTGATCGAAATGAAATTGATGATGATTCTATCAAGCTCAGACTGTTTGCTCAGAGCTTAAGGGGAGAAGTAAGAAAATGGTTTAAAGGTTTAGCCCCCCGTAGTATAAATGACCTCCAAGGCTTCCATCAGACATTCTTAAATAAGTGGGAAGTGAGAAAGAATCCTCTCCAAGTCCTTGCCGACTATAACAATCTCCATAGAAACCCTGGGGAAAGTGTACAATCTTATTGTACCAGATTTAACAGCGTCTATAATGCACTTTCCCCCGAACTAAAACCTCCTCGGGGCTCAGCTTTAAACAAATTTCCTGAAGGGTTTGATCCAGACATGACATATTCACTTAGAGAAAGAGTTTTTGCAACCCTTGAAGACATGCAAAGGGGTGCTCTTTCTGTGGAAGTAAACTTGATGGAGAAAAGAGCAAGAATGAAGAGCGAGAAGAGAGTATATTTTAGAGAGGAATCAACCCCTTCCACTTCAAGCTCAAAGATAGAGAGAATGATGGAAGAAATGATGAAAGAGATGAGCATAATTAAGAGAGCACAAGCAAATCAAAATCAAACTGCTCCTCAAAATAGGAACCAAAATCAGAATGTTAGAAGGAACCAGCCTCCAAACAGACCCAGGGATGATGATCAACAGATCACCCCTCCCTTTCATCAAAACTATGTAAGTGAGGTTGAAGAAACAGAAGACATAGCAGAGGGAGAGGATATCAACATGTTTGGGGAAGAGGATGATGACTTTGAGGTTCATTATGATAATAAACAAGGTCTTTACACACCTTACGACGACAAAAGAGATGATAATGAAAATTATTATCAGGACATGGAAAATGTCGTCATAGAACCTCAAAGAGAATATGACCTTAGAAGCAAGACCGGTCAACAAGCCCCCAACACCAAAACCTCTGACAAATCCTCTCAAAGCAGCACCGCAGCCAAACCCAAAACAACCAAACAAAAAGACAAAACAGTGGCTGTTAATTCTGATAAGGATAAGGAGAAAAACACTCAAAATTCTGAAAAATAGAGTGAAGACATCAGCAGTACTAACGCTTCAGCTAGTACTCCTTCTACAACAGTTGTGTCAAGTAAAACAAATCAGCAAGCTGTAATTGTTGATAGAGTGACAGCTAATAAGGTTGAAACAAGTGCTTCAAAGAATCAAACCCCTTTCAGCTTTGAACAGGAAATCTTAAAGATCAAAATCTCTGTTCCATTAACTGAGTTAGCTGCCCAACATGTATATAGGAACAAAATTTTGAAGGCTTTAAATATAGAGGAAAATGAAGATACAGTTAATCTTAGTGACGACCTACAAGAGTTGATTTTTGGCCCTAAGATTGAAGGGAAGTTTCAAGAAGGACCAGTTCCTCCCTTTTATGTGATTTTGAAAATTCATGACAAAATTCTACACAACGCTATGCATGATTCCGGGGCTTCTCATAATTTAATGCCTAAAGCTGCGATGGAGAGCCTTGGTTTAGAAATCACCAGACCCTACAAAGACCTATACTCCTTTGACTCAAATAGAGTAAAATGTCTAGGATTGATCAAAGACCTCTGTGTTAACCTAGCCCAGATTCCAGCCAAATGTTTACTCATGGACATTGTCGTGGCTGATGTTCCCCCAAAGTATGGAATGTTATTATCAAGATCCTGGGGAGCTAAGTTACAGGGGACTATGCAGATGGACATGACATATGTGACCATCCCGGTTTTCAATCAGACCAGAAGACTTTACAGGGAGTCTCATATGCAATACATGGTTACAAGTCAAGACAGACCACGAAACTCTCCTATATATTCTGTCAATACAGGCCTTGATTATTTTATCATGTTTAACAATGAAACTCCTAGTGAACAAGTCACTTTAACAGAATTAAAGGCTGACAGGGAAGAAGAGTATAATAACGCGGAAGTGTCCAAACAGTTTGCCACATGTGAAAACATTAGTAAACAAAGCATAGGTCTTGATTTACCGGTTATGAGTCCATTGTTTTTAGGACTTAACAACCCAGAAAATATCCCTAACGTTTCTGGCATCATCCCTCAATCTATTGAAGAATTTGAGGAGTCAAAACAAATTCAATTGGGTGCTGCTAACCATGAACAGTCAGAAGGCACCATAGTTAAAAAGGAAAATCGCCAAACAGACGAAACCAAAGACAGTCCTTTATGGAGTATGTATTTTGATGGGTCATGCACTAGAAATAATGCTGGTGCAGGGGTTTGGAGCATTAACACTGAAAACAACCACACAGAATGCATCTCATGCAAATTAAACTTTCAGTGTTCCAACAACATAGCAGAATATGAATCCCTTCTCTTAGGCTTGCATCTCTTGAAAAAATTAGGAGCCAGAAGAATTAATGTGTACGGGGATTCTGAGTTAATCATTAGGCAAGTCAATGGGGAGTATAATGCGAATCATCCCAGACTTAGAGCCTATCGGAATGATGTCATGGATCTGTTGACAACATTTGAGGAGTCAAACCTGAGTTTCATCCCAAGGAAAAACAACATTATGGCCCACAATTTAGCTTTTGCAGCCAGAACATGTCTAACGCCATATGAGACTGGAGACAACACAACTCCGATAAAATTTAGACCGGCAGTGCCTGATAACGAAAAATATTGGCAAGTGTTTGACAATGACAAACAAATAGAAGACTTCATACAATTCAGAAATGAGTTCGAACTGCACAGTTCAGATTCAGATTATGATACAGACTGCAGTGAAGAAAACTTTCTTGGTGAAGAAGAATCGTCTCCTCAACCTGCCAATATTAACCTATTGTCTAGCGAACTTAGGAGCAAAACAGAATTAAGTGCAGAGTTAGAAACGGAAGAATTAAAAACTCTGCATTCTAAAGATGAAAATCGGCCAAGTGGTCTAACGCCTTTAGAGGAGTTGTTCGATTTTAACGATGTGGCCAATAAACCAAAACTTGAACCTGTAGAGACTAAAGTAGAGGAGTGCAATATAGGCAGTGAGGAAAAACCGAAAATGATCAAGCTGTCCAAAACTTTGCCAGCTCACATTAAACTCAAATACTTAGAGCTGTTCAAAGAATTTTCTGATGTTTTTGCTTGGAGTTACGAATATCTCAAATCCTATGACACTGAAATAATACAGCACAAAATCCCTCTTAAAGAAAACCAAAAACCATTCAAACAAAAACTGAGCAGAATAAACCCTGTCTAGTTGCCATTGGTTAAGAAGGAAATCATGAAGATGCACGATGCTGGAATTATTGTCCCTATTAGATATTCTGAGTGGGTATCTAATCTAGTGTCCGTTAGGAAGAATACTGGAGAAATCAGGCTTTGTATAGACTTTAGAGACTTAAACAAAGCTTCGTTAAAAGACAACTACCCTTTACCAAAAATGGATCACATTTTACAAAGGGTGGTGGGGTCTAAAAGGATTTCGTTGCTTGATGGCTATTCAGGGTATAATCGGATTTTAGTTCACCCTGCTGATCAATTAAAGACAGCTTTCACTACTCCATGGGGCACTTTCATGTATGTGAAGATGCCTTTTGGTCTAATGAACGTTGGAGCAACCTTTCAGAGAGCCATGGACATAGCATTCTCGGAAGAATTGGGTTTCTTCATCATTATCTATCTGGATGATGTCACTGTGTTTTCAAAAACAGATGAAGAACATTTAGAACATTTGAGAAAAGTTTTCGAGAAGTGCAAAAGGTTTGGAATATCTTTAAACCCTCAGAAGACACTATTTGGTCTCCAAGAAGGTAAGCTTCTTGGACACATTATTTCAGAAGAGGGTATAAAGATAGATCCAAAGAGGATTGAGGCTATATTGCAAATCTCTCATTCTCGAAATATCAAAGAGTTGCAGTCTTTCATTGGAAAGATTAACTTTTTAAGAAGGTTCATCCCTAATTTGGCAGATCTCCTTACAAATATCACAAACATGTTGAAGAAGGAACAAGGGATAAAATGGACCTTGGAAGCAAAGACATCCTTTGAGCTGGTGAAACAAGCATTAACCAAAACACCGGTTCTCATAAGCCCTGATTTTTCCAAAGATTTTTATATCTTCTCATTTGCATCAGAACATACCATTGCTGCTGTCCTTTTACAGAAAAATCCACAAGGACAAGAGCAGCCTATTGCATTCTTTAGCAAGGCATTGAGGGATGCCCCTTTGAAGTATAATATTATGGAAAAGCAAGCTTTTGCTTTGGTTAAAGCATTAAAAGACTTCAGAGTATACATCCTTCACTCACACATCATTGCCTTTGTCCCAAATTCAATTGTAAAAGATATTCTAACACAGGACCCAGATGGTAAGAGAGGTAAGTGGATTGTTGTTATTCTCGAATATGATTTAGAGATAAAACCCACTAAACTCATCAAAGGCCAAGGTCTAGCTAGATTAATGGTTGAATCCAATTTTGAAGTTCTTGATATTAATGTGATTAATGCTTTGGACAGCCAAGAAGAATTCTCAACTCCCATTATTGAAAACCATTTTCTGAATTCTCCTTGGTATGCTGATATCATTTATGTTTTGCTTAATTTAAACACGCCTCCTGGTTTATCTAAAACGAAGGCAAGGTTCTTAAAGTTGAAAGCAGTAAACTATTGCATTGTAGATAGGTGTCTTTATTGGAAAAATGCTAGTGGTATATTGCTTAAATGTTTGCCTGAGTTTGATGCAGAGAAGATTAAGCAGGAATTTCATGAAGGAGAGTGTGGAGGCCATTTGTATTGGAAGTCAACAGCCAACAAAATTTTGAGGGCTGGTTTCTTTTGGCCCACCCTTTTTCCTGATGTTCACAAAATGACAACTACTTGCCATAAATGCCAATTGTTTGAGGGCAAGAGAAAATTATTACCCCTTCCTCTGCATCAAATCACTGTTGAAGCTCCTTTTCAACAGTGGGGACTTGACTTCATAGGTGAAATCCATCCCTCATCTTCTGCCCAGCATAGATGGATCCTTACTGCCACAGACTATTTCACTAAATGGATAGAAGCCATTCCTTGTAGGCAAGCCAATGATTCAGTTATTATAAAGTTCATAGAAACCAATATCCTTTCCAGATTTGGCTTCCCTACCAAGATCATCACGGATAATGCAGCAGCATTTAGAAGCAAGAAAATGGTGGAATTCTGTCACAAGTACCAGATAACATTGGGACACTCCACAGCCTATTATCCTCAGGGTAATGGACTCACAGAGTCTTCCAACAAAAGCTTAGTGAACATAATAAAGAAACTGTTGGAAGACAACAAGAAGTCTTGGCACACAAAGTTGATCCATGCACTTTGGGTTGACAGATTAACTTTGAAGAAATCCATTGGTATGTCACCTTTCCAGCTTGTATATGGTACAGATGCAATTTTTCCTAACAGCCTGGGTGTACCAGTTATGAAGTTAATTCAAGAGTTGCAGACTGAGGATAATGACATGATCAGAAGAATAAATCAGACCATTCATCTTCAACAAATCAGAGAGGAAGTGTACAACAAAACATTGCAGAAACAGGACAGCATTAAGAAGCTTTTTGACAGAAGAACAAAGGCCAGCAATTTCAAGATTGGGGAAAAAGTTTTAAAGTGGGATTCAAAGAGAGAAGATAAGGGAAATCATGGTAAATTTGACAATCTATGGCTTGGCCCTTACTCTATTCATTCAGTTGCTGGAAACAATGCATTCTTCTTACAAGAGCTGGATGGAACAGATTTGTTTGGGGGTCCTGTCAATGGCAGGATGCTCAAGCATTACTTATCTTGATTCATGATATGTTTTTAAGCCTTCTTTTTTCTTTTTTCCATTGTAAACATTTCATCCATCATTGCATTCAAAGTTATGAAAAATCAAAAAATACAAAAACAAAGAAAAATAGAAAGAGGGCAGAAATGAAAACAAGAAAGGCAAAGCCCCATGCCAAAAAAGAGAAATAAATTCTGAAAGTGTGCAAGCTCAAATGCCACTCCTCAGAAACACACTTCTAGTTAGTCAAACTGTTTAAACTTGACTAATTAGCTTTAAATTTTCTGCTGATAGGTTAGTGAATTTGATTTGCCAAACTGTTTAATCTTGGTTGATCAGTAGATAGATTAGGATAGAAATTAAGGTTCAAACATGTTCAAAATCTGAACCAAAGTTTCCAAAGAGAGATGAGTCAAAACTGTTTTATTTTTCTGAGTCATAAAAGAGAAAAACTGGTTCTAATTTGCCCAAAATCTGAACCAGAAAAAAGAGACAGCTCAAAACAAAATTAAAAATAGAGCTGTAAATAAAAAGAAGGCCATAATAAGAAACTTTCAGATCTTAAGCCTTCCATTTTTGATTTAATTTTCTGCAAATAATAATCTATGTGCAGCTTGTTTTTATGCCATAGATCACAGCAAGTCAAACAGCTTAATCTTGACTTAGCTGTTTTTAAATTTCTGTTATGGAATTTAGAGAATGAAAGTGTGTTGGAATGCTTAATCCCAACAGACAGTAGACTAGGTAGAGAAATATCTGAGCTCAACTGTTTAATCTGGGTTCAGGGAGAAATAAGGAGTAGAAGTAGATTAGATTTCCTGTTTTTAAAAGAATAAAATGTTGTGAATAGAGTTTGCCAATCCAAGTGCACTCTAAGAAGAAAAAATGTTAGATCTGTAGGATTGGGTAGGTAGCAAGCTTGTCGATAAAGGTCCATTGTTTTCATGGCTGCCAAATATGTTTTTAGAGAAGATCATTCAATCACAGGAGGACAGCCCAATGGATGAGGCAACTAATCAGCCTCCCAGAAATCAAGTCTGAATTCTTGATGCCTTCAAGAAGGCACCATCCCCAAGTGGAGCCACTGTTAACCACCTATAATATTTTGTTATACCAAAAGGTGGCTAAGATCTTTTTGAGCCTCCAAGGAACAAATTTTATCACTAAAAATTGTTGGCTCTTGAAGTCTCTTTAAGGCCTCATGCCTCTGTCCCAAATCCTCATTTGCTGTCCCATTTTTTACTCAGAAAAATCTGCTGATTTCGTATAAACAAACTGCTAAAGAAACCATCATTTTCTTCCCTTTTTCTCCATATTATTCCTTTACTTTTCATAACTCCTCTTCTTTCCATTTATGAAAAATTCCCCTTTCATAGTTAAAAACTCACTTTTTAACTATTCCGAAACCCCCAAATCCATTTAAAACTTTGAAACTTTTCATGGAAAACAAGTTTTATTGCTATGGACCTAAGCCCCTTTGGGCTAAAGTCCTAAACCACTTCCCCCACATGCCCATACGTTAAAACCAAACGCCAAAGCTTTTTGGCGCTAATCGCAATCGGAAACAACACAAATGGGTTGATCGGAAAGACCAGGCTCAATGGCCCGATTGCGATTGGCCGTTATCTCTATACTCCCGGGCATATTACACTCCGTGAAAACCACCGGCCCTGCAATCGGGCGCCTTTTTCCCTTTAACTTATACATTTTCTGCCCGAGCCATTATAACTTGTTTTTATTGCAAAAATTTGGTTTTCATATGTTTAAAGGTTTTTTCCGCCGGTGCATAGGTCGAAGCAATCCTGACCGTTGATCTAGTCCTTCGATCCAACGGTCCGCGCACAATCGCATCGCGACTTCTCCCTGTTGCGCAATCGCATGCCCATCTCTACGACCTCCGATTGCGATCCCTCCGATTCATTCCCCGCCGTTGATCTGGTCCTCAGATCAACGGCCAGCGCTCAATCGCAAGTTTCTAATCGCATGCGTTTTTGTTTCATCCCCGATTGCGATGGCTCCGATTTAATCCTAGCCGTCCATCCTCCCGAAGATCCAACGGTCCTTATTCCCTCCGATCACAAGTCTTGCCCCCGTTTCGAAAACCCTCCGATTCATCTTCCGCCGTCGATCTGATCTGCAGATCAACGGCCTGCGCTCAATCGCATCGCAAACTCTCAATCGCATGCCTTTTGTTTGTGCTCCGATCGCCGATCCCCGATTCAATCTCGGCCGTTCATCTGTTTTGAAATCTGACGGCCATCGCACACCCTTGCGATCCCTCTGATTCATTCCCTGCCGTCGGTCTGGTTCTCAGATCAACGGCCAGCGCTCAATCGCAAAGGGCTCAATCGCAAAGTTTCAATCGCATGTTGTTTTGTGACCTCCCCGATTGCGATCCTCCGATTAAATCTGGGTCATCCAATTTCCCGCCTATCCAACGGCCCTTATTCCCTCCGATCGCAAGTCCTACCGCCATTTCAAAACCCGCCGATTCGTTTTCCGCCGTCGATCTGATCTGCAGATCAACGGCCAGCGCTTAATCGCACTGGAAGTTCAATCGCATCCCCTTTTGTGCCACCTCCGATTGAGACCCTCCGATTAAATCTGGACCGTCCACGTGTCCAGATCGGACGGTCCAAAACTGCTCCTCCTTATTCTTCTCCCGCTATCCTTTTTCCTTTCTTTGCAGATCTCCACCGTTGGTTGCCTTCATCCGACGGCTACGCTCCTCCCCCGCCATCTGAAGCAGTTTAAACCCATTTCGCAGGATTTCTTAATTGTTTTTGTTTTATGCAGGTGTTTTCGATGGTTTTCCATTGTATAACGAAGAAATGCCAAGGGCTGGGAATGCCGATTCTCACGCCCTCGTTTCATTACAGAGAAGCCATTCACGGGGCTCTATTCCATGTTTCGTCAGTACTTTATGAGTATTGATGCCGTAAAGCCCAGTGCAGGTCTGCACATCGACAAGACACGATTTTAATTCAAACACAGTTAAAGAGTATCAGTTTGAAGACAGAGCACAGCATATGAAGATTTAAGACGGTTTTTATGGGGATTATGGCTAAGACCGTTATCAAAAGCCTAATCCCCAATCTAAAACACAGTTTAAAGGAAAAACCTAAAGTGTTTCATCAGACAGAAGGCTTCCACCGTTTCAAACTAAAGGCGAATTGATTCCTCAGCTACCACCGAGCCACCTGGTGCCTCAAACCATTCAAACCAAAGGCTGAGTTATTGAAGAAAATCGGATATCCGCCTCCAGCACAATCAAGGAGTTACTTCTGCAAGGAAATCAATGAATAAATATCTGCAGAGTTACTCCAAAACGCAGCATATGAGCCTCAAAGTCAAATAAAACTCACTTCGAGTTTTAAATCATAAATGTAAAAGTTAATGCAGCACTTCCACCTGTAATTTCTCCAATCGATGCCTCTCAAAGGGCCGAGAAGTCTTCACTCTGCATTAACTGTCTTTGAGATATTTTGTTAAAATCTCACCTCCTCATCTTCCTATAAATACTTCTACCGAAGAGGAAAAAAAGGGCGGTTGGTTGCAGAACTTTGAAATACACTTGAGCTTGAGACTTCTATTTGTACATAGTATTCATTGGCCCTTGAAGCTCTGTTTGTGCTAGAGTAGTTAGGTTGAATAGTGAAGATGATTGCTGAACTGAAACATTGGACTTGAAGTTTGTAGCTGGTTTGACATCAATATAAAAGCTGTTTCATGGGATCCTGATCTATATTGACGGTGATTTTATTCTCATTTGTAACTTGTTGTTTATTTATGTTTTCATGTTGTTTCATTTTCCGCTGTAAAGAACAGTTTAAACAGGGTTAGGACCTGCTGTATATCAGTAACCTTCTCTGGCTGAGAAATCTTTATTTGAATGTTTTCTTCCAATCTGTGTTATTTAGGAATGACTTAATTCAGTTTTAGGCATGAGAATGCTGGTGTTCCCTCATT
The DNA here is from genome assembly GCA_034641835.2 of Pinus albicaulis. Lineage (NCBI taxonomy): Eukaryota > Viridiplantae > Streptophyta > Pinopsida > Pinales > Pinaceae > Pinus > Pinus albicaulis. The sequence goes on from CM076583.1 coordinate 218,959,221, forward strand.
TTATCGTCCTAGCTTAATATTATTTCTGAATGTTACTTTTAGTATGTGTTATGTGATGATGAACTGAAGGAAGATATGGTTAGCCCTGGTCCCAGACTTGTCTGCATAACTAACAGATTGTTTCCCTTGGAATGTGTTAAAAGCTGGCTAGTTTAGAAGCACTTGCTAGATCTTAGACCATTCTGGGTTATCTTTGTGTTTCCCCTTGTTTTGTATGTTTTCTATTGGAAGTGTGTCAAAGGCTGGTTGGTTTAAAAGCACTTACCATATCCTAGTCTGCTTTCGTGTCCTCCTTAAGTGTTTTCCAAAGGCTGACTGGTTTAAAAGTACTTATCAGATCCTAGGCTGCTCTTCGTTCTGCATCTGTTTAATTCCCCTTCTTAGTGTATCACTCCATTCCATAAATCAAAATTTAAAGAAACCCTTAGACATAGATGACTTTCCCCTTGGATCACACTTGATGTTGTTGTTCAATTAAAGCCCAGATATGACTCCATAGCCCAATGGACTAAAAAGCAGCGTTATATCTATCTGTCTGCCAAATCTGTTCTATTTGCTTGCAACTTCTCACTTTTGAAACTTTTTTGCATTTAGGATTTTCCCCTCAAGTAACATTTCATGCTCAACCATCCAAAACAAAACAAAACCCGTGGCCTTCATAACTAGCCTAATATCATTACCCTAAACTTCAAAGACAATATCCATCTTTGTACATATTGGAGAGATCCATCTCCAGATTCAGGAGGGCTAGATCCTAGAATCCCAAAGTTGGTTGAAATGATGTTAACTCTGTGATTGGACTCTCCCAATATTGCTAATAAATTACAGAGACCTAACATGTTCCTACATAATAGGAAGTAGCTAGAATATAGTTTCTCCAAGTTTAGTGTGTGGTTGAGAGAATCTCTCAACCACATTACTGAACGTCCAAGATAGAATTCCTATATTGAGACTATTGCTTGTATAAATATGTGTGTAATTTCCTTGATTCACAATATAGAATTTGAATATAGTCTGCAGACTGATATTTTATCTCACCTCGTGGTAAGTTTTTAAAAATCCTGAGTGTCCTCCTAAAAGAGAAGTGTGCATTTCCAAAAGAATATTTTGTTTTATTTGGGAATTCTTACAAATATGTAAGCAACTTTGTACCATAAAGAATCATTTTTCCAACTAAATTTATCAGATGTACTAGGATCTTACTGCAACTTTTGAATGAGTGTCCACACTTCTTCATCCTTCTTCCATTCATCTCTTGCTTCAGTCATCCAATCTAGTTGGATAACATAAATGGCACAAAGAAATGCTTCCACCTCTTCAGCCTTTCTTGAGAGTGCATCTGCAACAACATTTAGCTTCCCTTTTTTGTAGATTTTTTCAAAATCATAACCCAACATCTTTGTGACCCATTTTCTCTGCTCTTCTGAATATAGTCTTTGTTCCAAAAAGTGTTTGAGACTATCATGATCAGTTTTTACCTTGAAGTGTTTTCCCATTAGGTAAGTTCGCCATTTCTTTAGTGCATACAGTATTGCTAACATTTCCTTCCCATAAATAGGTTTCTGTAAATACTTTCGTTCTTCCTTCTTGCATTAGAACAACACCAATTCCACTTTCCAAGGCATCACATTCCACAATAAAGGTTTTTGTGAAGTCTAGCGTAGCTAAGACTCGTGATAGGCACATTGCCTCTTAAGATGTTCAAAGGCCTTAGTTTCTTCAGGAGTCCATGAAAGTGCATATTTCTTCAATAATGTTGTTAAAGGTGCTGCTATTCTCCCATATTTCTTAACAAACTTGTGATAATACCATGTTAACTCGAGAAATCCTCGCAATTTCTTTATGGTTGTGGGGACTTTCCATTCCTTAATGGGTTTAATTTTTTTAGGGTCTACCTTAACACCCTCGTGAGATTCAATATGACCCAGATATTCCACCTCTTTTACTCCAAAGAAACATTTGGATTTTTTTGCATATAATTGTTTCTCTTGCAATAGTTTGAGCACCCTGTCAACATGTTGAACATGATCCTTCCAAGACCTGCTGTAGATTAGTATATCATCAAAAAATACTAGCACAAATTTTCTAAGGAAGGGTTTGAAAATAGAATTCATCAACCCTTGAAATGTAGAAGGTGCACTGGTAAGGCCAAAACACATGACCAAAAATTCATAATGACCCTCATGAGTTCAAAATGTTTTTTTCGGAATATCTTCAGTCTTCATTCTAATTTTTTGATATCTTGAATGAAGATCGAACTTGGAAAAATAAATTTCTCCATGTAATTCATCCAAAAATTCATCACTCACAGGAATGGGAAATTTATCTTTAATGGTGAGCTTATTGAGCTCTTTATAATCCAGACACATGCACCATGATCCATCCTTCTTATGTACCAATACAAAATGAGCAAAGAAAGAACTTTTAATAGGTTGAATGATACACACCTCTAACATTTCTACAATCATACGTTCAATTTCGCTCTTTTGGACATAAGGATAGTTATAAGGCATGATTTTTGGAGGAACACTTTCTGGAATCAAATTAATAGCATGATCATGATCACGAATAGGTGGGAGTCCTTTGGGAGTTTCAAACACCTTGGAATGATTGTCGAAGACTCTTTGGAGATCTGCAAAAATAGATGATTTTGATGTTGTAACTTCTAGTGAGCATAATTGTGCAATTACACCTCGTTGTTCTTTCTTTAGAATATTTTTCATGAAATTAGAGCTTATTATCTTTCCCGGCTTCCCTACAATACACCATAATTCGACTTCCTTTCCTTCTGAAAAAAGTTTTAAGAAAAGTTGAAAATTAAAAGCTACCATCCCCAAATATTGTAACCATTGTACTCCTAGTACAACATCAGCACCTCCCATAGGAATGGAAAGCGTTGGACTATTCAATACATATTCCCCCATGGTTAGCTTGATATTATGGAATTTTTCTGAGAAATTCATAGCTCCTCCATTTGCAACCATCGCTTGACATTCTGGTGCTAGGTATAAGAAACAATTCAATTTCTTGGCTACCTTAGAATGAATAAAATTATGGGTGCTACCTGAATCAATCAACACTATTACATTTTTCTTCTTGATATGTCCTTCTATCTTGAGAATTTGAGGAGTGGTAATTCCTGCCAATGCATTACACGATATGGTGGGAATAATTTCTTCCTCTTCTAGGGTTGGTTCTTGGTGTATATCCTCTTCTTTTAAAGATTCTTGTTTATTTTATTCTTCCTCTTCACAATCTATGTAAAATAATTTCTTCTCAGCTCTCTTATGACCTTCAGTGTATTTTCTATCACAATTATAGCAAAGCCCTTTTGCTCTTTTTTCTTCCAATTTTTGTGGTGTCAACCTTGTAGGTTGTTGGAACCTAGGTGTAACACCCCCAATTTATGTGTTTGAATTTCAAAGCTAGACATTTGAACTTTAATCCTAAGGGGAGTGGACCCCAAAGGACAAGTATTTTGTGAATGTAATTAAATATTTAAATTGAGGAAATGAATAAAATGATTTTGTGCAGATTGACCAAAATGAGATGTATGAGATCACTTGCTAAATCCATGAGGATGGATAAGGCAAATACTGTCACCACAATCTTTCAAAAATCCTTGAAAGAAATTACTTCTAATTTATATTTGTGAGGAAAAAATCTAAATTCCCCAATGATGAGGAAAATAGTTGGGAAGAGGTAAAAAGCTGGAAAAGCTGAGGGAAAGCATAAAACAGCTTTAAAGAATCCCTAAAATGGGAAGCCTAGGCAAATAGGAAGAAAAGCATCCTGATATTCTGGACGCAGAATTAGAAACATGCTTTGGGGCACAATAGCTTAAATAAGCTTCTCCTACACAGATTAGAGGTTAGTCTGTTCTAGGAGAGGATCTTAGCTCAGGGGTGAGTTCTGGGAGACAGAAGAACTCTAAGGTTGGGAGGTTGGTCAATTGCATGAGTGGTATGTCTCTAAATTTATTGATGTGTTTACTTCATATAGTATGAATTGGCTACATATAACAGTTGATTTATATTTTATTAGATTTATTAGTGCTACATTTAACAGAATTAATCATAGGGCATTCACCCTTATAATTCTGTATGGTTGTAGAGAAAAATTCTGTAGAGTAGAATCCAACAGACACTCTAAACCAAGGTTGGTTTAAATCTGAGGATACATATCCCCTACAGATAATTTACTTTAAATTACTTCTGATCCATGGATATAAATTTATGAGCATGATTAGGATAAGTAGTATGGGACTTTCTGTACTATACTAGAAAATATCAGTAGATAAACTGAAATTTAAATTGTGCATTAATGAGAAAGAAAAGATTGTATAGACTGACTGTAGGGTCAGCACATCATTCATAAGAAAACAGAAGCCCAACAACAAGTTATTGCTACAGATAATAAATTTATTATACACTACAAGGAAACAAATATCCATTAGCATGAAACTACTTATTAGTATATAATGGAACCATTCCTACATTAGAGGATAGGACTAGTAGATGAAAGGAAGTTAATCAGCAACATGCAAATTTTACAACAGCTATATGTATTCTAATCTATCCAATGAAAATGTGTAAAGTGGCCTATTATAAATGATAAGGTCTTTTAGACACAAGTATGGAGATAGGTATTCATACATCACCTGTAAATAATTTTGACAAATTAATAAACAAAGGTATAGAACAGAGCTAGTAATATTCTGTACTAATTCCAAAATAGAAGAAGAGACTTGGATGCTATTACTATCAAAATTGCAAACTAGTGTGGTATGAGAACTACATACACAGGCATGGGACAAGAAAGCCTTCCAAATACAAGAATGATATAGAGAGAACAATTACTGAACACCATAATAACAATGGGGAGATATAAGAATACAGGCAACTAAACTTCAATATAGAGAAAAAGCAGTACATTATCCATTAAAATACTACGATGTTCATAATTATAGTGTAACGAAGGCATGACCTGGAAGCTGCAAGGCAATAAAATACACAGAATATGGGATACACAAAAAGTAAACTATTATCAGTACGTATTTAGATAGGTTGAAGTCAAAAAGAGTAAAAATCCACGAGATTAAAATGGGTGTTATGGAAGGCGAGGAACAACAGAGATAAATATATACAAAACATCTAAATGATTACAAGCCACTGTGGCCTAAGGACTGCCTCATAATGCTACTGGAGCAGATATAAATAAGTATTCAGTGTCGATACTTAATAGTTATAATTGTCAAAACTTATACAACTTCATCAATACAATTTTTAAGCTGTATATAAAGAATTATAGAACCAGACGGAGTCCCTCTACCTAGTGTTCTGTGAATACTGACCTGCAAGTGGGAAACAGAGCCAACGTTAATGTCAAAGGCAGCTACAACTCTCAGTGTCAAGATAAGAGAGTAAGACGTAAGTCTTATGTTACCTGTAAGAGTCAAAAACCCCAAAATAAATACAACGCAAAACGTGATGAGGAAGAGTAATGGGAGCAAGCATAAAACGATGACTGAGAAAACAATAGTACCTGGTGATCGAGAACCTCTAACCCATCCATAGCCTATTACATATAAATAGGAAAGTGTCATCAATAAATACCAATTGGAGGTTGGCGTTCAAAATCGAATAGCGAAGTTAGTATTTTGGTGAACGAATAGTAGGAGTTTCGCCATACACAGGTCAAGGAGAAAAACGAACCAGTACGTTGAGAGGGGTAGAATCCCTCTAGCGCCAGAGGAATAAACCCAGAGAAACCTTCGATGAGCGTAAGGTAGAGGATAACCTCTGAGAACACAAGAGCAGTCAGTCAGATCGAGCTCTTGAGAATTCGCGGAAGAAATTGCCAATAACATGAATTCAACCCATGCACCATTGAATACCTGGAAAGTGAAACAACCAACTCTCTGCAAAACAATATAGTAGAATGTGAGACACAACGAAATATTGACAAGTTTGTAGACGCAACTCAACCTGGAATTAAACGATGGCATATGATCCATCTAACTCCAATAATCGCAGCAAGGGCTCGAAGAAAGGAGCGTAATTTCAATTAGAAAAAGGGAAGCCATGTTAAACAGTAAGAACCGAGCGGGAAATTACAAACCTACGACAATTTCATACCTGAATTGTCCATTTTAGTGTAGAGATATGCCAAGGACTAGGCTGAGTTCCACTCAGTGGCTATGGCATCAAATTTCCCTGTCAAGCAACAAACCAGACGCGTAGAAAGGAAAAAGAACCCCCGAACAAATTAACATGGTAAATTTATATCCGGTTTGGATCAACAAAACCCTAACACCAAGAATGAATCGGCGTCGTCCAACTCGCAAGATCTTATGGAAGAAGCCACGGATCGAAGTATTAATGAGCAAGGTACATCCTGCGTTCAATAGTTAATATAACGAGTAATGAAATTAAATGTCAAACAGGGCTGGCCGTGCCATAAAATTTGCTTTGGCAACAAGGTAGGGTGATGGGAGGAATCCAAAACAACGTGGAACAAACCCACATGACCACAACTGGACAAAGACCCGTTACAACCTATGCAACAGAACCAAAGATCATATGTGAGCTTACGTGGTATCCGATTCCCCGTCTCCATTCACATCTACGATGAACCAATTCACCAACTTGTATTATGTGGAGGCCAACACAAATAAATTCAATTCGTGATATAAATGAGGACGAGAGGGCAATAAATCGACATGAGTAATATGTACGCAGAGATATAAACATAGATCAATTCAATTCCACTATGAGTTATATTCCATCCACGAGTGAAGACGTGGAGTAATAAACCTAGGAATCTAAGTGATTTCATATAGATCCATGGACAAATAAAAATGTGGGTAACATGTGAAATCAAATCAATTTCCACCTATGACCATTAAGTATACGAATATGTAAAAAAAAATGTACAAACCAAGGTGGGACATAAAATGGATGGATATATATATATATCAACCCATTAATTATTATGATAATTATGGTTATGGGTATTACAAATTTATTTAATTTCCATATGGGTTACAAATCAAATTCATTCCCATGTAGTGGGATATAATTGATACATGGAAATAAATCGAAATTGGGGAAGCAATTCTGATTGGATCAAATTTGCAAAGTAATAGCATCATACCTTGCTATAATTTAACTTGAAAAGATGAATGAAATTTTTTTTTTGGAAGTAAAATGGGAGGTGTGACAAATGGTATCAGAGCCCAAGTTATAAAACTAGGCTGGTGACATTGTGCTCACTGTTGCTGTGTGTTCACTGTATAAATTGATTTTTGTGGAAAAAAAATAAAATTATATTTTTATTTCCACTGATCTGTGTTGTGTAGTGTACAGTGGTGCTGGAATGGCAGAAGGTGACGAAATTTATGTTGATTTGCGTGATGAGAATAATGCACCAGATCCCAATGCGCCCATGATGGCTATGTTGCGGGAGTTGCAACAAGAGTTGGCTGAGATAAAAAGCCAGAATGACAGATTGTCATTAGCCAGTGAGGAGCAGGAAAAGCTCATCATAGAATTAACTTCGCAGAACAACCAAGAAGGCGAAGGTTCCGGAAAGAGGAAGACTGATGAGTCTGAGGATGATGATGTTGTTAGGCATCAATACAAGCAGAAAAAGGAATTACAAGGGGAATTCCGAAAAATCAAACCTCCCTCCTAAGATGGGGAGAAGGAGGAAGATGCTGAAGCCTGGTTGCTGAATATGATTAAGTATTTCCAGGTCTATGAATATGAAAGCAATCTGGAGGCAAGATTAGCTGTTTACCAGCTATAAGGTAAGGCTACCTTGTGGTGGGAGGAGACAAAAATGGTTCATTCCATTGATGAAAAGACAATCACCTGGGAAGATTTCCAGGTTAAGTTCAAAAATCATTACTTGAATGAGCGTTACTATGATGAAAAAGCAAAGGAATTCTATGAACTTAGACTGGGACAGCTCACTATTGATGATTTTGTTACTAAGTTTACAAATCTGCTGAGATATGTACCCTACATAAGGGAAGAAAAGGCAAAGGTACAAAGGTTTCTGAATTGTTTGTCTGTTGTATACAAAGAGAAGATCGAGGTTGATAACCCAAAAAAAATGGACGAAGCTGTTACAAAAGCTAGATTGTGCTACCAACAGTTCAAAAGAAAAATTGAATATGGGAAAGGCTGGGTAAATAAGAGTGAATTCAAAGGGAAGAAACAGAAACCAGCGTATTTGAAGAATTTTGGCAGAGATCATCAGCGGAAAAAGTTTAATAAACCCAAAGAAAGTCAAACTGCTCAGTCCTAACTAGCCTCAAAACAAATAGATGGAGACAATAAGAAAGAGGGCACAGTGAAAATGAGAGAACCCCTGAAATTTTGGGGCTGTGGAGAACCCCATCTTTTGAGGGACTGTCCTCATCGAAACATTCAGATGATCATGAGAGATCGAGAAGCTACAACAGTGAATGACATAGCCAGAAATATACCAACTATCAGTGCAGCCTTGGAAAATCGACAAGCAGAACATCAAGCTACCATGGTGGAAATGGAGGGTAAGATTTCTGACCTATCTGTTACTGTTCTGATTGATCCGGGTGCTTCTTTGAGTTACATTAGTCCAAATATTGGAGAAAAATGTAACCTAAAAACTGAAAAATTTCAGCAGTCATGGTTGGTACAGCTAGCCACTGGAACTAAGAGAAAGGTAACACATAAACTGCCCCGAACAACAATCAAATTAAATGATTTTCAAACAGAAGTAAATTTGAACATTCTGCCCTTAGGTTCATATGACCTACTGATAGGAATGGACTGGCTGGAAAAGAAGAAAGCCTTGATGAACTGCTGGGATAAGACTTTGCATTGTGTAGATGAGGAAGGGAAACCTTTTATTCTCAAAGGAAAATCAAAACATATCTTTGTAAGACAAATTTCAGCATTGCAATTAAAAAGAACAACTAGAAAAGGATATCAAGTTTATGCTATACATGTGGAAGAAATAGAACAGAAAATTGAAGAAAACTTGCTAGATATATTACCAGTGATAAGGGAATTTAAAGAAGTTTTTCCAGATGAAATCCCTCATCTTCCCCCCAAAAGAGAGATTGACTTCTCAATTGATCTGGTGTCGGGAGCAACACCTGTCTCCCAAGCACCTTATCGAATGAGTCCCCCTGAACTTATGGAACTGAAAATGAAATTGCAAGAACTGTTAGATAAAGGTTATATCAGACCGAGTGTGTCTCCTTGGGGAGCACCGGTGCTGTTCGTGAAAAAGAAAGATGGAACCTTTAGGATGTGCATTGATTATCGTCAACTAAATAAGTTGACCATTAAGAATAGATACCCTTTACCTAGAATTGATGATCTTTTTGACCAAGTGAGAGGAGCTTCAGTATTTTCGAAGATTGATTTAAGGACTGGTTATCACCAGCTTAGAATTAAAGAGGAAGACATCAGCAAAACAACCTTTCGAACCCGGTATGGTCACTACGAATTTGTAGTCCTACCTTTTGGTTTGACAAATGCCCCTGCCACATTTATGTGCCTGATGAACAGTGTGTTAAATAAGTACTTGGATAAATTTTTCCTTGTGTTCATAGATGATATTTTAGTCTACTCAAAAAGTGAGGAGGAACATAAAGAACATTTGAGGATAGTGCTGCAAACTCTGAAAGAAAACCAGCTATATTCCAAGTTCAGCAAATGTGAATTTTATAAAGATAAGATCCGATACTTGGGGCATATTATTTCTGAACAAGGCCTTGCTATTGACCCTGAAAAGATAAAGGCTATAAAAGAATGGCCTGTACCAAATGATGTTTCAGCAGTGAGATCATTCATGGGGATTACATGCTATTATCGCAAATTTGTGGAGAGATTTTCTGCCATAGCACATCCCATAACATCATTACAAGGGAAGGGTGTCAAATTTCAGTGCAACGAAAAATGTCAAAACAATTTTGACCAATTAAAACTGAAACTTACTACAACCCCTATACTGAAGATTGCAGATCCTGATAAAGAATTTGTGGTATGTACGGATGCCTGTAGAGAGGGATTGGGAGGAGTTCTTTTGTAGGAAAATTCAGTTATTGCCTACGAATCTAGGAAACTGAAGATACATGAACAGAACTATAGTGCCTATGATTTAGAATTAGCAGCTGTTATCCATGCTTTGAAAATGTGGCGACACTATCTCCTTGGAAAAAAATTTATATTGATGACTGATCATATTAGTCTCAAATATTTCTTTTCCCAAACTGATTTGAATGCTAGACAAGCCAGATGGATGTCTTTTATAAGTGAATTTGACATGGATGTAAAGCATATCAGAGGGAAAGAAAATAAAATTGTTGATGCTTTAAGTAGAAATTCTTTTCAAATTATAGGCAGCAGTGGAAGTAGTGCCCAGTTTGATTTAGAAGGGTTAGTGAAACAGGCAGCAGACTAGGATCCCAACTTTGAGAACCTACAAGTGAAAATCCTAAAGAAGGATATTGCTGGTTTCACTCAAAACCAACAAGGGTTGATCTGCTACCAAGACAGATTGTATATCCCAATGTAGAATCCTTAAAAAGGGAAATTTTAGATGAATATCACAAACAGCCATATGCAGGACATCCAGGATATCAGAAATTGTTAACAGCCTTGAAAAATAAGTTGTTTTGGCCACGCATGAAAAGAGATGTAGCAGAATATTTAGCTGGATGCAAGGAATTTCAACTAGTTAAAGTTGAACATCAACATCCTGCTGGTCTTTTAAACCCCTTGCCGATTGCAGAATGGAAGTGGGACACAGTTTCCATGCATTTCATAACAGTATTACCCAAAACTAAATACCAACATGATTCCGTGATGGTGGTAGTAGACACTTTAACAAAAGCTGCCCATTTTATACCAGTGAAATCTACCTTTGGGACAGCTCAAGTAGCGAATGTGTTCCTGAAGGAGGTAGTAAGGCTCCATGGGGTGCCAAAGGTGATTGTTTCTGACCGAGATGCGAAGTTACAGCAGCTTTTTGGAAAGGACTATTTGGAGGTATGGGTACTAAATTGAATTTTAGTACTGCTTACCACCCTCAGACAGATGGTCAAACGAAAAGAACTAATCAAATTTTGGAGGACATGCTGAGAATGTATGTGATGGATAGGCCATAAAAGTGGGAAGATTACTTGCATTTAGCTGAATTTGCTTATAATAATAGCTACCAATCCTCCATCAAAATGAGTCTGTTTGAGGCACTGTATGGAAGGAAGTGTCGTACTCCGTTGAGCTGGAGTCAGCCAGAAGATAAACTAATGTTGGGACCAGATGCTTTACAAGAGATGGAAAGAATTGTCAAACAGATACAAAGAAACATCAAGACAGCACAAGATCACCAGAAGAACTATGCTGATAAGAAAAGAGTGCACCGAGAGTTTAAAGTGGTGGAGCATGTATATTTGCGCATTAAACCCAAAAAGAGCACCCTTTATGCTGGAAGTTGTGCAAAACTGGCTCCTAGATACTGTGGTCCTTTTGAAGTATTAGAAAGGGTGGGACCAGTGGCTTACAAGCTGGCCTTACCACCCCATGTTAGAGTTCATGATGTGTTTCATGTTTCGTTATTAAAAAAATATGTGCATGATGCTTCTCACATCGTTGATTGGAATGTTGTACAGGTGGAACCAGAAGGGGAGTTTCTACCAGAACCGCTTCAAATATTGGAGCGGGAAGAAATTGAATTGAGGAACCGAACAGTAGCAAGAGTAAAGGTGCAGTGGAAGCACTTTACTACTGAAGAAGCTACCTGGGAAAGAGAAGCTGAAATGATGGAAAGATATCCATTTTTATTTGAAAAATGAACTCTAGTAGTTGAATAACAACACCGAGGACGGTGTTTATTTTCAGAGGGGGAATATGTAACACCCCCAATTTATGTGTTTGAATTTCAAAGCTAGACATTTGAACTTTAATCCTAAGGGGAGTGGAGCCCAAAGGACAAGTATTTTGTGAATGTAATTAAATATTTAAATTTAGGAAATGAATAAAATGATTTTGTGCAGATTGACCAAAATGAGATGTATGAGATCACTTGCTAAATCCATGAGGATGGATAAGGCAACTATTTCCCCACAATCTTTCAAAAATCCTTGAAAGAAATTAATTCTAATTTAGATTCTTGAGGAAGAATCTAAATTTCCCCAATGATGAGGAAACTAGTTGGGAAGAGGTAAAAAGCCGGAAAAGCTGAGGAAAAGCATAAAACAGCTTTAAAGAATCCCTAAAATGGGAAGCCTAGGCAAACAGGAAGAAAAGCATCCTGATATTCTGGACGCAGAATTAGAAACATGCTTTGGGGAAGAATAGCTTAAATAAGCTGCTCCTACATAGATTAGAGGTTAGTCTGTTCTAGGAGGTGATCTCAGCTCGGGGGTGAGTTTTGGGAGACAGAAGAACTCTAAGGTTGGGAGGTTGGTCAATTGCATGAGTGGTATGTCTCTAAATTTATTGATGTGTTTACTTCATATAGTATGAATTGGCTACATATAACAGTTGATTTATATTTTATTAGATTTATTAGTGCTACATTTAACAGAATAAATCTTAGGGCATTCACCCTTATAATTCTGTATGGTTGTAGAGAAAAATTTTGTAGAGTAGAATCCAACAGACACTCTAAACCAAGATTGGTTTAAATATGAGGATACATATCCCCTACAGATAATTTACTTTAAATTACTTCTAATCCATGGATATAAATTTGTGAGCATGATTAGGATAAGTAGTATGGGAGTTTCTGTATTATACTAGAAAATATCAGTAGATAAACTGAAATTTAAATTGTGCATTAATGAGAAAGAAAAGATTGTATATACTAACTGTAGGGTCAGCACATCATTCATAAGAAAACAGAAGCCCAACAACAAGTTATTGCTACAGATAATAAATTTATTATACACTACAAGGAAACAAATATCCATTAGCATGAAACTGCTTATTAGTATATAATGGAACCATTCCTACATTAGAGGATAGGACTAGTAGATGAAAGGAAGTTAATCAGCGACATGCAGATTTTACAACAGCTATATGTATTCTAATCTATCCAATGAAAATGTGTATAGTGGCCTATTATAAATGGTAATGTCTTTTAGACACAAGTATGGAGATAGGAATTCATACATCACCTGTAAATAATTTTGACAAATTAATAAACAAAGGTATAGAACAGAGCTAGTAATATTCTGTACTAGTTCCAAAATAGAAGAAGATACTTGGATACTATTACTATCAAAACTGAAAACTAGTGTGGTATGAGAACTACATACATAGGCATGGGACAAGAAAGCCTCCCAAATACAAGAATGATATAGACAGAACAATTACTGAACACCATAATAACAATGGGAAGGTATAAGAATACAGGCAACTGAACTTCAATATAAAGAAAAAGCAATACATTATCCATTAAATTACTAAGATGTTCATAACTATAGTGTAACAAAGGCATGACCTGGAAGCTGCAAGGCAATAAAATACAGAGAATGTGGGATACACAAAAAGTAAACTACCATCAGTATGTATTTAGATAGGTTGAAGTCAAAAAGAGTAAAAATCCACGAGATTAAAATGGGTGTTATGGAAGGCGAGGAACAACAGAGATAAATATATACAAAAAAAAAATCTAAATGATTACAAGCCACTATGGCCTGAGGACCGTCTCATAATTCTACTGGAGCAGATATAAATAAGTATTCAGTGTCGAGACTTAACAGTTATAATTGTCAAAACTTATACAACTTCATCAATACAATTTTTAAGCTGTCTATAAAGAATTATAGAACCAGACGGATTCCCTCTACCTAGTGTTCGGTGAATGCCGACTTGCAAGTGGGAAACGAAGCCAACGTTAATGTCAAAGGCAACTACGACTCTCAGTGTCACGATAAGAGAGTAAGACGTAAGTCTTATGTTACCTGTAAGAGTCAAAAACCCCAAAATAAATACAACGCAAAACGTGATGAGGAAGAGTAATGGGAGAAAGGATAAAACGATGACTGAGAAAACAATAGTACCTGGTGATGGAGAACCTCTAACCCATCCATAGCCTGTTACATATAAATAGGAAAGTGTCATCAATAAATACCAATTGGAGGTTGGCGTTCAAAATCGAATAACGAAGTTAGTATTCTAGTGAACGAACAGTAGGAGTTTCACCATACACAGGTCAAGGAGAAAAACGAACCAGTACGTCGACAGGGGTAGAATCCCTCTAGCGCCAGAGGAATAAACCCAGAGAAACCTTCCATGAGCGTAAGGTAGAGGATAACCTCTGAGAACACAAGAGTAGTCAGTTAGATCAAGCTCTTGAGAATTCGCGGAAGAAATTGCCAATAACAAGAATTCAACCCAGGCACCATCGAATACCTAGAAAGCGAAACAACCAACGCTCTGCAAAACAATATAGTAAAATTTGAGACGCAACAAAATCTTGACAAGTTGGTAGATGCAACTCAACCTGGAACTAAATGATGGAATATGATCCATCTAAATCCAATAATCGCAGCAAGGGCTCGAAGAAAGGAGCGTAATTTCAAGCAAAAAAGGGAAGCCATGTTAAACAGTAAGAACCGAGCGGGAAATTACAAACCTACGACAATTTCATTCCTGAATTGTCCATTTTAGTGTAGAGATACGCCAAGGACTGGGCTGAGTTCCGCTCAGTGGCTATGGCATCGAATTTCCCTGTCAAGCAACAAACCAGACGCGTAGAAAGGAAAAAGAACACCCAAACAAATAAACATGGTAAATTTATATCCGGTTTGGATCAACAAAACCCTAACGCCAAGAATGAATCAGTGTCGTCCAACTGGCAAGATCTTATGGAAGAAGCCTCAGATCGAAGTATTAATGAGCAAGGTACATCCTGCGTTCAATAGTTAATATAACCAGTAATGCAATTAAATGTCAAACAGGGCTGGCCGTGCCATAGAATTTTCTTTGGCAACAAGGTAGGGTGACGGGAGGAATCCAGAACGACGTGGAACAAATACACGTGACCACAACTGGATAGAGACCCGTTACAACCTATGCGACGGAACCAAATATCATATGTGAGCTTACGTGGTATCTGACTTCCCGTCTCCATTCCCATCTACGATGAACCAATTCACCAACTTGGATTACGTGGAGGCCAACACAAATGAATTCAATTCGTGATATAAACAAGGATGAGAGGGCAATAAATCGACATGAGTACTATGTATGCAGAGATATAAACATAGATCAATTCAATTCCACTATGAGTTATATGCCATCCACGAGTGAAGACGTGGAGTAATAAACCGAGGAATCTAAGTGATTTCATATAGATCCATGGGCAAATACAAATGTGGGTAACATGTGAAATCAAATCGATTTCCACCTATGACCATTAAGTATACAAATATAAAAAAAAAAGGTACAACCAAAGGTGGGACATAAAATGGATATATATATATATATATATATATATATATATATATATATATATATATATATATATATATATATATATATATATATATATATATATATATATATATAAACCCATTAATTATTATGATAATTAGGGTTATGGGTATTACAAATTTATTTAATTTCCATATGGGTTACAAATCAAACTCATTCCCATGTAGTGGGATATAATTGATACATGGAAATAAATCGAAATTGGGGAAACAATTCTGATCGGATCAAATCTGCAAGCAATAGCATCATAACTTGCTATAATTTAACTTGAAAAGATGAATGAAATTTTTTTTTTTTTTGGGGAAGTAAAATGGGAGGTGTGACACTAGGAGTAGCAACACTTCCATCTTTATAGAAGTGAGTGGTCGGCTTCCTTGTCACCATAATTTTACATTCAATTTTTCTTTCCAACTTGAATGCCTTCTCTAATGAATTACAATCCAAAACATGAACTTCAAGTTGGATGTTATTTTTTAAAGTACTTATGAAGAGATCAATCCTACGTTCATCTAGAATATCAGTTACCCTTATATTCAATTTTTGGAAGTCCTTAATTTGCTCCCCCACTGAACACTTTTGCTTGAGATTTATCAATTGGCTAAAGAAAGTGTTTCTCTTTTTATCCTCATAATGTGCTATCATTTCCTCTGTAAAAATTGACCAAGTGAAAAAATTTTACGGGAGAAAATCCATCGATACCATGCAAATGTATTTTTTTTTAAATGTAAAGTTGCAATGCGTACATTTCATGTGTTTTGCACATCATTGAGATCAAAATATTGCTACATCTGTAGTATCCATGCTACAAGATCCTTTCCATCAAACTTCCTCATATCCATTTTTGGAATATGGTAGTTCTTCCCTCCAACATTAGAGTTTATGAAATCATGATTAACATTTATTTTTTTCTCATCATGAGTTTCCTCTACTATATTTTCACCTTTAGGAAACATTTCTTGTATAAACTTTGTCAAACCTTCCATGTCTACTTTTAGATCATTCTTCATGTTTTCCATCTTAGCTTCTATGTCATCCATATTAGATTTCATGCCAGCTTCCGTGCCATTCCTCAAACCATCCATCTTAGTTTCCACGCCTTTCTTCAAAGCTTCCATGTCATTTTTTGTTGCTCTTTGCGAGAGTGAAATTTGTTGCACTTGCTCTTGTAATTTTGATGCGATGTTGCCATTATTTGTCTTCATGAGCCATAGTAGAGCCTTCTAAACTATTAATGGGTGTTGAATTATTTTTAGGGGCCATTTGAGAATCCAATACTGATATCTATTCTACAATATTCCCTTGGAATCAATTAAACTTGATTCTTCAAACAAGACTTATGCAATTCGGAAAAAAAATACACACCTTTTAATTGCTTTTGAGGAGCTCAATTTTAAAATTAACTTATCTCTATACTTGCAGATCCTCAATATCTGAAATTTGGCCCTGTAGTAGTCCTATGAAGTTGCTTTCAAATGCCACAGGTCTGACTTGACTTGGGTTCTTCAAGGAAAATTTATGTCCAATCCCCCACAATGACCTAATTATGGACTAGTTCAGTAGAGCGAAGTTGTACGACTTGCCACGTGTAACTGTTTGCTCCTTTCGCTCTGAAATTTGTAGACAAGAAAATAGAGTCCGTGTAATTCCAGTTACTTTTTACAAAATTCCAATTAGATGCTCAGAGAGAGAGTTATGAAAATTTTCCCATGATCACCTCTTTGAGATGAAATTCTGGAGTCTGAAAAAGACCTAAATTCCACAGATCATATCTCCGAAATGTTAGGAACCAAGATCTGAAATTTTGTGACGATGTTCCTCAGGATTTCTAGTTCGCGCTCGAATTATTTCAACTTCATAGCCTTCGTAGAAAAAACATTATATCTCAAATTCCATGATGACCTTTTTAAGTGAA
This sequence comes from Pinus albicaulis, assembly GCA_034641835.2. Classification (NCBI taxonomy): domain Eukaryota; kingdom Viridiplantae; phylum Streptophyta; class Pinopsida; order Pinales; family Pinaceae; genus Pinus; species Pinus albicaulis. Next base: position 218,976,636 of record CM076583.1, read on the forward strand.
TTTCAAGAAACTGCAAAAATCCCTAACTTCCACAGATCATATCTCTGAAAATATTGCGAATCGAGCTTAGAAATTGTGCGGAGATGTTCCTCAGTATTTGGGATTCACACTCTAAAACTTTCAGCTTCTGAACCTTCGTAGAAAAAAGGTTATAGCAAAAATTCCACGATGACCTATTTGGAGCACAGAAATCCTAGTATCCAAAGCTCCGATACCAAATGTTGTGAAACCAGCTCGAAAAATAGAAGAAAAAAGATATCAACGCCTTAGAAATAAGCCACTTCGAGGGGGAAACCTCTAATACATTACATGAATGAACAATTCTTAGATGATAAAAATTACAAAACCTCCTTTCTATATATAGGAGTCCATGGGGCCACAATGTAATCCTAGCCGACCTAACAATAATACTTTAAGGGCACAATAATAACACTATGAGGGTTATAGGGGTACAATAATAACAATCATGGGGTTACACTAACAACAATAAGGGACTTTCTCCGGATGCGGATGAACAGTAGGAAAATGGCACTCATTGGCTCCGGCCAATTCCCAAGGCGTTCGGCGCCTGGTAGCCACATGGGCCTCCACGGCGCCACTACCTCTGCATTTACTATGGCTGCAGGCTGCATTTACTCACTCCATCGCCGGCATTACAAGCCTTCTGTTCTGCCTGGCTCGAGCATTATGCCTCTCCTTCTCTTGTTAAACGAGACCACCATCTCTCGACACGCTCGTATGGTCACCCTGCTCTGTGCTCTGAGTATATGTATGGTGCCTTTGAATAGCGCATGCCCGCCCCACTGCGCGGAGCCGAACGCACGCACAAACACGGGCAAGCGATGCTCAATTTACAGTTGCATAGAATTTGAATCGGGCGCTCATTTCTCTCACAGTGATTTATGTTTGAGTGCTCACAGTGCTACACAGCAACCTCTCCGCGCTCCTTTGCAGATTGGTCCGGATTCTATCTCTGCTGTTGACTTACTCCAGCTTTCCCAGCCTCGCGACATTGCAATGCCTCGACTCAGGCCACGCATGACCGCGAGGCGCGGAAGCTCCAGAGGCAGCTCGACGAGCGATAACCCCTCCTCCAGCAGGTCCTTTTCTGAAGTTCCCCCAGCTTGTGACTATGGCCCTCCCCCTGCCTCTCCTACGCCCATTGCTCCTCAACGCACCACCTCCCCTGTACCTCCTTCAGCCAGCAGTCGCCTTATTAGGAAAACCACTCAAAGAGCAGAATTGAAGTTCGATAGCGCCTTCAATCGGCCAACTATCACTGCGTACATCACCATCACATTGCGTGAGGACGCCACCCTCAACCCGCCCTCCTGGACTGATGCTCCTCTGTCTCCTCGCGACCCCCTTCCTGGCGAGCCTCGCCCCTCCCCTGCTCCCTCTCATAGTGCAGCCTTCCCCGAACCAGCAAACTTTGCCACCCCACCCTCCGGTGAAGCCTTTCCCTCTCCTTTGCAGGTCAACACTGAAGCTGAACAGGCTGCGGATGAGCACAACAAGCAAGGCGAAGTAGAAGATCCTGGAGCTACTTACAGCTGCCCGATAGTGGAGGAACAGCCATCGCCTTCCAACTCCATCTGAAATTGCTATGTCTGGTTGCAGTAGGCTCGTTCAACCTGTTTTTCCTATTAGCAATGTTGGTTTTTTATAGCACATTACAGTTCTCTGGTTTTTGTTTATGTCAATGTTAGTTTTTTGCTACTGTGATATAACAAACACTTATACTCCACCGGTTTCCCTGCACACGGGCGGTGTAAATATTGCTTTCGAGCTGGTTTCCCTATATGGGCAGCTTCGAACCAGAACTATGTTTGGCTTTCAAGCCCAGTCTCAGGCTAGTCCAGCTGAGCTGAGGCAGTTTTGTATCATTATACTTACATAAATAGAATTAGTCAGATTTAGAAAAAAAAAAAAAAACAACAATAAGGGACTTTATTAGTAATATAGGGACCTAACAATTATGTGCTTTGGGTCATGTACGTATCATTTTAATAACGATACATGAAAAATGTTGTGTACACTGATATGACTGGGCAAGGTTAATTGGTAAGCCATGGGTTCTACCCTTTCCAAAATTTAGAAAGGGCCACAAATCCTGGGAGCCAACTTGGCACAAGAGGCCCACCTTAAAGTGATTTTCTTTGGCTTGATCCTTACATACACATGTTCTCCCACCTCAAACTCACGATCAATCCTTTTATTATCTGCATACACTTTTTTTCTATCCTAAGTTCCCTTCAAATTTTGTCAGATCTTCCTTACTTCTGACTCCATTTCAGCTAGCATTTCCAGTCCAAGCATTAACTTGGTTTTTGGGCTATTCCAATTTATAGGAGTTCTGCATGGTTGTTCGTACAATTCTTCAAACAGACTCATATTAAGGGACTCCTAATATCCATTATTTTATGCAAACTCCACTAGGTCCAGATATTCTTCCCACCTAGTTGGTTGTTGCATTACATACATACATAACATATCCTCAAGGATCTGATTTACTCACTTCGTTTGTCTGTCCATCTATGGATGATAGGCAGTGCTACATTTAATTTGATTTTCCAATCCTGTAAATAATTTTTTTCAAAATGTTGAAGAAAACTTCACATCCCTGTCAGATATGACAATCTTTGGGATACTGTCATGTCTCCCCTACTAAATTTTTTTTTTCCCACTCTCGTAAAAATAAATTTGCATTAATTTTATATGTTGTAATTCCACTTACAGTAAGATTATCTACCTTTTTAACTAATGTATATAACTCTACATATACCTTAATTTTCCGCAAATAATTCTTCATTTACTTTTGAACTGTACTCTTAAGACCAGTGATCACTTTAATGGTCCTCTCTTCTACTGCTTCCATATATATATCAATACCCCTAGAAATGATTGTATCCTCTTCAATTTTTATGTCAACATATTAATCTCTATTTGGTATAAGGGTCAATATATTTCTACCTTTGACCTTCACACTTCATTTAATTTATACCATACAATATGCATTCCATCTTGACACTTAACAATTGTAACTTATGTCATGCTTAGTCGAGTGTACACATACATATGGTTATGGAATTTTAATATCTAACTTCAATGCTACAAGTGATAGTCTTTGTAATGTGTCGCACGATGCTATAGTCACTCCACCATCGTATACGATATCATTGGGGATGGTATTATTTGTATTAATCATTTTGTGGACTAGACCCCTAACGTCTTCTTATGAAAATATGGTCAACACTTCGTTTGATTCGCATGGTATTTATATAGCTACACCTTTACCGCCATGGTGAGCATATTGCAAATTTTTAAATTGACATTAAAGATTTCGACTTATATATGGGTGTTATGGAAATTTCTCTACGTACCTATATGTTGTTCATTTCACACTTAATGCATTGAATTTTCAAGTGCTCTCTACGTTAATGGCTCAATCAGATCAAACTTTTAAATACATCGACTTTTCGTTGGCGATATTTTTGTAACTACATTTATTTGAGGTTAGTTTGGTTTTTGGTTAAACCACCAGGATTGATGTGTTTGTACGCCTCAACATCTGAACTTCGTATGGAGTTTTAAGTCACTTTTACTGTGAAAATTCTGGGTTCATTTAAGTGAGAAGAAGAAACGAGTCGAGTGATGAGTTTTTTTATTGTTATTGCGTCACTTTCCCATGTGGTCACGTCCTGCATAATAAATGTATGAATCTAATCCGTGCAATTTATGTGGTTGGCATTTGTATCGGTGTTTTATCTCAGTATTCATAACAAGGGTCGAGGTCTCGATCCACGCCTCTACTCCCAGATCCTTACACGTGGACCGTGGGATCTACTCACTGGTTAGGTTTTCGTTTTCCCATAAAATTTCCCCGCCTGCATTCTATTCCACTTTCCATTGCATTTGTGCTATCATTTTTAACTAGAGCTCCACCTCTATACGAAGATGTTTTGTTCACAGGTATGAAATCTATTGCTTATCTTATGAATACATGCCGTGAATTTATTCAAGCTCAGACGAGATTGGTTCGGATTATCATTCCATGTTGAACGTTGTATGATATATTGTTTCATTCCAACCTACTTCACTCTATTCACCATTTGATTCTGGTGTTACCTGGCATAGCCATCAATTTCTATTTGATTTGTTTTTGGTTTACGTTTTCTTATGGAAATCGATTTCCAGTTACTCTATTTACTTCTTATATGATTTACGAGTTCTTCTCTGGCAAGTTGGGAGTCGTTCTTAAGTTTGAGTTCCATGCCCATGGTAATTTCTACAGAGTCTCCTCGGCCCTCCTTGCATTTACCCTTAGCAAGAATTTTCTCAGGTGATTTTACCTCGACTAAAATTCTTATTCGTATTTTGTTTCTCCGACCAACTGACAGTCATTGTTCTTGGCATCTAACTCCTCATTTCTTCACACAGAACCATTTAATTCTTACACGATAGTCAATGGGGTACGTATAGTTTCGTTCGAATTTCATTAGCCTCTGTTAAATCCTTTGTTTATATACTAGTTAATACCCTTATTAATACGCATTTGTCTCGGTTGATTTTGCAGGTAATTCCTACTTCGAAGCGCCTTTGTTTTCGATTTGAAAACTCTTGAACTCTTTTACCATGGTCCATTGACACCAATATTATTCTCGTTTACTACAAGTTGATATGAATGAATCGTTTTTATTCTTATATGGAACGACGTATTCCGCGAGTTTATCATTGATTGCTGGAGAGGAATACACTGAGAATTTTCTCAGCAAAATTTACCCAATGTGATTTGTAATATAGTAAACAAGAAGCTGGAGATTTGATAACATGAATCTCGACACCAAAATACTTGTTACCATTCATCAGGGGTTCATTTTCTACTATTTCTTGTTTCCACAGTCTGCCAATTTTCTTAAGACTTTTATATACTTATTCAGAAGTATTTTTTAGCACTTTTAATGTTTGTAATAATCAATCTTCTAATATTGTTTTGCAAATAATTTCTGAATATGTCTGTCTGAGTATTCTTAAACTAATAGTATTTACCTATATTTTACATGATTTTTACAGGTATGAAGTTCACCTGTATTCTCATAAAACAGAGCATTTTACTGTGTAGTCAATAAATTTAAGTTAGGACTACTTGTATATCTCAAATACTAAGGTAGAGAAATAGGTTCTCTTCTGGTTCTATGTTAGCTGTTTGAATGAATGGTAAATTACTGTACATAGTAATAATTTCACAATGGGTACAGTATATCAAAGAAATTTTTATAACGACTATTTGGTACTTTTGTGGATGCATCTCCTTGTTCACCATATAAATACCCTTTCATTTCATTTTTTTTTCTATTTACTCCAATAAATAAATTGTCTTGAATGCTACAGATAAGAGAACTCCACAATGATGTAATATCATTACTCTGTCTCTTTCCATACATTTATCAGCTAATGTATTTTCCGAACAGAGTTTATATTTTTCATGGCCAGCATACCATATGCTACAGCAGAATTACATTTTTATACATGTTCACAGTACCCTACTCTTTTGTGATGCAATGTATAGCTTAATTGATCATGAATCTTTTCCTTAAATTTAAATTTATTTTCTCTTTTAATATACATGTATGTATACAAAGTATAATTTAGTTACAACTATTAGATATGAATATGGAAAATCTATATCTTTCAGTTCTAGGATTTGTTCCTATAGAAGCAGATTAAAGTTACATTTCTAATTGTTCCAGTGAATATATATATATATATATATATATATATATATATATATATATATATATATATATATATATTTCCTATCTCCAAATTTAAGCCAAATAATGGTTTAGAGATTATGGTTGATAGTATTCCCTAGGACTTTTCCTTACTACTATACAGAAAAGCAGAAGATTTATTTCTTCTATTTAATTCTGTGAAATGTAAGGAAGATAATATCATAGTAACTAAATTAATCATAAAAAATACATCATTTCTCCATCTTGAATAACAGCATCAAACTTAATCATTCATAATATCTGTGTGCATACCACTTCCGTGTAGACCAATCCTCCCAACCTTAGAGTTCCTCTGTCTCCAGAACTCACCCTCGAGTTGAGATACTCTCCTAGAACAAACCAACCTCAATCTATTCTGGAGTAGCTTATTTAAGCTTATGCTCCCCAAAGCCTATTTCTAATTCTACGTCCAGAATTACAGGATGCTTTTATTCCTGTTTGCCTAGGCTTCCCTTATTTAGGGACTTTTAAATCTACTTTCTGCTTTTCCAGCTTTTTCTCTCTTCCCAACTACTCTCCACCTCGTTGGGGAAATCTAGTTTTTCCTCAAAAATCTAAATTAGAAATAAATTCTTTGAAGGATTTTTGAAAGATTTTTGGGGAAAGTCTTAGCCTCTTTCCATACCTCATGGATTTGGCAAGTGATCTCGAAATTTTCATTTGGTCAATATGCACAGAAATATTTTATTTATTTTTCATAATTAAATAATTAATTACATCCACAAAATAATTATCCATTGGGGTACACTCCCCTTTCGATTGAAGTTCAATTGTCTAACTTGAAAAACATAAAACTAGGGGTGTTACATATTCCCCCTCTGAAAACCAACACCGTCCTCAGTGTTAACAATTAACTACTAGAGTTCATTTTGAAAATAGATATGGGTATTTTTCCATCATCTCAGCTTCTCTTTCCCATGTAGCTTCTTCAGCAGTAAAGTGCTTCCACTACACCTTTACTCTTGCTATCGTTCGGTTTCTCAATTCAATTTCTTCCCGCTCCAATATTTGAAGCGGCTTTGGAAGGAACTCCCCTTCTGGTTCCACCCATATCACATTCCAATCAACAATGTGAGAAGCATCATGTACATATGTTTTTAATAACGAAACATGAAACACATCATGAACTTTAACATGGGGCGGTAAGGCCAGTTTATAAGCCACTGGTCCCACCCTTTCTAACACCTCAAAAGGCCCACAATATCTAGAAGCCAATCTTGCACAACTTCCAGCATAAAGTGTGCTATTTTTGGGTTTAATACGCAAATACACATGATCACCCACTTTGAACTCTCGATGCACTCTCTTCTTATCAACATAGTTTTTCTGTCGATCTTGTGTTGTCTTGATGTTTCTTTGTATTTGTTTGACAATCCTTTCCATTTCTTGTAAAGTATCTGGTCCCAATACTAGCTTATCTTCTGATTGGCTCCAACTTAAAGGAGTACGACACTTCCTTCCATAGAGTGCTTAAAATGGACTCATTTTGATGGAGGATTGACAGCTGTTGTTGTAAGAAAATTCAGCTAAATGAAAGTATTCTTCCCATTTTGATGGCCTATCCATCACATACATTTTGAGCATATCCTCCAAGATCTGATTTGTTCTCTCTGTTTGACCATCCGTCTGAGGGTGATAGGTAGTACTAAAATTAAATTTGGTGCCCATGCCCCCAAAAAGACCTTTCCAAAAGGTGGCTGTGAACTTAGCGTCTCTATCTAAAATAATCATTTTTGGGACCCCATGAAGCCTTACTATTTCTTTTAGGAACACATCTTCTACTTGAGCTATCCCAAAATTAAATTTTACAGGGATGAAGTGTGCAGGCTTTGTTAAAGTGTCTACCACTACCATCACTGAGTCATGCTGGTACTTTGTTCTGGGTAACCCGGTTATGAAATCTATAGAAATAGTGTCCCATTTCCAGTCTGCAATTGGTAAGGGATTGAAAAGACCAGTTGGATGCTGATGTTCTACTTTGACTAGTTGACATTCCATGCACGTAGCTAAATAGTATGCTACATCCTTTTTCATTCCTAGCAAAAATAATTTCTTTTTCAAGGCTGTAAGCATTTTCTGATATCCAGGATGTCCTTAATATGGTTGTTTATGATATTGATCTAGGATTTATTTTTTTAAAGAATCCACATTGGGGATATACAACCTGTTTTTATAGTAGATCAGCCCTTTCTGGTTTTAAGTGTATTCAACCCTTTCTTTTTTCAGTATTTTCACTTGTAGATTCTCATAGTCTGGATCTTGATCTGCTACCTTTTTAACTAGTTCTTCTAAGTCAAAACTAGCACTACTCCCAATGCTTCTTATGATTTGGCAAGCATTTCTGCTTAGTGCATCAGCAATTTTGTTTTCTTTCCCCTTTGATATGTTTTATATCCATATCAAATTCACTCAGAAAAGACAACCATCTGGCTTGTCAAGCATTCAAATCTATTTGAGAAAATAAATACTTGAGACTAATATGATCTGTCATCAATGTAATTTTTTTCCCAAGAAGATAGTGTCGCCACATCTTCAAGGCATGAATTATAGTAGCCAATTCCAGATCATATACACTGTAATTCTGTTCATGTTTCTTAAGTTTTCTAGATTCATATGCAATAACAGAATTTTCTTGCAACAAAACTCCTCCCAATCCCTCTCTACATGCGTCAGTACACATAACAAAATCTTTGTTAGGATCTGCAATCTTCAGTATAGGGGTTGTGGTGAGTTTCAATTTTAGTTGTTCAAAACTGTTTTGGCATCTTTCAATCCACTCAAATTTGGTGCCTTTTCTTTGTAGTGAAGTTATGGGATATGCTATTGCAGAAAATCTTTCCACAAATCTTCGATAATAACCTACAATCCCCATAAATGATCTCACTGCTGAAACATCAGTCGGCACTGGCCATTCTCTAATAGCCTTTATTTTCTCTGAGTCAACATCCAATCCTTGTTTAGAAATAATATGCCCTAAGTATTGAATCTTGTCTTTATACAATTCACATTTACTGAATTTGGCATATAACTGGTTTTCTTTCAAATTTTTCAAAATTATCCTTAAGTGTTCTTTGTGCTCTTCCTCACCTTTTGAATAAACCAGAATATCGTCTATGAACACTAGTACGAATTTATCCAAGTACTTGTTCAAAATGTTGTTCATTAAGCACATAAAAGTGGCAGGGGCATTTGTCAACCTAAAAGGTAGGACTACAAATTTGTGGTGACCATACCTGGTTCAAAAAGTTGTTTTACTAATATATTCCTCCTTAATTCTGAGTTGGTGATAACCAGTCCTCAGATCAATCTTGGAAAACATTGAAGCCCCTCTTACCTGGTCAAAAAGGTCATCAATTCTGGGCAATGGGTATCTGTTTTTTATTGTCAACTTATTCAGCTGACGGTAGTCAATGTACATTCTAAAGGTTCCATCCTTCTTTTTCACGAATAGCACCGGTGCTCCCCAAGGTGACACACTCGGTCTGATATAACCTTTATCCAAGAATTCTTGCAATTGCATTTTCAACTCCATGAGTTCAGGGGGGCTCATCCAGTAAGGGGTTCTAGAAACGGGTGTTGCTCCTGGCACCAAATCGATGGAAAAATCGATTTCTCTTTTGGGGGGAAGATGAGGAATCTCGTCTGGAAAAACTTCTTTGAAATATTTTACCACTGGTAAGGTGTCTAGCAGGTTTTCTTCAGGTTGTTGTCCTAGTTCTTCAACATGTAAAGCATATACTTGATATCATTTTCTAGTTATTTTTAATTGCAGAGCTGATATTTGTCTTACAAAAATTGGTTTTGGTTTTCCTTTGAGTATAAAGGGTCTCCCCTCCTCATCTATGCAATGTAGAGTTTTATCCCAATAGTTCATCATAACCTTTCTCTTTTCTAACCAATCCATTCCTATCAGCAAATCGTATGAGCCTAAGGGTAGAATTTTTAAATTTACGTCTGTCTGAAAATCATTTAACTTAATTTTTGTTCAAGGTAACTTATGAGTTACCTTTCACTTGGTGCCAGTGGCTAACTGGACCAACCAGGACTGTTGAAATTTTTCAGTTTTGAGATTGCATTTCTCTACAACTTTTGGACTAATTTAACTCAAAGAAGCACCTGGATCAATTAAAACTGTAATAGCTTGGTCAGCAATCTTACCTTCCATCTCAACCATGGTAGCTTGGTGTTCTGCTTGCCGGTTCTCCAAGGCTGCACTGATAGTGGGTATGTTTCTTGCGATATCATTCATTATGGTAGCTTATCGATCTCTCATAATCATCTGAATATTTCAGTGTCGACAGTCCCTCAATAGATGAGGTTATCCACAACCCCAACATTTCAAAGGCTCTCACATTTTAACTGTTCCTTCCTTCTTATTATCTCCATCTAGTTGTTTTGAAACAACTTGGGACTGAGCAGTTTGACTTTCTTTTGGTTTATTAAAATTTTTCCGCTGATGATCCCTACCAAAGTTCTTCAAGTAAGCTGGTTCTGTTTCTTTCCTTTGAATTCACCCTTGTTTACCCAGCTTTTCCCATGCTCACCCTTTCCTTTAAACTGCTAGTAGCATAATCTAGCTTTCCTCACCGCTTCGTCCATAGTTTTTGGATTATCGAACTCTATTTTCTCCTTATACACAGCAGACAAATAGTTCAAAAACATTTGTTCCTTGGCCTTCTCTTCACGAATATAAGGAACATACCTTAACAAATTTGTAAACTTGGTGATGAACTCATCTATGGTGAGTTGTCCCAATCTGAGTTAGTGAAACTCCTTTGCTTTATCATCATAATAGTGTTCACTTAAATAACGGTTTTTAAACTTGACTTGGAAATCTTCCCAAGTCACTGTTTTTTCATCAATGGCATGCACCATTTTCGTTTCCTCCCACCACAAGGTAGCCTTACCCTGCAACTGGTAGACAGCTAATCTGGCCCTTAGATTGCTCTCGTATTGATAGACCTAGAAATACTTAATCATATTCAACAACCATGCCTCAACATCTTCCTCCTGCTCCCCATCATAGGAGGGAGAATTAATTTTTCGGAATTCACCCTGTAATTCCTTCCTCTGTTTAGATTGGTGTCTATTAGTGTCATCTTCCTCAGAATCATCAGAGAACTTGCCTTTCTTCCTCTTTCCAGAACGTTCACCTTCTTGTCTTTTCCGCGAAGTCAGTTCCCTTATGAGCTTTTCTTTCTCCTCACTGGCTAATGATAGCCTGTCATTCTGGCTTCTTAGCTTAGCCATTTCCCATTGCAACCTGTGCAACATAGTCATCAAAGGAGCATTGGGATCTGGCATGTTATCTCCATCACCCAGATCAACATAAATTTCATCTCCTAACTTTTCAGTTTCAGTACCACTGTACACTAAACAAAACAACATCAGTAATAATATATATATATATTTTTTTTCAACAAGAAATAATTTATATAGTGAGAACAACAACAGCCTAATTTTTCTAACTTGAGCTCTGATACCATTTTTCATGTCTCCCCTACTAAATTTTTTTTTTCCACTCCCGTAATAATAAATTTGCATTAATTTTCTATGTTGCAATTCCACTTACAGTAATCTTATCTACCTTTTTAACTAATGTATATAACTCTACATATACCTTAATTTTCCGCAATTAATTATTCATTTGCTTTTGAACTGTACTCTTAAGACCAGTGATCACTTTAATGGTTCTCTCTTCTACTGCTTCCATATATATATCAATACCCCTAGAAATGATTGTATCCTCTTCAATTTTTATGTCAACCTATTAATTTATATTTGGTATAAGGGTCAATCTATTTCTACCCTTGACCTTCACACTTCATTTAATTTATACCATACAATATGTGTTCCATCTTGAAACTTAACAATTGTAACTTATGTCATGCTTAGTCGAGTGTACACATACATATGGTTATGGCATTTTAATATCTAACATCAATGCTACAAGTGATAGTCTTTGTAATGTGTCGCACGATGCTATAGTCACTCCACCATCGTATACGATATCATTGGGGATGTTATTATTTGTATTAATCATTCTGTGGACTAGACCGATAACGTCTTCTTATGAAAATATGGTCAAAACTACATTTGATTCGCATGGTATTTATATAACTACACCTTTACCGTCGTGGTGAGCATATAGAAAATTTTTATATTGACATTAAATATTTTGACTTATATATGGGCGTTATGGAAATTTCTCTACATACCTATATGTTGTTCGTTTCACACTTAATGCATTGAATTTTCAAGTGCTCTCTACGTTAATGGCTCAGTCAGATCAGACTTTTAAATACATCAGATTTTTGTTGGAGATATTTGTGTAATTGCATTTATTTGAGGTTATTCTGGTTTTTGGTTAAACCACCAGGATTGACGTGTTTGTATGCCTCGACATCTGAACTCAATATGGAGTTTTAAGTCACTTGTACTATGACAATTCTAGGTTCATTTAAGTGACAAGAAGAAATGAGTCTAGTGATGAGTTTTTTATTGTTATTCCGTTGCTTTCCCATGTGATCACGTCCTACATAATAAATTTATGAATCTGATCTGTGCGATTTATGTGGTTGGAATTTGTATCGGTGTTTTATCATAGTATTCATAACAGGAGTCGAGGTCTCGATCCACGCTTCTACTCCCAGATCCTTACACGTGGACGGTGTGATCTACTCACTGGCTAGGTTTTTGTTTTCCCATAAAATTTCCCCGCCTGCGTTCTATTCCTCTTTCCATTGCATTTGTGCTATCATTTGTCACCAGAGCTCCGCCTCTATACGAAGACGTTTTGTTCACAGGTATGAAATCTATTGCTTGTCTTATGAATACATGCCATGAATTTATTCAAGCTCAGACAAGATTGGTTCAGATTATCATTCCTGGTTGAACGTTGTATGAGATATGGTTTCATTCCAACCGACTTCACTCTATTCACCATTTGATTCTTGTGTTACCTAGCATAGCCATCAATTTATATTTTGATTTGTTTTTGGTTTACCTTTTCTTATGGAAATCGATTTCCAGTTACTCTATTTACTTCTTATATGATTTATGGGTTCTTCTCTGGAAATTTGGGCGTCATTCTTAAGCTTGAGTTCCATGCCCATGGTAATTTCGACAGAGTCTCCTTGGCCCTCCTTGCATTTACCCTTAGCAAGAATTTTCTCAGGTTATTTTACCTCTGCTAAAATTCTTATTCGTATTTTGTTTCTATGACCAACTGACAGTCATCGTTCTTGGTATCTAACTCCTTGTTTCTTCACATAGAGCCATTTAATTCTTACGCGGTATTCAATGTGGTACGTATAGTTTCGTTCAAGTTTCCTTAGCCTCTGTTAACTCCTCTGTTTATATACTGGTTAATACCCTTATTAATATGCATTTGTCTCAGTTGATTTTGTAGGTAATTCCTACTCCGAATCGCCTTTGTTTTCGATTTGAAAACTCCTGAAATCTTTTACAATGGTCCATTGACACCAATATTATTCTCGTTTATTAGAGGTCGGTATGAATGACTCGTTTTAATTATTATATGGAACCATGTATTCCGAGAGTTTATCATTAATTGCTGGAGAGCAATACACCAAGAATTTTCTCTGGAAACTTTACCCAATGTAATTTGTAATATAGTAAACAAGAAGTTGGAGATTCGATAACATGAATCTCGACACCAGAATACTTGTTACCCTTCATCAGGGGTTCATTTTCTATTGTTTCTTGTTTCCACAGTCTGCAAATTTTCTTAAGACTTTTATATACTTATTCAGAAGTATTTTTGAGAACTTTTAATGTTTGTAATAATCATTCTTCTAACATTCTTCTGCAAAGAATTTCTGAATATGTCTGTCTGAGTATTCTTAAACTAACAGTATTTACCTATATTTTACAAGATTTTTACAAGTATGAAGTTCACCTGTACTTTCATAAAATAGAGCATTTTACTGTGTAGTCAATAAATTTAAGTTAGGACTACTTGTGTATCTCAAATACTAAGGTAGAGAAATAGGTTCTCTTCTGGTTCCTTTAGCTGTTTGAATGAATGGTAAATTACTGCACATAGTAATAATTTCACAATGGGTACAGTATATCAAATAAATTGTTATAACGACTGTTTGGTACTTTTGTGGATGCATCTCCTTGTTCACCATATAAATACCCTTTCATTTCATTTTTTTTTCTATTTACTCCAATAAATATATTTTCTTGAATGCTACAGATAAGAGAACTCCAAAATGATGTAATAGCATTACTCTGTCTCTTTCCATACATTTATCAGCTAATGTATTTTCGGAACAGAGTTTATTATTTTCATGGCCAGCATACCATATAGTACAACAGAATTACATTTTTATACCTGTTCACAGTACCCTACTCTTTTGTGATGCAATGTATAGCTTAATTGATCATGAATATTTTCCTTAACTTTAAATTTATTTTCTCTTTTAATATGCATGTATGTATACAAAGTATAATTTAGTTACAACTATTAGATATGAATATGGAAAATATATATATTTCAGTTCTAGGATTTGTTCCTTATAGAACAAGATTAAAGTTACATTTCTAATTATTCCAGGGAAATTTTTTTTTTTCCCTATCTGCAGATTAAAGCCAAATAATGGTTTAGATATTATGGCTGATAGTATTCCCTAGGAATTTTCCTTACTATTATACAGAAAAGCAGAAGATTTATACTTCTATTTAATTCTGTGAAATGTAAGGAAGATAATAACACAGTAACTAACTTAAACATAAAAACTACATCATTTCTCCATCTTGACTAACAACATCAAACTTAATCATTCATAAAATCTATGTGCATACCACTTCTGTGTAGACCAATCCTCCCAACCTTAGAGTTCCTCTGTCTCCAGAACTCACCCCCGAGCTGAGATCCTCTCCTAGAACAGACCAACCTCAATCTGTTCTGGAGTAGCTTATCTAAGCTTATGCTCCCCAAAGCTTGTTTCTAATTCGGCATCCAGAATTATAGGATGATTTTATTCCTGTTTTCCTAGGCTTCCCTTATTTAGGGAATTTTAAATCTGCTTTCTGCTTTTCCAGCTTTTTACCTCTTCCCAACTACTCTCCACCTCATTGGGGAAATCTAGATTTTTCCTTGAAAATATAAATTAGAAATAAATTATTTGAAGGATTTTTGAAAGATTTTTGGGGAAAGGCTTATCCTCTTTCCATACCTCATGGATATGGCAAGTGATCTCAAAATTTTCATTTGGTCAATATGCACAGAAATATTTTATTTATTTTTCATAATTAAATAATTAATTACATCCACACAATAATTATCCATTGGGGTCCACTCCCCTTTGGATTGAATTTCAACTGTCTAACTTGAAAAACATAAAACTAGGGGTGTTACAGGTACCATGCAGTCTAAAGATCTCTTGCATAAATATGTATGCTATTTGAACCATCTTATAAGTGGACTGCACTAGTAAATAATGTGCTTCTTTTCTTAATCGATCCACCACTACCATTATAGAATCATTATGCTTCTTTGACATTGGTAAAATAGTGATGAAATCTAAAGATATCACTTCCGAGTTCCACTGAGGTACCAGTATAGGCTGCATCAGGCCGGCTGGGTGTTGGTGCTCCACTTTCTCTTGCTGGCACTCTAAACACTTATTTAGGTATTCTGCAATGTCTCTTCTCATACCTGCCCAGAAGTAGTTCTTGCTAATCACTGTAAGAATTTTCTGATACCCGGAATATCCAGAGTAGTCACTTTGGTGATACTCATTTCAAATTAGTTCCTCAACTCCATTCTATTTGGAACACAAATCCTCTCCTTGAAAGTTAGCAACCTATATTTATTGATTCCGTATTCAGCCCATTTTTCTTGTTTTATAAACTCCTCTGCTTGCTGCCAGATAAACTGGTATTCAAGATATTTTTCAACTTCTGTTTTTATTTGCTCCAGAAATTTGCATTCAACCTTATTATAGTATAGTTCATAAACACCATGCAACTTCCTACTTAATGCATAAGCTACTCTATTCTCCTTACCTTTCACATGCTGCATATCAATTTCAAACTTGCTCAGGAAAGCATTCCACCTTGCCTGGTGAGAATTAAGGTCAGCTTGTTTAAAATAATTGGTTAAGCTGCTATGATCAGTTTTGAGTATAAATCTCTTTCCAAGCAAGTAGTGCCTCCATACCCAGAGTGCATGCACTACTGCTGTCAGCTCCAAATCATAAGCTGAGTACTGCTATTCATGCTCATTTAGTTTCTGTGATTCATAGGAAACTAACTTACCCTCTTGTGACATAATCGCCCCAACTACTTCTTTACATGCATATTTTCAAACTTCAAACTATTTATTGGGATTAGCTACCCTTAACACTGGAGCTATTTTCAATAAAGGTTTTAACTTTTCAAAACTGTCTTGACATTCCTTCGTCCATTTAAATATTTTTCCCTTCCTTTGTAAGGAAGTAATTGGGAAGGAAATTTTTGAAAATCCTTCAATGAACTGCCAATACTAACCAGCCAAACCATAAAAGATTAGATGTCTACCACAATTTGGGGTATCTTCCATTCCATAATCATTTTTATTTTCTCCAAGTCAACTGCAATTCCTTCAGTAGAAATAACGTGACCAAGGTACTATATTTCTTCCTGGAAGAAATCACACTTGTTGAACTTAGTGCATATTTGATGCTTCCGTAACATTTTCAGCACTATTCGTAAGTTCTCTTTATGCTCTTCTGCACACTTGGAATAAAGAAAAATATGATCAGTAAATATTAACAAAAAATTATCCAGAAAGGGGTGAAATATACCATGCATCAGCCTCATAAAGGTTGCTGGTGCATTAGTCAATCTGAATGCTAACATCACAAACTCATAGTGTCCATACCTGGTACGAAAAGTAGTTTTATATATGTCTTCATATTTTATCCGGATCTGATGGTATCCCAATCATAGATCTATCTTTAAGAATATTGTAGCTCCCTTCACTTGATCAAATAGATCATCAATCTGCGGTAAAGGGTATCTATTTTTTACAGTCAATTTATTCAGATGGCGATAATCCATGCACATTCGCATGGTTTTGTCTTTCTTCTTCACAAATAGCACTAGTGCTCCCCAAGGGGATGCACTCGGTCGAATGTAACCTTTATCCAATAATTCTTGTAACTGCATCTTTAGTTCGGTTAATTCTGGCATGCCCCTTTGGTATGGTGTCATTGAAATCAGTGATGCTCCAGGTATCAACTCTATAGTAAAATCAATCTCGCTTTTAAGTGGAAACATGGTATCTCCTCTCGAAATACATTGGAATGTTTTCCATCATTGGAGCCTTTTCTTTGGAATTAGTGAAACCCACTTGAATGGCATATAATTAGCATCCTTTCCTCATGCACTTTCTCATTTGAGATGCTGCAATAGGACACAGTTGTAGGGGTTTCTTTATGCCTTGAATCTATTTATGAGTTTTATCCTACATTCTATAATATATAATTTTTTCTTTACAATCTACTAACATCCATTGCTTCTCCAACCAATCCATGCCAAGTAACATATCATAAGAGCCCAGGGGTAATATATTCAGGTCCACTGTTAGCTGTTGTTCACTAATTTCCAGTGTACAGTTCAGAATTTTTGCACAAACCTTTCTCTTCGCTCCCGTGGTTAACTATACGAACCACAGATTTCTGAATTTTTTACTCTACAATTTACAAATCTCTACTAATTTGGGACTTACGTAGCTTAACTTGCACCTGGTTCTAGCAAAATAGAAAGAGGTAGGGAGAGTAATTTACCTTCCAACTCTATCATTGTCGGTTGGTAATATTCATGTCGATCTTCCAAGGCTACGTTAATTCTAGGTATCTTTCTGGCTACATCTCCTATTGTTGAGGCTTCTTGTAATTTGGTAACTGCCTCTCTCCTTCCTCGCTGTGGACAATTTCTATAGTAGTGTGCCTCACCACACCCCCAACACTATAGAGGTGGCTTCTGATTTTGTGCTTGATCTGGTTTGCTGGAAGCTTTCTTGGGTTTATCTTCCGCAGGCCATCTTATTATTTGATGATTCTTAAAAAATTGTTTTCTAATTGAGCTCCTGGTAGCACTCTTGAAATTAGTGGTTATGTTTTTCTTGAAATTTGAACTGCCCTTATGTTCTTTTTTTGTCTACCATCTTTTACCCAGCTCTCCTTTTGCTTTAGATTGCTGATAGCACATTCTTGCCTTCCGGATTGCCTCTTCCATGGTTTTGGGATTCACAAACTCAATTCGTTCCTTCATATGTTGGTAAACTACTCAGGAACTGCTGAAATTTTTCTTTTTCGTCCCTTAGATAGGGAACATAATGAAGTAAAGAAGTGAACTTGGTGACATATTCATCCATCGTCAATTGTCCCAGTTTTAAATCATGAAATTCCCTAGATTTATTATCATAGAAGCACTAAGTCAAGTACTTATCTTTAAAATATTGCTGGAACGAATCCCAAGTGACATCTTGATCATCTATACTTCTAACATTCTTCACTTCCTCCCACCATAGTGTGGCCTTCTCCCTCAACTGATAAATGGCCAATCTGGCTTTAAGATTGCTGCTATATTTGTAAACTTGAAAATACTTGTTCATATTTGTTAGCCATGCCTCAACCACCTCTTCCTCTACTCCATCAAATGTAGGTGGTTTTATCTTTTGAAATTCACCTCGTAGTTAACATGGTTACCAATGAAATAGGTAATTGAACTGGTACCTACACTCGATTTTGAAAAGTGGTGATGCAAAATCACCCATTTTTTTTTGTGCATATTTTTGACACTTTAATATTTTTATTTATGAAGCATGAATATTTGTTTTAAAATGTTAGTGATTTTCATGCTAATTTTGAAACATATTGATGCATCATCAACGTTTTTTTTTTAGAGTGGTGATTTTCATTTTGGTAATAAAACATAAAAACGAAATAAGAAAAACATGACAAACAAAACTCAGATTAAAAAATATATATAAAAACAATAAAAAACTAATAAAAATGTTAAAAAATAAAAAAATAATAACTTGTAAAAATAAAAAATTAAACAAAAATAAATAAATAAAACAAAAAAATAAAAAATATTTGAAAATTATATTAAAAAAAAAAAACAAAAACAAAAATAATTTAAAGAAAAAAACACAAAAATTAAAAAAAATAAAAAAATAAATAAAACATCAAAATCTTTTTTCTCAAATTATTAAAAAAACCATATAATTATAAAAAGTAACTAAAATAAAAAATTTAAAAATAATTAAAATTAAAAACAAAAAATAATTTAAATTAAAAAATTTAAATTTAAATATAATAATAAGAAGAAAAAAAAAATACAAATTTGAAAAAAAAACTTTAAAATTGAAAGAAAAAAAAAAGAAAAAAAAAAAAAAAAAATAACATTAAAAATAAAAAATAATGAAAAAAAAAAACATTTTCAAGTAATTAAAAAATAAATATATATAAAGTTAATGATTTTTTTTTTTTTTTTAAATTAAACCATTTATAAAATAAAATAAAAAATAAAAAAAAGATTAAAAAAAAAATTTAATTACAATTTAATAAATTTAATAAATAAATTTTAAAACATAAAAATACAAATATTAAATATGCTAATCAAAATACAAATTAAAAAAATTAAAATACAATATTATATTAAATTTTAAAAAAAATTACGAAATTTAAAAAAAATAAAAATAAAAATAAATTTCGCAACGGTAAAGCTGGAGCCGCCGAGGCGGCAACGGAGGCTGGCCATTAGACAAGCGGGGAGGCTGCTTGCATTTTAATTTTTAATTTTTTAAAATTTTGTTTATATTTTTATATTAAATTTTGTATTTTTTTTTAATCTAATTTTTTTTTTTCATGTTTTTTCTTTATTATATTAAGCTTTTAAATTTAATTTTATAAAATTCAATAAATTTCTTTTTCTTTTTATTTAAAATTATTATTTATTTTTAAATATTTGTTTTTTTAAATTTTGTATTCTGTATTTGAATTAAGTGTATTTTAAATTAAGTTTTTTTTTTAATTAAACTTATTTTTTAAAATTAATTTGTTTTTAATTTTTCTTTTAACATTTTTTATTTAATTATTTTTTTTCCATTTTCTATTTTTAATTGATTTTTAAACTTTTTTAAATTTTCATTTTAACAATGTTTTTTTTTTTTTTAATTTTGTTTTATATTTAAATTTTTTTTTTTTTTTTTATCCATTTATTTATTAAAATTTAATATTTTTGCTTTTAAATTTAACGTGTTATTTTAATATTAACTCTTTTTTAAATTTTAATAAAATCTAATATATATTTTTAATTTAGGTTTATATATATATATATATATATATATATATATATATATATATATATATATATATATATATATATATATTCTTTTTTATAATTTAAATTTAATTTATTTTTCAAAATCTATTTGTTTTTTTAATATTTTGTTTTTAAATTTAATATTTTTATTGTATTTTATTTTTCAATTTTTTTAAATTAATTTCTCTTTTTTAATTTAAATTTTAATTTAAATAATGTTTTTTATTTTTTATTTTGTAATTTTATTTTTTATTTTTATTTTAAAGTTTTAAATTTATTAGAATTTAAGATTTTTTTTAATTTATTATTTTTTTTTTTAAATTCATTTTCTTTTTGTTTTTAATTAAATAAACATTTTCTTTCTATTTTTTTAATTTAATTTGTATATTTTATTTTTTATAATTTCCTTTTTTAACTTGTTTTTTTTTTTTTTTTTTAATTTAATATTTTTATTTTGTTGTTATTTTTATTTTTTTTTATTTCTATATATTTTTAAATTTTAATATTTAAAATGTTTTTTATTTTAAATATAATGAAGTTTGTTTTTTGTAATTATCTTAAATTTTTTTTTTTCAATTTGTTTTTATTTTTATTTTTAATATAATTCTTTATTATTCTAAAAGTTTTGTTTAACCATTTTCTATTTTCGGAGTGTTTTTTCACAAAATTTTTATCGAAAATTTACTTTGAGAAAAAACCAGGTTATTTCACAATACAATGTTTCATTTTCAGAGTGTTTTTTGCACCCCAAAAAATTGGCTTTTACTTCCATTTTTTACAAATGTTGAAAATTTGCCCCCCCAAAAAAAGAAGGTTATTTTTCATGCTTGTTTTATCTTTTTTCTGTTAGAGTTCATGTTTTGAGGTAATAGTTCCTGTTTCATCGGTAACTGTGTTAGTTCCACTTTCTGTCTCTTAACTTCTTTCTGATTTGACACATTACCTAACTTAGCCTCATTGTAGTTTTTATTTCTATTACTCCGCTGAGACTGACTTCTTTCCATTCTGTCAGTGGTCTGGTCTATTTCTTGTTGCTCATTTCCTTCCTGCATGTCTCTGTCAGGGCTCGGTTGTTCCGTCCCCTGATTTTGTTTATCTGAGAGGCTTTTTAATATCCTCTCTTGTTCTTACATCAAACGTGCATTATCACTTTGAACCCTCACCATTTCCTCTTGTAGCTTCTATACTGTATTAAACAAAATGCTAGTTTGGTGTTGATGTTCCTCCAAAACTCTACTTGTTTTCCTGTGCTGATCCACACTTAGCTGCACCCACATCTCCGAATTCATTTCTAGTCAGGGTTGGGTTTCCCCGGTGTTCTGGGGTGGCTGTTGCGTTGGCCCCCTTCTCATAATATCCTGTTAAGCTTCTCTTCTCTCTTTTGTGCATCAGTATACACAGCTTAAAGCATTAGATGACCCATAGGTTCCCTACATACGAACGCTGCTCTAATACAACTTGTAACACACATACATACATTCATAAAAAAAAAATTCGCTTTAGAATATTGTACTTCTAATTTACATTTATTTTACATTTCAATCTTTGATTACTTCACATATCACCTCACAATTTTATTTGCAAGACTAACATAATAGAAATCCTAACTACACTACCCCTGTAACACTAGCTATTCCACATTCAATTGCATACTTTATACAATGTTTGATTACAATATTTTCGTAATATTATTGTTCCAATTTTGTGCTTCTCGAAAAGAAGAACTTTCAGCCTATCTAAATGTTTGTACTGTACTTGTACCCTTAGCAATCAACTCATCGATTTAATTGTATCTTTCCACACAATATATCTTTGTATAAATTTAATGTAATTGATTTTCTGGTGATTGGAAACCCCGCCTCCGTGCTATCAACCATCCACAGAGACAGGTGGATGAACTCTTTGCCTTTGATTAGACCCACGAAATTTTCGACGGTGGATTTGGTTTAGGGTTAGAGGTAATGACCTCCCTCCCCTAACCGCTTCCCTTGTTTTCAAACATTTTGTTTCATTGTTCCGTTGGAGGAATCACACCTCTGAAACAAACCCCTTTCATATTTCTTCGAACGTAGACAAAATTACATCCTCAATCTCATGGTAAGTTGTCTTAACAGTGGTTTTAGTGTTCTTGCGAGGGTTTGGATGTATTATAAGGTTTTCATTATCAACTACATAGATTTTTAACTCATGTTTTTGGAAGCTTGTCCCTTGGTTTCTTAAGTTCGATTAATTTCTGGGTAGGACCGCCATATCGTTCTGGGGCTTCCGCGGATGGAGTCTAATTGCCAAAACGCATGACCACCAGTGAAAGCTACGGTGAGATCTTCTACTCATCATTGTTTTAAGTTGGATTTTCTCTTAGGTTTGTATCTCGTATTTTTAAGAAACACTAATCCTAAGTTTTCCCATGGAAACTCTCGCAAGTTACTTCCTTGTTCACCGGTGACGAACCCATTAAGGTAGGCTACCCCTGCCTATGGATTTCTTGCATTAGCTTTTCTGGTTCAAGGCTTAGATCTATTTTTAACGTTTCCTGTTAAATGTGACAATAAATATTGTAAATTTACTAATTACCTAGGTAGTTGAAATAACGAAATAATGAGATGTAGTTAGACTAACGAAATGTATCTAGGTTTGATAACATGGCCTAAGAGGCTTGTAATGACACAGAGAATTTCATCAATAAAGTTTCAAAGTGTTTCATCTTTCAGTTGTCCAAATTTAGTTACATTTTTCTCGTTCCATTTATTTCCCACAACAACTAGTATCAAAGCACAAAAGTCGATCATGTTTTTTGGTTGCACTGGTGGTTGGATGTCAACTGTCCATGGGAGAATTCGAAGAGGGATCATAAAGCTATCCACTGCTGTCGCTGCTGTACGTGGGAGGAGTCTGCCTGCAGAGAAGTTGTCGATCCACCATAAAGAAGATTCGTCGTGGAAAAGAGGTGAAGCCGGTACGAAACTGTGGTGGAAGGTTTCGAAAACCCGTAGTTTGACTGTGTTCTTTTTCTTAAGCATTGTGGAACCGTTGGAGACTCCAGTATATGTGCTAGAATTAGAGTGGGTGCAGAGGTGAAGCCAGTGCTTAGAGACGAGCCGGTGCAAAGAAAGCCCCTAGCTGTACACGAGAGGAGTAAATTGCTGGAGAAAGGAAGCAGCCGCCAATGCCTGAGACTCGTTGCCGCTGGGAGAAGGGTGACATATGAAAAGCCGCTTGAAGAGAGCTAGAGCACACTGAAATCGGTATTTTTCGCCGCTTGAAGAGAGCCAGAGCGCACTAAAATCGGTATTTTTCTTTTCAAGATAATTGTTGGATGACAGAATTTTTTTTAAGAAAAAAAATATGTTGATTAAAGAAATTGGTAGGGTTTCTAAGCAGATTAAAGAAACTGGTAGGGATTCAGAAAAAAATTAATTCAGGAAATCAACGTTCAGCATTTGTTGAAAAGCGTTGTTTTTTTTTAAGAGAAATTGGTCGAACATAAATTGTTTATGTAAAAGGGTTTGAACAGGAATTGTTCAGTTTAAGAAAAAAAAGTTTTTTTTTTTTTTTGAACAGTGATTTCCAAAAGAATTGATTTAATGAAAGAGAAAGAAAAATAGAAATTGTAATTTTTATTTCTATTTAAAGGTAGTAGGAGAAAGAAGAAATTCGAAACCCTTGAAACCCTAGAAGAAGAAGGGAAAACTTGAAACCCTAGCATAAGAGGATAAAAGTTTTTTAATTTGTAGAAGAAGGGAAATCTGAAACCCTAGGAGGGAGAAATGGCGAAAATGACAAACTGTTGTGTAACCAGCTCCAAAAATAGAAGAAAAGAGATATGAACGCCTTAGAAATAAGCCACTTCGAGGGGGCAACCTCCAATACATTACATAAATGAACAATTCTTGGATGATACAATTTACAAAACCTCCTTTCTATATATAGGAGTTCATGGGGCCATAATGTAATCCTAGTGGGCCACAATGTAATCCTAGCCGACCTAACAATAATAATTTAAGGGCACAATAATAACAAAATGAGGGTTACAAGGGAACAATAAGGGACTATACTAGTAATATAGGGACCTAACATGCCCCTCTCCTTCAAAAAAGGTGTTGTCCTCAACGCTTGAGTAGCTCTGGGTGCTTTTGTATAAAATTCTCATCCTCCCATGTAGAATCTTCAGTGGGTAAGTTCTTCCACTTGATGAGATACTCTGAAATTGATCGATTCCGTAGCTGTCGAGTTCTTGTTTCCATGACCGCTTCAGGTTCCAATATGATTTTCCTTCCTCATCAAGTTCTGGCAATATTGTTTGAACTGGAAGATTTTCACCTATAACCTTCTTTAAGCATGAAACATGGAAAAATGGATGCACTCGTGAAGAAGCAGGAAGCTCCAATTTGTATGCCATAGTACCAATCTTTTGCAACACCTTGCAAGGACCATAGTACTTTGGCGATAATTTATTATCCTTCTTAGCTTGCTTGAGGGACATTTGTTTGTATGGTTGTAGCCGTAAAAATACCCAATCTCCTACATAAAAACTTCTCTCGCTGCGATGTTGATCTGCCTGTTGTTTCATTCGATTTTGTGCCAAATTCAGGTTATCCTTTAAGAGTTGGAGAACTTCTTGCTGATGCTCGATGTGATCTTCGACTGCTTGAACCTTCGAATTTTCCCTTAAATATGATGTAATCGATGGTGGATGATATCCATAAAGTTCCATAAATGGGGTCATTTTTGCTGCAGTATGGAAGGAAGTGTTATACCACCATTCAGCGAGAGGTAACCACTTGACCCATTGTGTTTGTTTATCAGATACAAAACAACGAAGATATCCTTCCAAACATTTATTTACTATCTCTGTTTGATCATCAGATTGAGGATAATAAGATGAGCTATGAGCTAATTGAGTACCCAAACAAGAAAATAACTCCGTCCAAAAATTTCCCGTAAAAATGGGATCTCTGTCGCTCACAATAACCCTTGGGCTTCCATGTAGCTTTTGAATTCTATCCACAAATGTAGTAGCAACTGTACTTGCTCTAAATGGATGAGATAATGCACAAAAGTGTGCATACTTGGTAAGTCTATCAACTACCACCATGATGACATTCTTTCCTTCAGACTTAGGTAAACCTGTGATAAAATCCATTGAAATCTCCTCCCAACGCTGACTTTGAATGGATAAAGGTTGTAGAAGTCCCGGGGTCTTAATTGTCTCCACTTTATTCTGCTGGCAAACCAAACATTCCGCCACAAACTTTTGAATATCAGATTTAAGACCATCCCAAAAAAAATCTTTCTTCACCCTGTGGTAAGTTTTTAAAAATCCTGAGTGTCCTCCTAAAGGAGAAGTGTGCAATTCCAGAAGAATCTTTTGTTTAGTTGGGAATTCTTGCAAAGATATAAGCGATCTTTGTACCATAAGGAATCATTTTTCCAACTAAATGTATCAGATGTACTAGGATCTTGCTACAACTTTTGAATGAGTGTCCATACATCTTTATCCTTCTTCCATTCATCTCTTGCTTCGGTTATCCAATCCAGTTGGATAATAGAAATGGCACAAAGCAATGCTTCCACCTCTTCATTCTTTCTTGAGAGTGCATCTGCAACAACATTAAGCTTTCCTTTTTTGTAGATTATTTCAAAGTCATAACCCAACATCTTTGTGACCCATTTTTGCTGCTCTTTAGAAGATAGTCTTTGTTCCAAAAAGTGTTTAAGACTATCATGATCAGTTTTTACCTTGAAGTGTCTTCCCATTAGGTAAGTTCACCATTTCTTTAGTGCATATAGTATTGCTAACATTTCCTTCTCATAAATAGGTTTCTGTAAATACTTTCCTTTGATTGGACGACTTTCAAAAGCAATGGGTCTTCCTTCATGCATTAAAACTGCACCAATTCCATTTCCTGAGGCATCACATTCCACAATAAAGGTTTTTGTGAAGTCTGGCGTAGCTAAGACCGATGCTAGGCACATTGCCTCTTTAAGATGTTCAAAGGCCTTAGTTGCTTCAGGAGTCCATGAAAATACATCTTTCTTCAATAATGTTGTTAGAGGTGCTGCTATTCTCCCATAATTCTTAAAAAACTTGCGATAATACCCTGTTAACCCGAGAAATCCTCGCAACTGCTTTATGGTCGTGGGGACTTTCCATTCCTTAATGACTTTAATTTTGTTAGGGTCTACTTTAACACCCTCGTGAGATATAATATGACCCAGATATTCCACCTCTTGTACTCCAAAGAAACATTTGGATGTTTTGCATATAATTGTTTCTCCTGCAATATTTTGAGCACCCTGTCAACATGTTCAACATGATCCTTCCAAGACCTGCTGTAGATTAGTATATCATCAAAAAATACTAGCACAAATTTTCTAAGGAAGGGTCTGAAAATGGAATTCATCAACCCTTGAAATGTAGAAGGTGCATTGGTAAGGCCAAAGGCATGACCAAAAATTCATAATGACCCTCATGAGTTCGAAATGCTGTTTTTGGAATATCTTCAGTCTTCATTCTAATTTGATGATATCCTGAACGAAGATCCAACTTGGTAAAATAAATTGCTCCATGTAATTCATCCAATAGTTCATCAATCACGGGAATGGGAAATTTGTCTTTAATGGTGAGCTTATTGAGCTCCCTATAATCCGGACACATTCGCCATGATCCATCCTTCTTCTATACCAATACTACAGGAGCAGAGAAAGAACTTTGACTAGGTTGAATTATACCCGCCTCTAACATTTATGCAATCATACGTTCAATTTCGCTCTTTTGGAAGTAAGGATATCTATAAGGCCTGATGTTTGGAGGAACACTTCCTGGAATCAAATGAATAGCATGATCATGACCACGAATAGGTGGGAGTCCTTTGGGAGTTTCAAACACCTTGGAATGATTGTCCAAGACTTGTTGGAGATCTGCAGAAATAGATGATTTTGATGTCGGAACTTCTAGTGAGCATAATTGTGCAATTACGCCTCGTTGTTCTTTCTTTAGAAGATTTGTCATGACATTAGAGCTTATTATCCTTCACGGCTTCCCTTCAATACCCCGTAATTCGACTTCCTTTCCTTCTGAAAAAAATTTCAAGAAAAGTTCTTGAAAATTAAAAGCTACCGTCCCCAAAGATTGTAACCATTGTACTCCTAGTACAACATCAGCACCTCCCATAGGAATGGAAATCATTGGACTTGTCAACACATATTCCCCATGGTTAGCTTGATATTATGGCATTTTCCAGAGCAATTTATAGTTCCTCCATTTGCAACCATCACTTGACATTCTGGTGCTGGGTATAAGAAACAATTTAATTCCTTGGCTACCTTACAATGAATAAAATTATGGGTGCTACCTGAATCAATCAACACTATTACCCTTTTCTTCTTGATCTGTCCTACTATCTTGAGAGTTTGAGGAGTGGTAATTCCGGCCAGTGCATTACATGATATGGTCGGATTCATTTCTTCCTCTTCTATGGCTGGTTCCTGGTGTATATCCTCTTTTTTTTCATTTTCTTCTTCTTCTTCACAATCTATGTAAAATAATTTCTTTTCAGCACACTTATGACCTTTAGTGTATTTGCTATCACAACTGTAGCAAAGCCCTTTTGCTCTTTTTTCTTCCAATTTTTGTGGTGTCAACCTTGTAGGTTGTGGAAATCTAGACGTAGCAACACTTTCTTCTTTATAGAATTGAGTGGTAGGCTTCCTTGTCGCCATTATTTTACATTCAACTTTTCTTGTCAACCTGAATGCCTTCTCCAATGAATCTGGTTCCAAAACACGAACTTCATGTTGGATGTTATCCTTTAAGTGCCTATGAAGAGATCGATCATGTGTTCCTCTGGAATATCAGTTACCCTTATATTCAATTTTTGGAAGTCCTCAATGTGCTGCCCCACTAAACCCTTTTGTTTGAGATTTATCAATTGGCTAAAGAAGGTGTTGCTCTTTGTATCCTCATAATGTGCTATCATTTACTCCGTAAAAATTGACCAAGTGACAATTTTTTTACGGGAGCAAAGCCATCGATACCATACAAATGTATTTTGTTCTAAATGTAAAGTTGCAATGCGTACCTTTTGTGTGTTTTGCACGTTATGGAATCAAAATATTGCTCCATCTGTAGTATCCATGTTACAGGATCCTTTCCATCAAACTTCCTCATATCCATCTTTGGAATATGGTGGTTCTTCCCGCCAACATTAGAGTTTATGAAATCACAGTTAACATTTATTTTGTTCTCATCATGAGGTTCTTCTACTATCTTTTCACCATTAGGAAACCTTTCTTGTATAAACTTTGTCAAACCTTCCATGTCTGCTTTTAGAAAATTCTTCATGTTTTCCATTTTCTCATCGATCTTAGCTTTCATGTCATCAATCTTAGCTTCCATGCCCACTTCCATGCCATCCATCTTAGCTTCCAAACCATTCATCTTAGCTTCCACGCCTTTCTTCAAACCATCCACCTTAGTTTCCATGCCTTTCTTCAAAACTTCCATTTCATTTTTTGTTGTTCTTTGCGAGAGCGAAATTTGTTGCACTTGCTCTTGTAATTTTGATATGTCATGTTGCCATTCTTCGTCTTCATGAGTCATAGTAGAGCCTTCTAAAGGCTTAATGGGTGTTGAATTATTTTTGGGGGCCATTTTAGACTCCAATGATATCTATTCTACAATAGGCCCTTGCAATCAATTCAACTTGATTCTTCAAACAAGACTTATGCAATTCGGAAAAAAAATACACACCTTTTACTAGCTTTGAGGAGCTCGATATTGAAATTGTATTATCTCTGTGATTACAAATCTTAAATATATAAAATTCATCACTGAAGTAGCCCTCTGAATTCTCTTTTGAATGCAACAGGTCTGATCTGATTTTGATTTTCCAAGACAAATTTGTGTCCAATCTCCCACAATGACCTAATTCTGGACTGGTTCAGTAGAGCACACTTGTAGAACTTGCCACGTGTCACTGTTTCGTCCTTTGTCTCTGAAATTGATAGCCAAGAAACTACAGTCTGTGTAATTGGGAGCACTTTTTACGGCACTCAAATCCACTGCCCAGAGAGAGAGTTATTGAACTTGTCCCACGATCACCTCTTTGAGATGCAATTCAGGAGCCTGAAAAAGCACTACCTTCCACAGATCATATCTCCAAAAATATTGCGAACCAAGCTCTGAAAATTTTGGACGACTTTCCTCAGGAATTCAGCTTCACACCATACGAATTTCAGATTCTGAACCTTCGTAGAAAAAAACTTATAGCGAAAATGCCACGATGACCTGTTTAGGAGCTTGAAAAAATACCTAACTTCCACAGATGATATCTCCGAAAATATTGCGAACCAAGCTCTGAAATTTTTAGAAAATATTCCTCAGGATTTCAGCTTCGCACCCTAAAGAATTTTAACACCAAAACTTCGTAAACGCTTTCCAGCAAATCTTGTGATGGCTGTTTGACGACAGCCTAGAATCCCAACCTGATGCAAATGTTGTGTGACAAAAATGAAGAAAAGAGATATGAACGCCTTGAAATAAGCCATGAGACAGCTATCAATTTTTTACATAAATGAACAATTCATGGATGATTCAATTTACAAAACCTCCTTTCTATATATAGGAGTCCATGGGGCCATAATGTAATCCTAGTGGGCCACAATGTAATCCTAGCCGACCTAACAATAATAATTTAAGGTCACAATAATAACAAAATGGGGGTTACAAGGGAACAATAAGGGACTATACTAGTAATATAGGGACCTAACACAAACGCAAGATTTGAGGTGGAGAAATTCACCGGGAAAAACAATTTTTCCCCGTGGAAACTGAAGGTTAGGGATTTTCTTGTGCAACAAGGGTTGCACAAGGCACTTGACGGGGTAACTAAAAAACCAGCAAGCATGTCGATTTCTGACTGGGAGGACTTGGATGCCCGAGCTCTCAGTATCGTTCGGTTGTGTTTGGCAGACGAGGTACTCTTCAATATTGTTGGAGAGAGTACAACCGCAGGGTTGTGGAAGAAATTGGAAACTCTCTATATGACAAAATCTTTGAATAACAGAATCTATTTAAAGAGACAGTTTTAAAGCCTTCGGATGAAGGAGGGTACGAAAATTGCAGATCACTTGAATTTTTTTAATACGCTTATTTCTCAGTTGTCCGATATGGAAGTAAAGATGGAGGAAGAAGACAAGGCAATAACCTTGTTGTGTTCCCTGCCTGAATCATGGGATCACTTCGTGACCTCAGTCAGTTTGAGCACTGCCGATTCATTAATTTTTGAATCTGTCGTGGGTGCTCTCTTATCTGAAGAGGTACGAAGACAATCTAGCATTGAGACTTCTGCACCTGAAGCCATGGTAACTATAGGTCACTCAGAGGAACGGGGGGAGAAGACAAGAGGTTCTTCCAGATCGAATTCAAAGGGCAGCAAGAACAGTAAAGCAAAATGCTGGTACTGCAACAAACCGAGACATCTCAAAAAGGATTGCTAGAAACGGAAGGAGGTGGAAAACAACAAGGAAGAAAATCAGGTCGATTCAAGTATGGATGATGAGGTTTTAATTGCTGAAGCACTCCCTGTATGTAATATGTCACAAGATGCTGAATATTGGCTATTAGACTCTGGTGCTTCTCATCATATGAGTCCGCACCAGAATTGGTTTTCATCATATGAAACTGTAGATGGTAATTCTGTTTTCATTACAAATAATGCATCTTGTCATACTGTTGGGATTGGAAATGTGCAAATTAAAATGTATGATGGTACAATTAAAACCTTATCTGATGTTAGGCATGTACCTGATCTGAAGAAAAACTTGATTTCCTTGGGAGTTTTGGATTCGAATGGTTATAAGTTTACAGGTCAGAATGGAGTGCTAAAAATCTCGAAAGGAGCCTTGGTTTTTATGAAGGCTGAAAAGGTCAGAAACCTATACAGACTCAAGGGAAGCACTCAAGTCAGTGAAGCAGCGATCATGTTAGATAAATCAGAAGAAGTTTCTCACCTATGGCATCAGCGGTTAGGTTACATGAGCGAGAAAGGTCTTCAGGTACTGATGAATCGCAAGCTACTTCCTGATTTCAAATCCTTGAAGTTGGATTTTTGTAAATATTGTGTGTTTGGAAAACAATGTAAACAAAGATTCAAGTCTGGCAATCATAACAACAAGCAAATTTTGGACTATATTCATTCTGATTTGTGGGGACCATCTGCTACTGTGTCCTATGGAGGTGCCTTGTATTTTTTAACTTTTATTGATGATTTCTCCAGAAAAGTATGGGTCTATATGTTGAAAAAGAAAGCTAATGTGTTTAATGTGTTTAAAAAATTTAAAACAATGGTGGAAAAGAAAACAGGCAAATCAATCAAATGTTTAAGAAATGACAATGGCGGTGAATTTACCTCTTTAGAATTTGAAAAATTTTGTAAGGATGAAGGGATAATTAGACATAAAACTGTTGTTTATACTCCTCAGCAGAATGGTGTTGCTGAATGGATGAATCAGACTCTTATGGAAAGAGCCAGAAGCATGATTAGCAATGCTAATATGCAAAAGGAGTTGTGGGAAGAAGTAGTATCTACTGCTTGTTATTTAGTTAACAGATCACCTTCGGTTGCAATAAACTGTCAAATTCCTGAAGAAGTTTGGTCGGGTCAGTCTTGTGATTATTCGCATTTGAATATTTT
Organism: Pinus albicaulis; assembly: GCA_034641835.2. Classification (NCBI taxonomy): domain Eukaryota; kingdom Viridiplantae; phylum Streptophyta; class Pinopsida; order Pinales; family Pinaceae; genus Pinus; species Pinus albicaulis. The sequence continues at coordinate 219,008,473 of CM076583.1, forward strand.
TGGTTGTGATGCCTATGTTCTTATTCCTAGAAATCAGCATTCAAAATTAGATCCAAAATCAAAATGTTGTGTCTTTGTTGGATATGATTATTTAGTGAAGGGATATAGGTTGTGGGATCCTACTTCACGGAAGATAGTCATTAGTAGAGATGTAACATTTGATGAATCATCTCTTTTAAAATTAGATGTTGAAAAAGTTGAACAGAAGCAGGTATCGCCAGGTCAGCAGATTCAATTGGAGACTGTACCTTTTCCAGAAAGTCGAAAGGAAGGAGAGACTTCTGAAAAAGTTGGAGAAGCAGAGGAAACTGGAGAAATTCTAGAATCCAATCAGCAACCAGTCACTCTAAGAAGGTCTACAAGGGAAAGAAGAACACCAAAAAGGTATGAAGACTCTGCTTCATCATTTGCATTGATTACTGAAGATGGATAACCATCTTGTTATCAGGAAGCAGTTGATGATGCAGATAGCGAGGTATGGAAAAAGGCTATGGAAGAAGAAATTGACTCCTTAGCCAAAAAAAATACCTGGGATCTTGTAGAACTTCCTGAAGGGAGAAGCATTGTTGGGTGCAAATGGGTCTTCAAGTTGAAGAGAAAAGTTGATGGAAGTATCGACAGGTATAAGGTGAGACTGGTTGCAAAAGGGTATTCTAAGGTTGAAGGTATTGATTTTCATGAGATCTTTTCACCAGTAGTTAAACTTGTTTCTATTCGTACTGTGTTAGCACTAACTGCTTTACTGGACCTTGAGTTAGAACAATTAGATGTTAAAACAACCTTTCTTCATGGTTATTTGGATGAAGAGATTTATATGGATCAGCCAGAAGGTTTTGTACAAGGTCATAGTAGAAGATTAGTTTGCAAGCTCAGAAAATCATTGTATGGCCTGAGGCAGTCGCCCAGGCAATGGTACAAGAAGTTTGATTCCTACATGATGAGCCAGAATTTTATCAGAAGGGAGTATGATCATTGTGTATACTTCAAAAGTTTCAATGGCATATTCATTATCTTGGTGTTGTATGTTGATGATATGCTTATTGCAAGAAAAATCATGGAAGAAATCAGCAGGTTAAAGGCTCAGCTCTCTAGGACATTTGAAATGAAGGATCTTGGAGCGGCAAAACGTATCTTGGGCATGGAAATACACATAGACAGGAAGAATGGTAAGCTTTGGTTATCACAACAGAATTATGTGGAGAAAATACTTGAAAATTTCGGTATGAACAATGTGAAACCTGTTAATGTTCCATTAGCTTCCCATTTTAAGCTTTCCTCGGAATTGAGTCCTAGATCTAATGAAGAAAAGCAGTATATGTCTCGTGTACCATAGGCAAATGCGGTAGGAAACTTAATGTATGCGATGGTATCTAAAAGACCTGACATTTCACATGCAGTTGGAGTTGTCAGCAGGTTCATGGCAAATCCAGAGGAAGAACATTGGCGAGCAGTGAAATGGATGCTTCAGTATTTGAGAGGCACAAGTGAGCATTGCATCAGCTTTGATGGTCGTGAAGGTACAGTCTGCGGATATGTGGATGTTGATTATGCAGGTGATTTGGACAAAAGGAGGTCTACTACAGGTTATGTTTTTACTCTTGCAGGTGGAGTAATTAGTTGGATGTCAAAGCTTCAAGAGATAGTTGCTTTGTCCACTACTGAAGCAGAGTATATAGCTGCTTCAGATTCCTGCAAAGAGGCAATCTGGTTAAAAGGTCCGCTTAATGAGATTGGAAGGACGCAGGAGAAAGTGAAGGTGTTTTGTGACAGTCAGAGCGCTGTTCATTTGGCTACAAATCCAGCATATCACAGCAAGACCAAGCACATTGATGTAAGGTATCACTTTGTGAGACATATAATCAAAGGAGGCAAAGTAGTCCTCAAGAAGGTCCTCACACAAGAGAATCATGCAGATATATTCACGAAGCTAGTTACAGTAGAGAAGCTGAGATGGTGTCTTGCTTCTCTCGGCTTGCAGAAAAGATGATGAATGGACATTAGGAAAATTTGTTGTCAAGGTGGAGTTTGTTAAATGTGACAAAAAATATTGTAAATTTACTAATTACCTAGGTAGTTGAAATAACGAAATAACGAGATGTAGTTAGAGTAACGAAATGTATCTAGTTTTAATAAGATGGCCCGAGAGGCTTGTAATGACACAGAGAATTTCATCAATAAAGTTTCAAAGTGTTTCATCTTTCATTTTTCCAAATTTAGTTACATTTCTCCCGTTCTATTTATTTCCCACAACATTTCCTCCATTGGTTTAGCACATATAATTACCAGTTATGGTGTTGAAAAAAGAATTCTAAGAAGCCCTGATGATGAATCCCTCTAACAACTTCTAGCCGGTTCTGTCAGGTACCCTTTTTGTTGTTTGTGACTTGTTCACGAAACAACAAGTTTATCAACATTCATGGCTTGCTATGAAGTTGTTCTAGCTTGGTTCTGTTGTTTTTAATGTCAACTTACTTTAACGACTAGCACCCCAAATGGGCATGCGGGGGTCGCCTAAATGTGACAGTTAAATCTTAATTATTTTCTTGTCAGAAGGACTTCACATGTAAACATGTTTAGCCTTAAGGCTTCATATCTTTAATTACAGTTTCTCCATTCCATTGAATGTAGTCTATTGCAAATATTTTTTTCCAAGGTTTTCTTTACCCATGGTGGGGGAAATATTGAGTATGTTGCTTAGCTAGTTTTTCAACTCTAGATATTTATACTCATATGCCTAAATATGCTTGATTATACATTATTTTCCTGAGATTCACCTATAACCTGGAATTCATTTTCCTTTCAGAATGATTTGTGTTTACTATCATTATATCGTTGCAGTAATTCTGGGTCAGAAAGGCTCACTGTAGTAATTTTGAATTTCTTGAGTATCTAAATACGATTATTATGGCTATAAGCAAAGGGAAATTTGTATTTTGCAGCGAAGTTATAAGTTATTTTTTCTTTCTTTCCAAATGTTAGGAGTTTATATTCACTTATCAGGAACTTACTATTCTGTTATATCAAAGAAGTATGCTTCAGTATTCCATCGTTCTTATTTCCAGAGTTTAATTCTACTGTACATGCTAATAGTTATCTTATGAGGGTTTGAGTTTGCATTTATTATATTTTTCTAGCAGATATTACTACTTATAATTTTAAAACCAATTTCCATTCTCTACTAATTTTTACATTAATATTTGCATGCCTTGATTTCTTGACTGAGTTTTTAGTACAAGTCTGGTGTATCACAGATAGTGCACTTGTTTTTAAGCTTTTCTTTCCATTGTTTCTTTAACAAATGCAAAATGGCTAGACCATTATGTCCGTGATCTCTAGAGTTATAGAGAACGACCAACTCAGAACCTTATTTACGAGGGTTCCAAGTTAAAGGTTCTCTGTCTTACCTGTTCCATAATTAAATTTGAAATCCCACTGATTATACTATTCAAAAAAATATGTACATGCACAAAATGTATCATTTCACAAATTCAGGTACTGTAGTTTTTTTTCACAAATGTAGGTGTTGTAGTTTCTTCCAGATCTCTACAATTAACTATTAAATTTCCATTCATAACCAACTAAGACTTCCAATGGCAGATAAACTTACCTATTCCTCACTGTCTGACTGATGTTGTTCCTCCCTACCTCGAGAGAGGGAGTCACGTCCTCGTCTCTCCCCCGTTCTCCAAGTCTGAGCTATGCAAGTTGATAGAAATACTAGAAGAGATCTTGGGACATTCCGGTCCAGTATTCTATTCTAATCAATTATCATAAATCAAAGTATTCCACTCGTTACCACCAGCTCGTGAATTATTCTCTGCAAATTTCCTTCTCTAGTTGCCGAACGAAACCCCTCTTCCTCACTGGGATATGCCTTTATCCTCAGAGGTTGGGGTAACTGTTTGAACTGATTCTATTCAACTAACTCTCAGTTTTTGAATTAATTTTTACCATCGGTCTATTATTCATTTATGGTAATCACTTCCATAATTAATTATATTTAATCAAAATTACTTTATGTTCATCATGTATTTTTAAAATTTTCAAGGAACATAATGGGTATTTACTGCCTTTAAGAAATACAATTTTATTATATTTAAGAAAAACTTGAATTTCCAAATGTTTGGATGGTGTAGATTTTATAATAAAAAATAATTTTAGTTATGAAAAGTAAATTATTTTTCATTTAGTTGGGAAAAGTAAAATTTAAGTTGTAATTTTAAGTTATAATTATAAAATTACAACTTGAATCTAGAATATATTTAATTTATATTTTATATAGATATGAATGATATAATATGAAAATGTTATACTATTTTTTTTTAAATAATAAAAAAAACAAAATAATATTAAACATATCATCTAATTCATGAAATTTTGATTTCTAATTGTTTTTCAAAAATATAATAGAACCTGAAATGTTAAACATCTATGTCAACCATCCATTTTGACACTAAGTGAATATATGTCCAACCACATAATAATTTCCATCCTCAAATTGTCTTCCTACTTTCCCCAAATTTTCATTATGGGCATTCGTGCATATTCACTCCCCAGCTAAATCTTCCTAGCAAGTAGGAGAAATAGAAACTTTAGAAGAATCTAGCAGAGTATGGTCTGTAGCAGCTCTTGTAGTGACCAGAGGCCTAGGATCTGGATATGACTGAAAGGTTTAATGACCTAACATTTACGCTAAAATGCATTTCCCATTGTTACACAGACTTGAGATTTGAGTCTAATATGTTTAAATAAAAGTCTTTTCTTGTAGAAACCTTCTAGATATCTTGTATTTTGTATTGCATATTGAATTTTTAGGGTTGATAAAGTGTGATGTGTTGTGTATCCAATATATTTGATGATGAGTAAAGGTTTGTTTCAGTTTCTTGTAAATCTTATCCATGGCACACAAATATAAAGATTTAAGGATGAATCTTGTATGGCCTCTAGAGAATTATAATGCAACATGTAAAAGATGCCAGATATGTTTAGAAGAAAGTGATTAACAAATTTTTCATATTGAAAGTAAATTTCTAAGTTTATTAGTTATGAAATTTAACTTTTTGAACTTGAGTTCAGGATTATATAATTTGATTTCAACCTTACAAATTTATTTTTCAGAATAAATTCAATAAACTGTTACTCTAATAAAGGTGAGAGATCTAACCATTAATTTTTTAAATCATGATATTTTAATTAAATTTTCATAAATAACATCTTTATTGAGGAACTTTCTTCCTTCAAAATCTCATGAGAAGATAAGCATATGAGAAAAACATACCCAAATTGGAGAATATGAGAAAAACATATCCAAATTAGAGTTGAAAGAAACAATTTGTATTCTATCAACATCAAGTTCAAATTTTAGATACATTAACTTTAATAAGATTAATCTATTTTCACTTAGAAAAAGATTATTATATTGATTGATTTTAAAAACGAATAAATATTCATTGTTTATAAATTATAAGCATATAAAAGTTTTAAATTTAAGTTATATATAAATTAGTTTATTCTAATCTTAAAAACAAATATTTAAAAGTGTAAATGATTCCAATAAAATATGTTAAAAATTCTTTGTAAGTTCAAGATCTATTTGAGTACTGCGAGACAAAAATTATTTTAATAACAAATAAATATACCATTTAATGTTAAAGTTCACATTAATTATTAATTAATATATATATTGAAATTTATATCAAAAGATCACTTTCTTGATTAGTTATTAATGAAAGACAAACATATATATATATATATATATATATATATATATATATATATATAACATAAATTAATTTCAAAATTTATACCAAAATATCACTTTGTTATTAGTTTAATCAATTAAAACAAAAGGTCAAAATAAATTATAAAAAAAATAAAAGTTATTACCGTCATAAAAATGTCGATGGATCTAGATCCAATAATAAAAGACAATTATTGTGACCTTTGAACCACGTGGCCTCCAGTTCTCGATTATTACACAATAAATGCCTCCTCAAACCAGAAAGAACGACAACCAGCCTGTGTAGAGGAGGAAGATTTAGTGAACGCAAAAAAAATTAACCCGTCACGTTAACGGTTACTATTTCAAATGAATGTTGATCCTTTCACTCTATCTATTTCTCCGAGTCACTAATAAATATGGGTATATCCCATTCCAATAAGGATTTCAATTTTTTTCACAATTGGTTTTTGAATGGATTTCAAATTTTTTCACAATTGATTTTTTTGAATTCGTTTGATAATTGTTAAATTCTTTGTGTACCGTTAAATAATAACTCATAAAGGATGGCTATCTAATTGTAGTACTGTCTTTGACGAGGACAATGACGGTCTATCTACGCAACTTGAGATCGCAAAATTTCTCCATTTTCGTATTAGTATAATAAAAGTTATATAATGTTAACTTTATTTTCAAGGAGAAATGATACTCGTTTATTGCCTTTAATGAATAAAATGGTATTGTATTTAAAGTTTTTTAATTATGAGATGTTTGGATTACAATATCTTATAATAAAAATATTTTATATTTAAAGTTACATCTGCAAAGTTCTTTTAATTTAGTTGTGAAAAGTAAATTTTAAATTGTAATTATATAACTAAATTTAAATTTAAATTCAGAATATATTTATTTTTTCACATTGATAAATGATACAATGTGAATTTGATATATTTTTAATTGCCTCGTTTTTTAATAAAAATAAGTAGGCTTTTTAATACATATAATTAGATGAATGAATATAGTATAATTTATTTTAGTTTTAAAATGAAATGATAGTTTATAAATTGATTAGATAAAATTGTACCAATTTTTTTTTTTGAAAAATTAACTATCCATTTTCACCGAAGTGAATAGATGCTAGGAAATTTTTATCCTCAAATATTTTTGGAGGGCTCTCCAAATTTATATACTAGTCATTATGCATGGCTGTTTTGCATATTCACTTCATGTGAAACCTTCAGAACATGCAAGAGAATATATGCCTAGGATAACACATGGGGAAGAAGCCCAAGACAATAACTTGGAACGATTCTTGTAGAGTTTTTATGGCACAACATTTTTAGACATTTGTAGTCCTTTTAACTAGGTTTTTTCTTAGATGGAATAAATTGCCAAACTTAATAATTTGGAAAAAGTTTAATGGATTTTCTCTTGGATAGCATAAATGGGAAAATTTAATAAATTGGCAAAATTTTAATGGAGTCAGATTGTGAAAGAGATTTCTAGGCTATTCCTCCAACACTTATAAAAATCATTGCTTTCCTTATGTGAGATTTCACATTTAGCATTCAAGATATCTTGTATTTTGTTTTGCAAATTGAATTAGTTTTTCAGAGATGTTTGTTTAGGGTGGAGAAAATATGATGTGATGTGTACCCAATATCTAACATGGGGAGTAAAGAACAATCACAATTGTTTTACTTTCTTGTAAATATAATCCATAGCACCTAAATGTAATGATTATCAAGGATGATTCTTGTAGGGCATCAACATGGGTACAATTTAACATGTAACATAGGTAAGATATAGTTACAAGTTAAGTAATTAATAAAATTATTCATTTTGAATGTAAATTAGTAATTTTATTAGTTAATAAATATAAGATAGTGGAGTTAATTTTTATATAGTATTATTTCGAATGTTGCAATCTATTATTATATTTTAATTGAATTTCGGTAGGTAACAACATTAGGGAGGAATTTTTTTTCCTTTTAAATAACATGAGAAGACATTCTAATTAGAGGTTCATTCTACAACTAAGTGTGAAGGGGATGTGTAAGTATGTATTTTAGTCTTCATTCTAATGTAGGTTATATGATATGCATATTTAATTGGTTTCCATATGAAAATAAATAAATAATTAAGGTTATTTTTTGCACATGAAGAACTTTGATCCCTCTAGGCTCCTCTAGGCTCATGTTAGATTAGTGATTAAGATGCATATTATAATTTGATTTGAATTTTGAAAATCTAATTTTCAAATAAATTCCTAAAAATAATCATTGTAATAAAGGCATGAGATTAATAATTAATTTTTTAAATATTTTAACTAATTTTATATAAACAACATATTCAATGAATCATGTTATTTTAACTCAATTTCCATTCATTTTAATTGAGTTTCGGTAAACAACATCTTTATTGCGAAGCTTTTTTCTTTCAAAATCACCTGAGCAGACACCAACATCTTTATTCCGAAGATTTTTTCTTTCAAAATCATGTGAGAAGACACTCTTCTGACAAGAACACAGGGAAATTAGAGTTAAGGGAAACAATTTGTATTCTACGACAATCAAATTCAAAATTTGAGCTAGTTAGTTTAAATTGACAATAAATTTTATAGTATTAAATTATAAATCACCTTATATATATATTATTATATTGCTTATTATTAAAGACATTATTCTATTGATTATTATTAAATTTTTAAATTATATGTATATACAAATTTTAAATTTAAGTTATATATTAACCAGATTATTTTAATTTCAAATTTAATAATTATTATAACAAATAAATCTTTGAAAGTGTAAATTATTCTAATCATTTGTTACCATATTAATTTTTTTTTTTTTTTTTTTTTTAGAATAGGTCTATTTGAACACTCCTATATAGATTTACTAATACCATTTAAAAGTATGGAATTTTAAATTTAATAACTAAATTATTTTAATTCTACATTTAACAATTATCGAAAAAAATATATATTTAAAAATGTGAATTATGAACACTCTTCTATAAATATATTAACAAATAAATATAACATTATTAACAAATAAATATACCATTTAATGTTATAGTTTATATTGAATTTTTTTTTTTTAATATTATAGTTTACATTGACAATTAAAATTTTTTATTTAAAAAATATAACATAAAATACTTTCAAGTTGTATACCATAACCTAGTAATAAAAACCACAAACTAAAACTAAAAACAAAATAAGTGTAACAATTGAATTTGGCTTTAACTAGTTGTTAACTAGTAATATGATATTTTAGTTATTATTTTTAAAAGAGAAGACTAAAACAATTATCATTTCTGGAAAATTTTATTTGTTTTATTATTTGGAAATAAAATTGGTTATGGAAAGTAGGTCCATAAAAAATTAATAAGGATGATGGTAGAAGTATTCCAATAAGTGAAGGTTGGTTGGATAGTTTGAAGAGTTACATGTTCCTCTTAGGATAAGAGGCATATCCTAGTGACGAATAGGAGTTCTATTAAGAGACTGAGGAAGAGAGTGGGTAAATTTCTTGAGCCAGTGGAAATCACTCAGCATTCCCAAAATTTTCTGGTACTGACTGGGCTTGGGGTCGTAAGGTCACAACAGAAAATACTGTCAACCTGTACCTTTCAGGTGTGGAGCACAGGGGAAAGAGAAATACCTAATCGCCTCTCTTGAAGGTTGGGTGGACATCAAAAGCGAATTTCACATTCAAATAAGTAAATGCGAATTCCAGTAAATTGAATAAGAACCATTGGATTAAGTGAATTTACAAGTATGTGCTGAGTTATATTCAAAGACAGTAACTATGTAAAAAAGTACACATGTTTAAAAAGGACTAGAAATTTTATGTTCATGCGTGATTAAGCAAGTTATGTAAAAGTTCTGTGAATTTTATGTGAAAATATTTTAATGTGTTTCTGAGTAGGTTTGCTATAAGAACAAAAAGGAAATTACAATTTAAGGATGAAAAGTATTTAGTTTTCCTAAGATTAAATACAACAATTTACTACATTATATATAATGAAGCAAACCTAGTTAACTGTGATAAGTAAATACAGTAGTCACTATAATGCACATGCACAGTGGCATTAAACTGTTATAGAAAACAATAGAAAATCTTAGAATTATCTATTTTGCATGGAACAAAATATATCAAGATAGGAAAGTAGAGACAACAAGTAAACGAAATAAAAGTTATTGAACAAACGCTAAACAGTAAAAATCGAGATATCCCAAAATTGGTTGAAGAGAACTGTCAGTTTTGAACTCGAGGAAGAACCTTAAATCCAGAACACATCATTTTCTTTTCATATAACTCTACACAGATAGGCATTGGAGGTGGTCCTATCACTATAACTAAGCATAAAAAACCCGTGATATTAAATTTCAAGAGAATAACTAGTAAGAGATAAAGAGACGAATGTTTCTGGAATCCATACTGTAAAATAATAAAATGATTTTCTGCATATGAATAATATGGTAACTGTATTCATCTAAAAAAATACTTGCAATGAAATAGCAGAATACATGAATCATCCAAAAGCTTGGTGAAAACTATATTAAACCAGAAATCATGCAATATCTTGAGGAAGAAATAACCATGGTATTACTGTTGCTAAATGCAACCGGAAACTATTTTCAAAACTGAACAATTATCAAAAGATCACTTTCTTGATTAGTTATTAATGAAAGACAAACATATATATATAACATAAATTAATTTCAAAATTTATACCAAAATATCACTTTGTTATTAGTTTAATCAATTAAAACAAAAGGTCAAAATAAATTATAAAAAAAATAAAAGGTATTACCGTCATAAAAATGTCGATGGATCTAGATCCAATAATAAAAGACAATTATTGTGACCTTTGAACCACGTGGCCTCCAGTTCTCGATTATTACACAATAAATGCCTCCTCAAACCAGAAAGAACGACAACCAGCCTGTGTAGAGGAGGAAGATTTAGTGAACGCAAAAAAATTAACCCGTCACGTTAACGGTTACTATTTCAAATGAATGTTGATCCTTTCACTCTATCTATTTCTCCGAGTCACTAATAAATATGGGTATATCCCATTCCAATAAGGATTTCAATTTTTTTCACAATTGGTTTTTGAATGGATTTCAAATTTTTTCACAATTGATTTTTTTGAATTCGTTTGATAATTGTTAAATTCTTTGTGTACCGTTAAATAATAACTCATAAAGGATGGCTATCTAATTGTAGTACTGTCTTTGACGAGGACAATGACGGTCTATCTACGCAACTTGAGATCGCAAAATTTCTCCATTTTCGTATTAGTATAATAAAAGTTATATAATGTTAACTTTATTTTCAAGGAGAAATGATACTCGTTTATTGCCTTTAATGAATAAAATGGTATTGTATTTAAAGTTTTTTAATTATGAGATGTTTTGATTACAATATCTTATAATAAAAATATTTTATATTTAAAGTTACATCTGCAAAGTTCTTTTCATTTAGTTGTGAAAAGTAAATTTTAAATTGTAATTATATAACTAAATTTAAATTTAAATTCAGAATATATTTATTTTTTCACATTGATAAATGATACAATGTGAATTTGATATATTTTTAATTGCCTCGTTTTTTAATAAAAATAAGTAGGCTTTTTAATACATATAATTAGATGAATTAATATAGTATAATTTATTTTAGTTTTAAAATGAAATGATAGTTTATAAATTGATTAGATAAAATTGTACCAATTTTTTTTTTTGAAAAATTAACTATCCATTTTCACCGAAGTGAATAGATGCTAGGAAATTTTTATCCTCAAATATTTTTGGAGGGCTCTCCAAATTTATATACTAGTCATTATGCATGGCTGTTTTGCATATTCACTTCATGTGAAACCTTCAGAACATGCAAGAGAATATATGCCCAGGATAACACATGGGGAAGAAGTCCAAGACAATAACTTGGAATGATTCTTGTAGAGTTTTTATGGCACAACATTTTTAGACATTTGTAGTCCTTTTAACTGGGGTTTTTCTTGGATGGAATAAATTGCCAAACTTAATAATTTGGAAAAAGTTTAATGGATTTTCTCTTGGATAGCATAAATGGGAAAATTTAATAAATTGGCAAAATTTTAATGGGTGATTAGGAAAAGAGATTTTAAGCTATTCTCAACACTTCTAAAAATCTTTGCTTTCACTTATGTGAGAGATGTGAGATTTCACATTTAGCATTCAAGATATCTTGTATTTTGTTTGCAAATTGAATTAGTTTTTGAGAGATGTTTGTTTAGAGTGGAGAAAATATGTGTGATGTGTACCCAATATGTAACATGGGGGGTAAAGAACAATCACACTTGTTTTAGTTTCTTGTAAATATAATCCATAGCACCTAAATGTAAATATTATCAAGGATGATGCGTGTAGGACATCGACATAAGTACAATTTAACATGTAACATAGGTAAGATATAGTTACAAGTTAAGTAATTAATAAAATTATTCATTTTGAATGTAAATTAGTAATTTTATTACTTAATAACTCTAACATAGTGGAGTTAATTTTTATATAGTATTATTTTGAATGTTGCAATCTATCATTATATTTTTATTTAATTTCAATAGGTAATAGCATTAGGGAGGATTTTTTTTTTCCTTTTAAATAACATGAGAAGACATTCTAATGAGAGGCTCATTCTACAACTAAGTGTGAAGGGGATGTGTAAGTACATCTTTCAGTCTTCATTATAATGTAGGTTATATGATATGCATATTTAATTCGCTTTCCATATGAAAATAAATAAATAATTAATGTTATTTTTTTGCACATTAAGAACTTTGATCCCTCTAGGCTCCTCTAGGATCAGTTAGATCAATCGCTAAGATGCATCTTATAATTTGATTTGAATTTTGCAAATCTAATCTTCAAATAAATTCCTAAAAATAATCATTTTCATAGAGGCATGAGATTAATAATTAATTTTTTAAATATTTTAACTAATTTTCTATCAACAACATATTCAATGAATCATGTTATTTTAACTCAATTTCGATTTCTTTTAATTGAGTTTCAGTAAACAACATATTTATTGTGAAACTTTTTTCTTTCAAAATCACATGAGAAGACACTCTTCTGAGAAGAACATAGGGAAATTAGAGTTAAGGGAAACAATTTGTATTCTATCACAATCAAATTCAAAATTTGGGCTAGTTGGTTTAAATTGACAATAAATTTTACAGGATTAAATTATAAAATACCTTATAAATATATTATTATATTGATTATTATTAAAGACATTATTCTATTGATTATTATTAAATTTATAAATTATAAGTATATACAAATGTTAAATTTAAGTTATATATTAACCAGATTATTTTAATTTCAAATTTAATAATTATTATAACAAATAAATATTTGAAAGTGTAAATTATTCTAATCATTTGTTATTATATCAAAGTTTTTTTTTTTTTTTTTTGTAGTATAGGTCTATTTGAACACTCCTATATAGATTTACTAACACTTGAATAGACCATTTAATAGTATGGAATTTAAAATTTAATAACTAAATTATTTTGATTCTACATTTAACAATTATTGAAAAAAATAAATCTTTAAAAATGTGAATTACCAATACTCTTCTATAAATATATTAACAAATAAATAAACATTATTAACAAATAAATATACCATTTAATGTTATAGTTTATATTGACAATTTTTTTTTTTTAATATTATAGTTTACATTGACAATTAAATTTTTTTATTTAAACAATATACAAGTTCTATACCAAAACCTAGTAATAAAAACCACAAACTAAAACTAAAAACAAAATAAGTGTAAAAATTGAATTTGGCATTAACTAGTGGTTAATTAGTAATCTAACATTTTAGTTATTAATTTTAAAAGAGAAGACTGAAACAATTATCATTTCTGGAAAAGTTTATTTATTTTGTTATTTGGAAATAAAATTGGTTATGAAAGGTAGTTCCATAAAAAATTAATAAGGCTGATGGTAAAAGTATTCCAAGAACTGAAGGTTGGTTGGATAATTTGAATAGTTACATGTTCCTCTTAGGATAAGAGGCATATCCTAGAGAGGAATAGGGGTTTTGTTCAGAGACTGAGGAAGATAATGGGGAAATTTCCTGAGCTAGTAGAGACCAGTGGAAATCACTCAGTGTTCCTGAAATTTTCTGGTACTAACTGGACTTGGGGTCTTGAGGTCACAACAGAAAATACTGTCAACCTGTACTTTTCAGGTGTGGAGCACAGGGGAAAGAGAAAGACGTAATCACCTCTGTTGAAGGCTGGGTGGACATCAGAAGCGAATTGCACATTCAGATAAGTAACTGTGCATTCTAGTTAATTGAATAGGAATGATTTCATTAAGTGAATTTACAAGTATGTGATGAGTTATACTCAAAGACAGTAACTATGTAAAAAAAAATACAAAAGTTTAAAAAGGACTAGAAATTATATGTTCTTGTGTGATTAAGTAAGTTATGTACAATTTCTGTGAATTTTATGTGAAAATATTTTAAAGCGTTTCTGAGTCAACTTTCTATAAGAATAAAAATGAAATTACAATTTAAGGAAGAAAAGTATTTAGTTGTCCTGAGAGTAAAGAGAGTAGTTTACTGCATTATATATAATGAAGCAAACCTAGTTTAACTGTGATAAGTAAATATAGTAGTTAATATAATGCACATTCACATTGACATTAAACTGTTATAGAAAACAATAGAAAATATTAGAATTATCTATTTTGCATGGAACAAATTATATCAAGATAGGAAAGTAGAGACAACAAGTAAAAGAAATAAAAGTTATTGAACAAACGCTAAACAATAAAAATCGAGATATCCCAAAATTGGTTGAAGAGAACTGTCGGTTTTGAACTCGAGGAAGAACCTTAAATCCAGAACACATCATTTTCTTTTCATATAACTCTACACAGATAGGCATTGGAGGTGGTCCTATCACTATAACTAAGCATAAAGAACCCGTGATATTAAATTTCAAGAGAATAACTAGTAAGAGATAAAGAGACGAATGTTTCTGGAATCCATACTGTAAAATAATAAAATGATTTTCTGCATATGAATAATATGGTAACTGTATTCATCTAAAAAAATACTTGCAATGAAATAGCAGAATACATGAATCATCCAAAAGCTTGGTGAAAACTATATTAAACCAGAAATCATGCAATATCTTGAGGAAGAAATAACCATGGTATTACTGTTGCTAAATGCAACCGGAAACTATTTTCAAAACTGAACAATTATTAAATGAATACAATTAGAAGCCCTGTAGTGTACAAACTGAATGAAAAGCATAATGTTCAAAGACATTCAAAAATAAAAAATTCATATTAAAGCATAAAGGGTCAAGAAAACCCAACTGAGACCCAACACGAAATGGTTCACGATGAAACCGCCTGAACAAGCAGTTTGGGAATATAGTATTAAACATAACTTTGATTAATTACATAATTTATAATAAATAACCATTGTTTCCAGATCTTCTGAGCTAACCAAGTATCAAAATGAACTTCTAATGGCTCTAAAATATTTGCTATCTAATAGCAAAACTGTAAATAAAACTAACATGCCGGTGAGCTTGCGGACAAGCGAATTTGGTGGAAGGGTACCTAGAGGAACAGGAAGAAGCTGTTAGCTAAGACTTTGCAACCAAATGGATAGACCTTCCATGTTATGGTAATAAGATGGTACCTTCAAATTGAAAAAAAAAGGTGTGAAGCACAACTGAAGGCAAATGAAAACCATTTAGGGTTAAAATAAGATGCAGTAAAAAACGAGTAAATAGCAACCACATTTACATGGAGAATAATGAACAAAAAAAAAAATGGATGCCACCACCAGCCAAGCTGTTTGGAACCCATCAACAGAAGATTAGCCATTTGTAAAACAAATTGTTGAAATTATGCAAATGGAGAGTCAAAAGCACAGTGAAGGGAATGAGAAACCATATTGTGTTTAAACGGAGAAATTACTTGTGTTGGGGACCAGAGTGCTTCCAGTGCAACTATACAAGCTTAAGGGTCAAAAGAAATCTTCTGAACTCATGAATTTTCACATTTAGAACTCCTTTCCCAATCATGATGCAGCGCAGATATAACCATCATTGATGGGTAAACAAGGTAGATGTAAAATTCCTGAATAAGAAAACCCAATAAGGAAACCTCCATGACTGTGAAAAGAGGTGATGAAGTCCGGCAAGGGTTGCAGAGTAAACTCATTGTGCGGCCGGAGGAGAGAATGAGGATAGAAACGGTTATGGTTTTGCGTTATAACTAGAACCTCCCCCCCGAAATTCTCCACCGTTGATCGCAAGGGAATCAGAAGGAGAGGAGACAGGCAGCTGGCCACCGGGATTGTAAACACGAATCCATCGAATCTATCCACTCATTTTAACATTGAATTTTCCAGCTCTTGTAAAGTTTAATTAGTAAAAATATTTAATATTCATGTGATGATAGCTGTGGTTTAGAACCATAGTTAAAACAACCTGTCTATACACAAATGCTATGAAATCTACATTAATGAATGACAAAGTACTTCCAATATAACAGGTAAATGTGAAACCAATAACTTAAGTGCGGAAGTGATTTTCGCTTGTAGTGTAAGTTTTGTAATGTTTAATTATAACGTAAATAAAAATGGTTAAAATTATTCCAATCATATAGTAGAAGGTAATTTTTTTTTATATGGTAAAGTTTAAAGGATATGATAGGTGTTACAAGTGGTATCAGAGTAGCGTTCGCATGCCGGAACCCTAGGGGTCACCTAACAGTTTAAAATATGTATATACTGATGCACAGAAAAGAAGTAGTACTGCAAGAACAAAATGAGAAGGGGATCAACACAACAAACACCTCGGAATACCAGGGAACCTATACCTCAAACACAGCCAGAGATGAATCCTGAAATGTGTATCAGCACTAGCAAACTAGTAGACTGCTGGAGGAACAACAACACTAGACCGGTGTACTGTTAAGTACTGTACAAAAGTTGCAAGAAGAGATGGTCCATGTGAGAAGTGAAAATGAGCATTTGATGTAGGAACATGAAAGAATACTTAAGAGTATTTCTGACAAGAAAAATCAAGGGTGTTACAACCCAGTTCTAATAGGGGTATGCAAGAAGAAAATGAACGACAAACCAAGGACAAAACCATGAACATAATGGGTAGGAGTCATTCACAGCGAATCAACAAAAACAAAAATTATAATGAAGTAGAATCTGGTAATGCTTCAGACAAGCAGGAAGTTAAGAAGAAATAAGTGGAGCTTCAAGGTGAGTTTCGAAAAATAAAACCACCTACATTTGATGGAGAAGATGAGGAGGTGGCAGAGGCTTGGTTGATAAATATGAATAAGTACTTTGAAGTGTACGAATACAGCAACAACCTTAAACCTAGATTGGCCATATATAAGTTGAGAGAGAAAGCCACCGTATGGTGGGAGGAGGTAAAGAATGTTCGTAGCAATGAATACCAATATGTTACATGGGAATCATTCCAAAAATACTTTAAAGATAAGTATTTAACAAAACAGTTTTATGAATAAAACTCTAGAGAATTCCATGACTTGAAGTTGGGTTAGATGACTATGGATGAGTTTATTTCCAAGTTCACATCCCTGTTAAGATATGTTCCATACCACAGAGATGAAAAGGCTAAGGTTCCAAGATTCCTGAGTAGTCTGCCAACCCATATGAAGGAGCGAATTGGGTTCATAAAACCTATGACCATGGACAAAGAAATTGATGCAAAAATTCTGCTAGAAAGCAGATCCCGCATGTAAGAACATCACTCCTTCAAGAACTCTGATAATACTCAAATTTTTCACAATAAAATCATGGAAAAACATCTAACTTAATTAAATATGAAGGCAAAAAAAGAGCCATATAAATCAAACTTCCTTAACTATAATAAAATTCTATGACCAGATTTTACATTGGGCGGCCTCTTGGCTCTTTGCCCTTTAAACCACTCCTCACTCGCTCCCCTTAGCTCTTAAAGTGTTCAAGTGTATTTTCGTCACAAAAACCACTCATATTTATACATAAATAATGAATTTAATTCACTCCAAAAATCTCTCCACCTAATCCTCAACTAAATCTATTTTAAATATATTTTAGGTGTGGACTCAACAAAGTCCCATACATAGAATTCCTACTCCCTAATTTTGCTCCTAATTCTATTTCTCTCATATCCTTTTAATTAATAAAAGAATATTTAAAAAATCCTCACTTTTATAATTTATCTCCTATTTTATTTAAAAATAACAAATTAATTAATAAAATAATAAAAATGTCACACCCCCCTTTATTACATATTAAAAAATGAAAATTGGCCTTGATGCTCCTGCATCAGACTCCCAAGGTTGAAATTAAGCATGATCGCTTAATCATGTGTTCGGATCTGTGTATGCCTAGATCCCATATCTTGTGCTGTAACTTTCCACTTGTCACTGCTTCTGTCTGTTGTTCTTCTCCAGGTTTCCACACTTTATGCTGCATTGCCCCACTAGCTATGCTTTCACAATATTTTGTCGTCTTTCTCTTGCTGCTTCTTCTTTGTTTTACTGTTGTTGGCCTCTTCCGGGATACTTTCATCATCATCCGCCTTATCAGTTCAATTTCTCTGTCTAATAGATTTTCTCCAGCATCTGCAATAAAACCTGTACTCACAAAACAATTGTTAGAATAAAAAACATAAGGCTTCAGTGCCCCTTCCACTACTGTTGGAAACATTTCAGTATGCTGCTCTGATACCAAAAATGATGCAGAAATTCTGCTAGAAAGCAGATCCCGCATGTAAGAACACCACTCCTTCAAGAACTCTGATAATACTCAAAGTTTTCGCAATAAAATCATGGAAAAACATCTAACTTAATTAAATATGAAGGCGAAAAAAGAGCCATATAAATCAAAATTCCTTAACTATAATAAAATTCTGTGGCCAGATATTACATTGGGAAGCCTCTTGGCTCTTTGCCCTTTAAAGCTCTCCTCACTCACTCCCCTCAGCTCTTCAACTATTCAAGTGTATTTTCCTCACAAAAACCACTCATATTTATACATAAATAATGAATTTAATTCACTCCAAAAATCTCTCCACCTAATCCTCAGCTAAATCTATTTTAAATATATTTTAGGTGTGCACTCAACAAAGTCCCATACATAGAATTCCTACTCCCTAATTTTGCTCCTAATTCTATTTCTCTCATATCATTTTAATTAATAAAAGAATATTTACAAAATCCTCACTTTTATAATTTATCTCCTATTTTATTTAAAAATAACAAATTAATTAATAAAATAATAAAAATGTCACACCCCCCTTTATTACATATTAAAAAATGAAAATTGGCCTTGATGCTCCTGCATCAGAAATTCTTAAAGCACAAATGTGCTATTAGCAGTCGAGGGCAAAAGGGGAAGTGGGAAAGTTGGCAGCCAAGAAAAGGACAGAAAAATAGTTCAAACTTCAAGGGTACGAGAATTAATAACTTTAAGAATTCTGCACAAAGTTCTGTAAGCAAGAAATTTGGCAGAAATCATCAAAGAACTAGATGGCCAGCTTAAGAGAGGCCTACAGAGGCTTCTAGCAAACCTGAGCAAGGGCAAGTGACCAAGCCACCTCTGCAGTTTTGGGGGTATGGTGAGGCACATTATTAAATAAATTCCCCATGGCGAATGACAAGTGAAACAGTTGCAAATTTTTAGGAGGATTCTATAGTAGGTGATGTGGCTCGAAACATACCTCGAATCAATGCAACGTTGGAAGATCTACATGAAGATTATCAACCAACAATGATATAGTTGGAAGGTAAGTTATTGTGTCAATATGTTTCTATTTTTGTTGACCCAGGTGCAAGTCTAAGTTATGTTAATCCCAAAATAGTGGAAGTATGTAAATTAAAAGGTCAAAAATTAAAAAATCCTTAGCTAGTACAAATAGCCACCAAAGCAAAAAGAAACATAACTGCCAAAAGTCCAAACTGCATATTGGAAATTGCAGACCAATAGTTAAACATGGACCTGAACATATTTCCATTAGGGTTCTATGATGTTTTGCTGGGCATGGATTGGCTAGAAAAACATTGGACCTTGGTGGATTGTAAAGAAAATATTATTTATTACAGAATGCAAGATGGAACACGCAAAGATATTCAAGGGATCAAGAAATCGCTATAGCTACATCCTATTACAGCATCCCAAATGAATAAGTGTATGAGGAAGGGATGTCGAATTTATGTTATCCAGGTGGGATATGCCAATTCCAAGGAGAAGTCTCCTATGATGGAAAACATACCAATGGTACAAGATTTCGTGGATGTATTTCTAGAAGATATACCCATATTACCACCAAGAAGAGATATTTATTTTACCATTGAATTAATGCCATGAGCAACAGTTGTGTCAAGGGCTCCTTACAGAATGAGTGTTCCAGAATTAACTGAATTAAAAATGCGGTTACAAGAAGTTTTGGACAAAGGATACATTCGTCCGAATGTATCCCCTTGGGAAGCACCAATGCTATTCATAAAGAAGAGGGGTAGAACCATGCGAATGTGCATGGATTATAGACAACTCAATAAATTAACAGTAAAAAATAAATATCCTTTACCGCGGATTGATGAACTGTTCGATCAGGTGAAGGGGGGCACAATATTCTCAAAAATAGATTTAAGGTCTTGATATCATCAGATTCGGAATAAGGATGAAGATATTTATAAGATTTCCTTCCGTACTAGGTACGGGCATTATGAGTTTTTGGTATTACCCTTTGGGTTAACAAATCCGCCAGTGACATTTATGAGGTTAATACATGGTATATTTAATCCCTTCCTAGATAGCTTTCTCCTCATATTTATTGGCGATATTTTAATTTATTCTAAGAATCAAGAAGAACATAGATAATATCTAAGAATAGTGTTGTAAATGTTAAGAAAACACTAGTTGTATGCTAAGTTCAGCAAATGTGATTTCTTTAAAATAGAAAACAAGTACTTAGGCCATGTTATTTCAGCAGAAGGGATTGATGTGGACCGAGAGAAAATTAAGACAATCATGGAATGCCAATTTCCCCACAATGTGGTAGATATCCAATCCTTTATGGGATTGGCTGGGTACTATCAAAGATTCATTGAAGGATTCTCTAAAATTTCATTTCCAATCACCTCTTTGCAGAGAAAAGGAAAAGTCTTTAAGTGGACTAATTAGTGCGATAATAGTTTCGAGAGGTTGAAGCAACTATTGAGCATTGCACCATTGTTGAGGGTAGGTGACCCCAACAAAGAAATTGAAGTTTGTACAGACGCTTGTAAAGAGGGATTTGGGGCAGTTTTATCTTAGGAAGGAAAGGTAGTGGCCTATGATTCAAGAAAGTTAAAAGAGCATGAACAAAGATATTCAGCCTATGATCTGGTGTTAACAGCAGTGTTACATGCACTCCGGGTATGGAGACGCTACCTAATGGGAAAGAACTTTGTATTAAAAACTGATCATGGTAGTTGGACCAGTTACTTCAAGCAAACTGATTTAAACTCTCGACACGCAAGATGGAATTATTTCCTAACTGAGTTTATAAGGACATTCAGCACGTGAAGGGGAAATAAAACCATGTAACAGACGCCTTAAGTAGGAAACTACATTGTGTTTATGAGTTGTGCTACAACCAAATTGAATGAAAATTTATTGACCAAGTAAAAGAGGGAGCACAAAAGGATCTAGAATACCAAATTTTATGGCAACAAATGGAAGAGGCCAGAAAACAAGGGAACACTTCTGAGTATGGAGTTAGTAAAGACCTAATGCTAACCTTAAGAGGAAAAGTTTATATACCAAACCGTGTGGCTCCAAAAGAGCTAATCATTAATGAATATGATTGAAGTAATTATGCGGGACATCCAAGGTACCAGAAGATGTTAACTGCAATTAGAAAAATATATTTATGGCCTGGTATGCAAAGAAACATTGTTGAATACTTAAGAAAATGTTTAGAGTGTCAACAGGTCAAGGTGGAGCATTGACATCTAGCAAGATTGTTACAACCCATACCAATACCTGAATGGAAATGGGAGGTCATATCCCTAGACTTCATTATGGTTTTACCACTATCAAAGAGGCACAATGACTCTATTATGGTGGTGATTGATAGATTGAGTAAGTATACACATTTTATACCTGTACAGTCTACTTACAAGACTGTACAAATAGAAGATATTTTTGTGAGAGAAATTTGCAGACTCCACGACATTCCAAAGATTGTTATTTCAGACAGAGATGTGAAGTTTAATTATCGTCCACAAATGAATGGTCAAACAGAATGGGTAAATCATGTTTTGGAAGACATGTCGCACATGTATGTGATGTAGCAGCCAACTAAATGGGAGGAGTATTTGCACCTATTTGAATTTTCTTACAACAATGGTTATAAGGAGTCCATTAATATGAGTCCTTTCGAATCTCTATATGGGAGGCAATGTCGTACTCCCATAAATTGGAGTAGAACTGAAATGATACTAATGCTTGGACCAGAGATGCTGGCTGAAATGGAATCCGAACTAAAGAATATCAGGCAAAACCTAAAGGTTGCACAAGATTGGCAGAAGATATATGCATATAAGAAAAGGACTTATCGAGAGTTCGAGGTGGGTGACCATTTGTATGTGAGGATCAAGCCGAAGAAGAGCACTTTGAGATGGGCCTCTTGTGCCAAGTTAGCCCCTAGGTTCTGTGGACCCTTCTAGATATTGGAAAGGGTGGTACCTGTAGCATATTGGTTGAATTTACCCAACTACATTCGGGTGCACAATGTGTTTTATTTGTCACTGCTAAAGTGATATGTACACGATTCAAAACATGTAATCCATTGGAAAAATATTCAGGTAGATTTGGACGGTGAGTTTCTGGTTGAGCCTCAAAATATACTTGACAAGAGAGAAATCATGCTCTGAAAGCGAGCCATCACCCAGGTTAAAGTGCAGTGGAAGCACTTCAGCACGAAGGAGGCTACCTAGGAATATGAGGAATTTGTACGTGAGGCTTACCTAGAGCTATTTCTTGAGCTAGAGTGAAACACTGAGGACAGTGTTACTTCCAGGGGAGGAAGTTGTAACAGCTAAATTTGAAATTAACTAGTTATTAACTAGTAATTTGACATTTTAGTTATTATTTTTAAAAGAGCAGACTAAAAAAATTATCATTTCTGGAAAATTTTATTTATTTTATTATTTGGAAATAAAACTGGTTATGGAAAGTAGTTCCATAAAAAAGTAAAAAGGTTCATGGTAAAAATATTCCAAGAACTGAAGGTTCATTTGACAGTTTGGAAAGTTACCTATTCCTTTGAGGATAAGAGGAATATCCCAGTGAGGAATATGGGTTATGTTCAGAGACTAAGGAAGAGAGTGGGGAAATTTCCTGAGCTAGTATAGAACAGTGCAAGTCACTCAGCGTTCCTGAAATTTTCTGGTACTGACTGGACCTAGGGTCTTGAGGTCACAACAGAAAATATTGTTAACCCGTACCTTTCAGGTGTGGAGCACGAGGGAAAGAAAAGGACATAATCGCCTCTCTTCAAGGTTGGGTGGACATCAGCAGTGAATTGCACATTCAGATAAGTAACTGTGAATTCCAGTAATTGAATAGGAACAACTTCATTAAGTGCATTTACAGGTATGTGCTTAGTTAGATTAAAAAACAATTACTATGTAAAAAAATACAAATGTTTAAAAAGGAGTGGAAATTCTATGTTCCTATGTGTTTAAGAAAGTTATTTACAAGTTCTGTGAGTTTTATGTGAATATATTTTAATGTGTTTCTGAGTTGGTTTGCTATAAGAATAAAAAGGAAATTACCATTTATGGAAGAACAATATTTCATTGTCCTGAGAGTAAAGAGAGAAATTTACTGCATTATATATAATGAAGCAAACCTATTTTAACTATGATAAGTAAATACAGTAGTTACTGTAATGCACATGCACAGTGACAATAAATTGTTATAGAAAACAGTAGAAAGTCTCAAAATTATCTTTTTTGCATGGAACAAATTCTATCAAGATAGGAAAGTAGAGACAAAAAGTAAAGGAAATAAAAGTTATTGAACAAAAATTAAATAGTAAAACTCGAGATATCCCAAAATTGGTTGAAGATAACTCTCGGTTATGGACCCGAGGAAGAACCTCAAATCCAGAATACATCGTTTTATTTTGATATAACTATACACGAACAATCACTGGAGATGGTCAGGTCACCATAACTAAGCATAAAGAACCTGTGATATTAAATTTTAACAGAAAAACTATTCAGAGATAAAGAGACGAACGTTTTTGGAATCCATATTGTAAACTAATAAAATGATTCTCTCTATACGAATAATATAGTAACCATATTAATTTAAAAAAAACACTTGAAAATAAATAGCAGAGTACCCGAATCAGCCAAAAGCTCAGCGAAAACCATATTAAACCAGAAAGGATGCAATATCTTGAGGAAAAGATAAACATGGTATTACTGTTGCTAAACGAAACTAAAAAATGTTTTCAAAACTAAACAATTATTATATGAATACAATTAGAAGTCTTGTAGGTTACAAACTAAATGAAAAGCATAATGCTCAAAGACTTTCAATCCTCAGAAATTCGTATTAAACCATAAAGGTTCGAGAAAAACCAACTGAGACCCAATAGGAAATGGTTCACGATGAAACCGCTTGAACAAGCAGTTTGGGAATATAATGTTAAACATAACTGTGATTAATAATAGAATTCATAAGAAGTAACCACCATTTCCGGCTCTTCTGAGCTAACCGAGTATCACAAAGAACTTGTAATGGTTCTAAAATATTTTCTATCTAATAGCCGAACTGTAAATAAACCTAACATGCTGGTGAGCTTGTAGACAAGTGAATTTGGCGGAAGGGTACCTAGAGGAACAAGAAGAAGTTGTTAGCTGAGACTCTGCAACCAAATGAATAGAATATCCATGTTATGGTAATAAGATGGTACCTATAAACTCAAAAAAAAAAGGCGTGAAGCATAAGTGAAGGCAAATGAAAACCATTTAGGGTTTAACTAACACATAGTAAAAAATGAGTAAATAGCAACCACATTTACTTGGAGAATAATGAACAAAAAACCAAACGGATGCTACCGACTGCTAATCTGTTTGGAACCCATCAACAGAAGGTTATTCATTCTTAAAAAAAAAAATTGAACTTATGCAAATGGAGAGTCGAAAGCGTAGTGAAGGGAATGAGAAACCATACTGTGTATAAAATGAGAAATTACCTGTGTTGGGTACCAGAGTGGTTCCAATGCAGCTGTACGAGCTTAAGGGTCGGAAGAAATCTTCTGGATTCACAAATTTGTACATTTAGAACTCCTTTCCCAATCATGACGTAGCGCATAGATAACCTCCATTGACAGGTAAACAAAGCATATGTAAAATTCCTGAATAGGAAAACCCAATAATGAAATGTCTACGACTGTGAAAAGAGGCGATGAAGTTCGGCAAGGGTTGTAGAGCAAACTCATTGCGCGACCAAAGGAGAGAATGAGGAGAGAAATGGTTAGGGTTCTGGGTTATACCTAGACCCTTCTCGCCTAAAGTCTCCACTCTCGATCACAGGGGAATCGGACGGAGATGAGATGGCTCGGTGGCCATCGGGACTATAAACACGAATCCATCAAATCAATCCACTGACTTTAACATTGAATTTTCCAGCAGTTGTAAAGTTTAATTAGTATGAATATTTAATATTCATGCGATGGCAGTTGTGGTTTAGAACCATAGTTAAAACAACTTGTCTATATGCAAATGCTATGAAATATACATTAATTAATGAAAAATTACTCTTCCAATATAAGTACAGAAAAGATTTTTAGGTGTACTATAAGTTTTGTAATATTTAATTATAACATAAATAAAAATAGTTATAATTATTCGAGTCATATAGTAGAAGGTAATGTTTTTTTTTATATGGTAAAGTTTAAAAGATATGATAGGTTTTACAATTAGAAAGATAAGAAATGTGAGTCCCATCCTCAAAGGTTTGGACAATCCTTCTACTCAAAGGTTACTATTTTGGAGGATGGACGCTCCTTCAACTCAACGGTTACTTATTTTACGGACTTATTCACCCATCTATATGGGCAATATCCAATTCCATTAATTTCGTGGATAATCGCTAAATTTGTCGTGAAGCGTTAGAAAATGAGGTATAAAAGGTCTATCTCCAGAGTGTCAAAATTTTTCCACTTTCGGAGTAATATAATGTCAACTCTAATTTCCAAAAATAGAATGGGTTTTTATTTCCTTTAATAAATACAATGATTTTATACTAACAAAAAAATTTGATATTTAATAACAAAATTAAAATTATGATATTATATTAAAAAAATTGGATTTGAAGATTTTATAAATAAAAAAAATATAATTTATTGAAAACTATACATGTAAAACTACTTTAAAATTTATTTGAAATTGTAGATTGGAAAATGTTTTTATTGAAGTGTGAAAAGTAAAATATATGTTGCAATTATAAAAATTGGTTGTCTTTAGTGTAATTTTTTGGAAGTTTGGAAGTTATTGTGGTGGATTTTTCCAGTCTAATTTCTCTAAAATCAAGCAGAAATTTATTGAAATCACAAGTTTGATGCATAAAGTTTGCACAATCGAAGTGGATGAACTACATTAAATGGTTCGAAAAATCAACCAAATCCTAATGATGTGATTTAATCGGAAATACATTTATGTAAATTATAGATCACAAAAGTCTTAGATCCATATATCCAATTAAAAAACCAAATTTTCCCCACGATAACTCCAAAAAATATCACTAAAGACAGCTCCATTATAAAAATACAATTTAAATCTAAAATATAAAATTTAAAATTTTCATCGTAACCAATAATACAATAAGAATATAATATATCAAAGCTTTTGTAATATCAACATAATATATCTAAATTTTTGTTTCTATTTTTTCAATTAAGATTAAAAATACTTTTAATCAATTGAATAGATAGATTATAATTTATTTTAGTTTGAAATTTAAATGATTGTTTGTAAATTGACTATTTAAAAAATATAAAATAACCACAACGTTAAATCTTAACTATCTATTTTCATGCTTAAAGAATAGATGTCTAGGTAAGAAGGAAATTTTCATTCTCAATTGCCTTCCTTCCTTCTCAGAATGTTCAACCATCTAGGTAGTCCTACATATTGTGTCTATGCGAAATCTTACCCATCCATATTCAGGCGAGATGCCCAGGATAACAAATGAAAAAAAACCATGAAAACAATTGAGAATTATTATTCTTGTAGGGTTTTTTTTCGCACAACTCATATAATGCTTCTAATTAGAGGCATCCCTTGGATTTCATAAATGGGCAGACTTAAGATCTTTATATGACTGAAAGGTTTAATGAATCACTTTGGGCGAGGTTGGATAACTTTGGATTATTCCAACACTACGGGTAAAATCCATTTCCTAGATCAAATTGAGTCACTTTGGGCAAGGTCGTAGAACTCTAGACTACCACTAAACTTTGTACCATTTATGTTATGTACAATAAAAAAAGTTAAAAAAGAGTAAATGGGAGAAACTCAATAAAATAATTTGATTATAATTTTTAATACAGGAAATACATTCATATAGAAGTTGTGGAACTTTCACCAAGTAAAACAAGAGTTATTAAAAGAAGATTTTGTTCTTACTAAGATTTACACTTCACTAGGAGTTGAGGAGTAACTCAATATAAAAGATGTAACTAAATTGCTTCTACATTCCCACTACAAATTGCTCCACAAATTCTCTCCTTACCTCTTAGACTTACATCCACCACATAGCAAAAGACTTATAATCTTTTTTTTTCAAAATGTAAATTTTTTAATACTTTAATACATGACAAGACAAAAAGTTTAACACTTAAGATGGACATTTGTATTAAAACATATTTTTCTGAACAAATGTTGAGGAGTGTGCATTAAAATGCACATTCATTCTTAATTATTTGATGTGTTTCGGAATGAAGAAGTTGTTTTTTTAATTTAGTTCCTCTATATTGCAAACAAAATCAACTACCTACAATAAAATATACTTGATTGATTTAATCATGTATGAAATGCTGAGAACTTCTTTTAATTTAGTTCCTTCATCTTGTAAACAAAATCCACTACATGTAATAAAAATCTACTTGATTGATTTATTCATCTACCAGATGTATTACTTGATTGATTTACTCATTTACCACATGTATTATGGCTAGTATCAGCTTGATAAATTTCCTAGTTGAGATTTGTATTCAAAAAATCCCCCTTAATAACAACTGCCTCCATTGACAATTTCCAAAAAATCTCTCAAATAAACAAAATTTCCATGTGTCAATGGTTTTGTGAAGATGTCTTCAAGTTGTTCATGCGACCTGCAATGCTACAAGATATTTTCACCGTTGTTAATAAATTCTCTAATAAAATTATATTTTGTTTCAATGTGCTTGATCTTCTTATGAAAAACAAAAGTCTTTGATAGTTCAATTACGGAATTGTTGTCACAAAAAATAGTCGTTGATCCCTCTTTTTCATGGAAAAATCCCTCAACATTCTTCTCATCCAAACTGCTTGACAGACTGTTGTTGTTGTGATTACATATGCAATTTATACTGTTGATAAGGACACTATTTGATGCTTCCTGAAGGCCTGTTAAATGTGTCTCAAACCTAATTTAAATACATATCATGACATGCTCTTTCTATCATCAACACTTCCTGCTTAGTGACTATCAGCGTAACCAACCCGCATAAAATCATTTGTTTTAGTGTAAAAAATACCCTATTCCTTTGTTTGATTGACATACCTTAAAAAAATATTGGTTTCCTACCATTTTATCTCCTTGGGTGGCTCCATGAACATTGACACCAAACTCCCTAAATACATTATATCAAGCCTAGTTTTTGTCAAATAAATCAAAATCCGCACCATACTTTTGTATAATGTCAGATTGACCTTGTTGGTGCAATCTTATTTTCACAAATTCAACTGCATGACACTTGGGGTTCGTGCATGCTTTATGTTCAACATATTGTTTCCTTCACTTATATGGCCAAAAAATACCTTAACAAAACCATGTCACTCATTCCAAACTCACATTTCATGACATCCTTGAAATCAACAATGAGTAAATCATTACTACCAATAAAAATCAAATAATATACATATAAAACAACAATAAGAAGCTTGTCGTCACTCTCTTTGATGTAGATATTAGGCTCACCTTCACATTTATCGAATAAATTGCCCATCAAGTAAGCATCTATCTGTCTATACCAGGCACGTGATGCTTCCTTCATCCTATAAAGAGATTAAATCAACCTATACACCTTGTTTTTGTGGATTTCTACCTCATAACTGGGTAGTTTCTAAACATATACTTCCTCTTTCAACACTCGATTCAAGAACGTTGATTTCAAGCCCATTTGATACACTTTCCACTTATATTGTGTGACAATTGACAACGATGTATGCACTATCTCTATCCTTGTGACTAGTGCAAATGTCTGCACATAATGTATTTCATGTTGTTGCTTGTATCCTTTGACAACTAGCCTTGCTTTGTTCCTTTCAATCTTTCCTTCAATGTCGCTCTTGGACTCATAGACCCACTTCACTCCAATGACTTATTTTCCTTGTAGAAGGTCCACTAACTCCCATGTGTCATTCTTTTCTATTGTTCCTATTTCTTCATCCATTTCTCCTACCATTTTTTATTCTTTTAATGCATCCTCAAAATGGATTAGGTCATCTACACGAAGAAAAAATGCAAACAAGGAATTCAGACGTGCACTACTATCAAATTCATTTTGCTAATAAATTTCACTTATATTTCATAATTTTTTTCTTCTTATTCTTGCGGAATATGGTATTGACATGTCGCTTGATCTTGTGCTTCAGGTAGCTGACACTGGGGGGTATTTTTGATGTGCTTGGAGTAGTACTTTCTTGACTCTGAAACACTACCCTATTATTTGTTAACAGTGTCACTTGGTGACTGCTTTTTTGAGCTTGAATAGAAGTAGGAACAGCCACCACTAAGGAATTACTTGTTGCAGTCAATTCCTCTTTGAATTCTTGTGGTATACATGTTTTTACATTGGTTGTCTTCTCTAAAGTTCCATCCCATGATTCCTCTTCTATAAACTGCACATCTCTGCTTATTATGGCCTTCTTGGTTAATGGGTTGTGCAACTTATATGCCTTGGATTCATCACTATATCCAAAAAATATGCATTTATCCAACTTGTTTTCCAACGTATTCCTTAATTCATCCAAGATATTTGCATGAACCACACATCTAGACACTCTCATGTGAGTGATATTATAATTTCTTCCACTCTATACTTCTTTAGGAACCACATTCTTGACACTTTTGGTTAGAAATCCATGAATAAATATTTGTTGTGAAAGAAAATAATTCATCCCAATAACCATTTGGAAAATTATTTTCCTTCAACATACTCCTTGCGATTTCCATAATGGTCCTATTATTCCTTTCTGAAACACCATTTTTCCGATGTGTACACTTTTTTGTAAATTTGTTGTGAATTCCAAAATCCCTACAAAAATGAAGGAAGTCATTTGAGATGTATTCACCACCTCTGTCAGTCCTCAAAACTTTGATGTATGTTCCACTTTCCTTCTCAACAAGAGACTTGCATTGGAGGAAGCACTCAAACACTTCAATTTACTATTTGAGGATCAAGTAGATCCATGTCTTCCTTATATAATCATATATGAAAGTTAAAAAATAATATCTTCCACCAATTGATTGTATTTGCATTGCTCCACATAAATTTGAATGGACAATATCCAAGGGTCCTCTTTTCCTTATTCACTTCTCTAATGGAAATGACTCTCTTTGTTGTTTTCCCAAGATGCATCTTTCACATAGGTTTTCCTATTTTTATATGAGTGGAAATCCCTTCACCACACCTTTCCCATGCAACAAATTCGAAACTCCAAAATTAATGTGAGCAAATCTCAAATTCCAAAACCATTTTTCATCTTGAACTTCTTCTTGAAATCTTACTTGTGTGACAGTTGCAAATTTTATTTCATCCTCTTTTGAATTCATAAATAGTTTTCCTTGTGCACCCTCTTCCTCCAAATATTATTTTATCTTTAGGGGAAACATTATCTTGTTTGTCATTTGAACTTTTTCAATCAAATGTCTGCTTGGAGACTTATCCAAAATTGTACACTCACCATTTTTGAAAAAGATAATGTATCCCTTCACAAGTTGTCCAATCATTATGATGTTATGAACCAAATTAGGGACAAAATAAACATCTAAAATGTACATATTCTCCCCCTACATTGTTATAATATTGACTCTTCCTTTTTCCATGACAAATAATTTGTTATCAATACCTAATTCCACTTCATATTATATCCATTTTAATAACGACCATAGTTCTTACAATAATGAAATTTAATATAAAATTTATCATACCTCTAACCTTGTGTTGATTTTGGCTTGAGACTTGACTTGGATTTGATTTATGCCCCTTCCACTTGAGCTTGAAGGGTTTCCTCTTCCACATCTATGTGAACTTTTCCCTCTTCCTCTAGGACTTGATCTTCCTCTTCCTCTACCTTGACCAATTGAAGCTTGTGTCTTGAAGGAATGCTCCAATGAGGATTTTTTCGCTCTATTTATTTTATGTTCATCACCAACTAGTGATGAATGAAGCTCATTCATTGAAAATTGTGAGAGATATTTTGTCTTTTCTATGGCCACAACAATGACATTAAATATTACTAGCATAATTCTCAAAAAAAATTCAACTATGCTCATTTCCTCACGTGTCCCCCCATGACACCTCATTTGATTAACCAAACAAATTAATTGTGTGAAAAATGACTGTATATTATCATACCCTTTTATACAAATTGTCTCAAAATATCTCCTTAGCATCTGTTGCTTTGTTGTCTTTACTTTTTTCATGCCTTTTTAGGTTGTATGGAGGGTATCACATGCTTTCTAGGACTTTGTTCTTGCTTCAACGCATGGGAAAATACTTTCATGAACTACTAGAAAAATGTAGATGACGGAATTATAATCCTTCTTCTCATCGTACCTCAAAAAATTATTGTCTTCTTGTGTAAAAGAACTGTATGTTGTTGCATCTACTGGTTCCTGGAACCCATTCTCCACAAAATCTCAAATATCTTTAGAAGAAAAAAAATCCTTCATTTTCCTTTAAACTAAGGTATTTAAGGATTAGTGAAGCTTGTGCTTCATGTTTCCATTTCTGAATGGAAAAAAAACTCTCTATGCTAAAAAAAAACGCCTAAAAAAAACATTCAACTAATACCACAGGAAAGTATAGGAAGAGCAGTTTCCTCAATACATTAGTCATGGAGTTTAAATCATATTTTGACTTGCGCAACTATGATTGAGGTTACTACAATTGAGTTAAAAACTAAAAAATTGCATGCATATCAAAACAAGGTAAAAGAGAGTAAATGTGAGAAACACAATAAAAATTTTTATTCCACATTTTCCATTTACAAAAATACTTCTAATCTTTTATTTTTTCAAAACATACATTTTTTAAAATTTTAATATGTGATGAGATAAAACATTTAAAACCCAGGATGTACATTTGCACTAAAAACTTAATTTTTTGAATTGAAGATGTGGTATAGTGTAAATAAAAGTTAGAATAAACATTTGTACTAAAAAATTAGATTGAAGATGTGGTATAGTGTAAATAAAAGTTAGAATAAACATTTGTACTAAAAAATTAGTTTTCGGAATTGAAGATGTTGCAGAGTGTAAATAATAGTTGCAGAATAAACTTTTGGACCATGTTTAACAATACTGTAATAAATGCACATTCATTTTTAATTATCTAATGTGTTGAGAAATGAGGAATTTGTTCTCCTACTCCAAACTTCTTTTAATATATGTCATTGAGCCTTAGCAACCTGGAATAAAAATCTACTTGATTGATTTACTAACTTGTACCACAAGTATGGTGGTTGTCGATTTAATATATGCGGTGGTTGAGCCTACACCAAGCTATACAAAAAATTCCCATCTTATGTTAGACGTCATATTTTGAGTGGAATCTAAATAAAAATTGTTTTTTCATAAACCGTTATCTTGCATTTGTATTGGAAATTGAATTATTTTTTTTTACAAGTCTTTGTTTAGGGTGGAGAAAATGGGACGTGTTCTTTACCCAATATAAAATGTGGTTAGTAAAGGCCAATCATTCTTGCTTTAGTTTCTTGTAAATATCAAGATTCTCAGAGTGCAAGATATATTGTATGTGACATATAGTTAGAATAAGCTATTTATTAAGTTCACTAATTAATACATTATAAATTCTTAATATTATTTAAGAAATTTAACATCTTGAAAGTGAGTATATGTTTAAATAATTTGATTTGAATGTTGCATTTTTTTCTCAAATGAATTGCTCAAATAGAAATTTTCATAATG
Source organism: Pinus albicaulis (assembly GCA_034641835.2). Lineage (NCBI taxonomy): Eukaryota > Viridiplantae > Streptophyta > Pinopsida > Pinales > Pinaceae > Pinus > Pinus albicaulis. Next base: position 219,041,742 of record CM076583.1, read on the forward strand.
ACTTGGACTCTAAAGTCATTTTTTGAGATCATGATATTATAACTAAATTTCTATAAGAAACATCTTTATTGACGAACCTTATTCCTTGCAAATCACATGGGAAGACACACTTATGAAAAAACATAACAAAATTAGAGTAGAGGGAATCAGTTTGTATTCTATCATAACCTGAATTTATAGTAATTTTTAAAGGGTTAAATTATAAGTTAGTTTATATATATATATATATATATATATATATATATATATATATATATATATATATATATATATAATTTAAGTTATTTATTAATTAGTTTATTCTAATATTCTTATTTATTAGTTTATTTAACTACTTTATAATTTGAGAAAATTTCTAACTCATTTACTTTTTAATATAAAAAATTAATAATAATAACTTATTCAAAAATACAATTTTACAATTTAAAAAATGAAATATTATACATGGTCTATATCGAAAAAATTATACATGGTCTATATAGAGATAAAACCGTTGTAGATCTATCTTAATTAAAGATTTATCAAGCACAAAAAAGAGAAAAAAGTTAAATCTCTCCATATAAATAGTTTTTCAACTTTCTCATTCAAAATTTGTTTTTTAAATTTGGCTCTTGTAAATTAAGTAATTAACAAATTATTCATATTAAATGTATATTTATGTAAAATGAACAAATTTGAATCATTTAAATTACAATAAATAGATATTTTAAAATTAAATTATATACTAATTAATTTATTTTAATTAAATTTAAAAATTATTAAAAAAACTTTTGAAAAACTTAAATTATTCTCATCTTTTATTATTATGTTAAAAATTATTTTGCATTATAAATCTATTTGAACAATATAAAAGGGATACGATTATAAATCTATTTCAACAATATAAAAGGGATACGATAAAAAAGGGAAAAACAAATAATTCAATTATAATAAATGGACGGTTGCACATCCTTCACTCAACGGTTACTATTTCAAAGAAACGGAGGATGGACGCTCCTTCAAGTCAACGGTTGTTTCACCGACTTACTGATAAGATGTGTATATCAGATTCCAATATGGATTTCAATTTTTTTTTTTGCTACCATCCATATTTTCTGAAATCTTTCGATAGTATTTAAATTTTCTATTTCATCGCGTATATCCAATTCCAATACCGAATTCAAATTATTTTTTGTTCACGATTCATTTTTTTTTGAATTCCTTGAATAATCCTTAAATTTTCTGTTTGATGTGTATAACCAATTCCAATACGGATTGCATTTTTTAAGGCAAAGTTTCGTTTTTTTTTAGTGCTTTTGAATCTTTTGGATAGAATTACGGATGTGTATATCCAATTCCAATACGGATTAGATTTTTTTATTGCAAAGCACTGATTATTTTTTAATTCTTTGAATAATCATTTTTTTTTCGTATCGTTAAATAATAACACCCAAGTATGCTATCCTATTTTAGTGCTTTCTTAGTGCTTTCTTTGACTAGGGTAACGACGTCTTATCTACAAAACTTTATTTAAAAAATAAAGATGGCTACCCTAGGTTAGTGCTTTCTTTGACTACGGAAACGATGACTTATCTACACAACTTGCATTGGCAAAATTTCCACGCTTTCGGATTAGTATAATGAAGTTTATATAATGTTAACCTTATTTTCAAGAAACATAATGGGTGTTTATTGCTTTGATGGAATACAATGATATTATATTAAAATAGCTTGAATTCTCAAATGTTTGGAAGGAGAAGATTTTATAATAAAAAAAAAATTATTTAAAATTTTTATGGGAAATTATTATTCATTTAGTTATGAAAAGTAAATTAAATGAAAAGTATATTTTAATCGTAAAGTATATTTTAACTTATAATTATAGATCTATAATTTGAATTTAGAATATATTTTATTTATGTTTTGTATAAAGATGCAATAGGAATATGTTATATGAGCAAATATTTTTGAGAAAATAATAATATTAAAAATACTATTTAATTCTGAAAATGGTGGTTTCTAAATTGGTTTTTCAAAAATATAAGAGAGGGGCACACTTCAATATTCACTCAACTCAAAATATTCCATCATGCAAGAGAAGATTCTTAGGATGAAAATAGGAGAAGAAGCCCAAGACAACAATTGGCAACATTTAGGGTAGAGTTTGATGTGACCAAAGGCTTCCCTAGGATGGCATAAATGGGAAAAATAAGGATCTAGATATGACTGAAAGGATTAATGGAGTAACATTGGGCAAGGTTGTAGTACTCCGGCCTGTTCCAACACCATGCCTAAAAAGAATTTCCCAGTTTGAGTAGGACTTCAAATTTCTAGTTGAATTTATGAAAATAACGGTATTTTCTTGTAGAAACTTCGTGGATGTCTTGTATTGCATAATGAATTAGTTTTTTTGGAGGTTTTTGTTTAGAGTTTAGAAAATGTGACATGTTGTCTACCCAATATCCTATGTCTAGTAAAGGCTAATCATAGTTGTTTTAGTTTCCTGTAAATATCATCCATGCCACCAAAATGCAAAGACTTTTTGTAAATATCATCCATGGGACGGAAATGGAAAGATTCAAGGATGTTAACTGATTAGCAAATTAGTCATATTGAAGGTGAATTCGGAAGTTTATTAGTTAAGAAATTTAACATGGTGAACCTTAGGTCAGGTTTATCTAATATGATTTCAAGGTTTTAAATTTATTTTTTAAAATGAATTCAATAAAAATTCATTCTCATTAATACTAGAGATCTAACAATTAATGGTTGATATCATGATATTTTAACTGAATTTTCATAAGAAATATCTTTATTGAAGAACTTTCCTTCAAAATTACATGAGAAGACAAGCTTATGAGAAGAATATATCTAAATTATAGTTGAAGGAAACAATTTGGATTCTATTAAAATCAATTTCAAAATTTGGATAGTTTGTTTGAATTAACAGTAAATTTAAAAAGATTAAACTATAAGTTAAGTTATAAAAAAATCATTATATTGATGGTTTTTAAAAGTGAATAAATATTTACTATTTATAAGTTATAAGTATATAAAAAATTTAAATTTAAATTATATATAAATTAATTTATTTTAATTTTAAAATTTAAGAATTATTAAATGAAAAAAATCTTTAGAAGTGAAAATTATTCTAATGCATTATGTAGAAGATTCTTTCTGCCTTAGAGGTCTATTTCCCATTGCTATATAGATTTAGAAATATTTCATAAATTTATTAACAAATAGAAATATCATTTAAAGTTAGGGTTGACTTCGAGTACTATTTATATTCCAAAAAAGTGGGGATTGAAATCCCTATTACTTTCGAGTGATGAAGTAGAAACATAAGGAGTGGTGACGTGGCAAAATACTGAGCGTCCTTTATGATAACTATTGCTACGATGTTCCATATTTGATTCTTTATAAATCCTAACAAACTGAAATAACATAACTACAAACTTAAAAGACATGCTGATAGATGAGGTAGATGGAGGAATGGAGCCTAGTTCCTACTACCTTGTCAGGAATTTGAAATGTATGTGGTGCCATGATTGGTGTCTGGGTTGGCATTGGGGACATCGTTGGAGCTTGAACTCTGAACAATTAACATTTCCACCATGTAATGCAAGATCATTAGGGATTCTTCAATGTCAGCACAATGATTATTATCTCCCCTCAGCTGCTCCAGGAGGGATTGTGCTTTGTGTTGGAGGAAGTTGGTGTCTTCCTTATGTTTGTCCTCCATTATCTTTAACTGTGCTTTTATCAAATCCATCTCTGCTTGTAGATCAATGCAATGAAATTAGTTTTCGTTCCTCATGGTGCCTGAAGGAAGGAATGGAAAAATCAGAGATGTGGGAAGATGGGATCGAGGTGGCAGAAGAGGCATTGTTTGGAAATGATGATAGACAGACGGGGAGCTATGGGGAAGTAGGGAGGCTAAAAGAGTGTTGCGCAGCAGGTGACCAGCTGAGGAGAAGGGATCAAGTAGGGTAGATAAGGGAGAGTGGCTTCAAGGAGGCACTGTTAGATAGCAAAAGGCAGCCCCAGAATCGTGAAAAAGAGAGCAATGAACATTGCATATCTGGTGATCAACGGTGTGAGAAGAAGCATTATTTATAGGAGAGGAGGGAGAGGAATGTTGGCTAGGGATGAGGGGAGGGAGGGAATCCAAGGGGAATAGGTTCACAGGAATATAGAAGGGGAGGGTATGGGCATGGAAGGCATGCCATGACAAAATATAGTAGGCACAGAAGATCACGAAGATAGTAGTCACGCAGAGGGGAAAATTCATGGTATAGGAGAATAGGTAATGCTCTCTTGGGAAAGGAGTTGACCAGGGGGTCTTCTACATGCTTTGTTGGCCAGTGAGTCAGCTTTCGTGTTGTTGGACCTAAGGGTATGGTAGAATGTGAGACCTCTAATTTCCTTGTTCAAATTTCGACACCTTGTGAGAAATCTACAAAGAGAAATGTTGGGAGACAAGGTTGAGTTCAAAATCATGTTGATCACTATTGGCGAGTCTCCGAAAATCATAGCCCTTCAAATCTTTAATATTTTTTTGATTCGAAGGCCTTATAGTAAGGCATATGCTTCTGCTCTATCATTTAACAGACATCCTAATATCCATTCAAAGGTGGTAACTTTACTGCTCTACCCATCCACAATGTAGCCTCCGACTCCTACTATTCCTGGGTTTTGCTTTGAGTCACTGTCGAAGACGAGTGCAGGCCTTTTGACTCCATCAGGCCACTCAATGAACTCTTTTTCTTTAAGCTTAATATTCCATTAATCCTTATGAAGAGGTTGGAGGGCAAGAGTTTTGTTATAATTCGGATGTTTGTGAAGAGCTCTTCCAAGGATAATTCTTTCCTCGACCTAAAAATCGTTGAGGTTGAGTTGACAAATTTTTTTGCAAGAATGATCTCAACAGTAAGGCTCTGGGAGTTTCTCTGCACTTTTCTGATGCAAGGTTTCTAATCTTGGAAGGTGAATTTTTTCCCCATAAGCCAAATGTTCCACAGTAGGACATAAGGAAGAGTGTCACAAACTCTTTTGGAAAAATTATTCTTCTTTTTCCCTAAGGGTAGCTCCATTTCCAATTTGAAATCAGATCTGATACTGAGCTGATTGCACCCATATCAACATGGAAGGGATTCGAGAGAGAATGCCAACAATGTTTACTAAAGGAGCAGTCAATGAATAAGTGGTGGATTGTCTCCTCGGCCATGAAGCATAGGGGGAATCTAGAGGCTCCCTCAATGCCCCTTTTCTTTGAATTTTCTGCTATCAAGATCTTCCCCTTTAGCACGGTCCATATAAAGGTTTTAATCTTTGGGAGCGCTTAATATTTCCAAACTTGTTTCCACATTGCCCATGGACGAGTGGGGAATTTCTGAATGTGAAGAACCTCATACCCTACAAATAAAGTCTAGGTAGACCTAGATGGGTTGCATCTATATCTATCATCTTGATCTTTTTCTAGAGGAGCAGCTCCATGGAGTAGTCCCTTCGGAGTAGTTTTTTCATTCTCGATGTGGGGTGGCAAATTTGGAAACATCCAACCTTCCCAATTTCTAGTACACTCTTTCCAACTGGATATTTGATCCAAGCTATTAATCCCATGCTCCCGAAGATACATTTGAATATGGAGAGTGCTCATATTATTTAAAATATGGATCTTACCCATTATTTTGTTCTCCAAAATGTTTATGTTGCAGCCTTCATGTGTAACTTTCGAGATATTGTTGCGAATAAAGGGGATGGGTTTTTTGCAAAGATCCCAGATGCGAGAGCAAGGCCTATTGGGTATGAGATGAGCTAAAATATTTTTTCTTGAAGTAGAAAGGTTTTTTGTTTCTAACACTTGTTCCCACCATGTTTGATGTCGGGTAATTAAGCACACATTATTTTCCCTCCAAAGGCAACATTCAACAGTTTGGGTATGCGAATAGCAAGACCACCATTTTCATATTTTTGGGTTACTTGTCTCCATTTGACCAGATTGAACTTATTTTTCTCACTTTTTCAACCTTTCCACATAAAATCTCTAAGAATTGACTCCATTTTATGTTGGATGCTGATAGGAGCTTGTAGAAATGAGTAGTGGTAAAGAGGCAGAGCAGAGAGGAAAGATTTTAGGAGAACCATGTGCCTAGCCAGATTGAGCCAAGAGGCTCCCCATTGTTGGACTTTATTTTTCATCTTATCAATGGTGATGCTCCATACCTCGTTTCTTAATGGTCCTATGTTGACATGCATCCCTAGATAGTTAAAATGATTCTAGCTCCACTTGTAGGGAAGCCCAAAGATTTGAGAATTACTATGAAAGGTGTTCATAGTTTCATTCCATCCGTAAATGCATCTTTTATGATAGTTGATCTCCCCTCCGTAATAGTGCATGAATTTATCAAGAAAAATTTTGAATCTCCTAGCTATTATGCTAGTAGCTCCTCCCATCAATAGGGTGTCATCAGCAAACTAAGAATGATTCAAGTTTTTGAACCCATTGCTAAATTTCATACCCCTGATTAGGCCAGCTCTGCAATTTTCATCCAATGCCCTACTAAAGTATTCTTCCATGAGAATGAAGAGGAAGGGGGATAAGGGGAAACCTTGTGTTAAGCCTCTAGAATATTGGAAATAATGTCCATGTCTCCCATTAACTAGATGAGAGACCTAGGGGTTGGATATGAAAGAATGAATGAGGGATATGAATCCTTCTTCGAAACCCATTTTTTGAAGGACGGAGAGAAGGAAAGAGTGCCTCACTCTATCGAAGGCATTGGCAAGATCAAGTTTCCGAATGAATTCCTTCTCTGATCTCATCATGTTAGAATGAATGGCTTCTTGGACCAGCAAGATGGAATCAGTAATTTTCCTATTTGAGATGAAACCACCTTGATTTTTATAGATAATATTCAGGAGGAATGTGTTGATACAGGTGGCAAGGATTTTGGTAATAATTTTACAAGAGGAGTTGCATAGGGATATAGGCCTAAATTTGGAAAAGGTGGATGGGCAGGTTTCTTTAGGGATGAGGGCAAGGAATTTAAAATTTGTGAAGCCGCCAAATTTTTTTTCCTTGAAGCCCATAGGATCATTTTGATGATGTATTTTTTAATGACTTCCCAGAAGATCCGATAGAAGCTGATGGAGAATGCATCTGGGCCTGTTGCTTTATCAGGATGGAGGGTCTAGATTTCCTTGATAATTTCGACCTATTTGATGTTCTTGGTTAGGGAGGAGTTAATCTCTTCAGTGATCATCTTTAGCTTGTGAACCAAGAAATCATTTTATTCCTCTGCCTCCATAGTTTCATAAAGGATGGTTTTAGAAAGGTGATGGGCTGCTAATTTTATTGCATCTTGCTCAGTGTGCATGTTACCTTCTTCATCAGATATAGCGGTAATGTTTCTCCTCGATATTCTGACTGTGGCTTTCTTATGGAAGAAGGAGGTATTTTTATCCCCAGCCTGAAGCTAGATATTCCTAGATTTAAGTCTCCAATTTTATTATTCCTTTCTATTTGTATTATATAAATTCCAATAAAGCTCTTTTTCCTTCTCATGCTTTTCTTTGGCCGCCCCTTGGATATATATGTATTTTTCAACTTTTTCTAACCTTCTCTTTGTGTCCTGCATAATTTTTTTGGTTATCTATAATAGCCTTCTTCCCATCCTTTGACAGTTGTGCACACAAGATTCAGTTTTGTCTCCCAAATATCCATGGGAGATCCCTCAACATGTTGCTACCAATTGTTTTCCACTATAAATCTTGCCTCAGGGGAGTCACTCCATAGAGGGTTGTAGTGAAAAAGAAGAGACCCGAGGGAATGCTGACGACTGAGGACAAAGGTAACAGGATAATGGTTTGAGGCTGAGCATGGAATAATGGTGAAGGTTGCAACAGAGGAGTGGGTGATGAGGGATAAAACAAAAAAAAAGTGGTCAAGTCTTTCAATGATGTTCCCTGGCCCAAGTCTGTGATTGCTCAATGTGAAACTTCTATTTTTGGGGATAATGTCCACCAAGTCATGATCTTTTACGATATTCTCCAACTGAACCCTTGAAGGGTCTGGAGTAAAAGTTCCCCCTCTTTTTTATTTGTCGTGCATTACCAAATTCAGATCCCATCCAATGATGACATTGATATTATCCTCACCCTCCATATCATATTTTAAAGTGTGCCAACAATATTCTTTATCTCTATAATGATTTTGGCCATAAATTTTGTACACTGTTATCATAACATTCTCATGGTTGTATTGTAATTTGACTTTTATCCAGTCATGGGCCTTCACAATTGTCAGTTGCTTCCATGAATTCTGGTTCCAAATTGTTGTTACTCCTCCTGAAGCACCTCCGGATTCTACAATTGTGCATGTGTAGTTTCTGATGTTTCCCATGTATTTTTCTCCTTGCTTGGTTTCTTGGAGGAGAAATATGTTTTGATGTTCTTGTTTAATGAGATCTCTTAAGGAATTTTTTTAATAGGGGTGCCCTAATCCCCTACAGTTCCATATAAATGCTTTCATTATTTCAGGAATGCAGGTTGCGACCCTAACTTCCGTCTTGTTTCATGTTGGTTGAGATCTTTGTTGTTAATCCCTCCAATAAAGGTCTCCTTTGGGTGAGGCATTCCTATAGAAATGTCTTTCTGAGCTACTTCATCCCTATGGTGTTTAGCAGAATTTCTTCCTAGTCTAGTTTTTTTTAAGGTTTCCAAAATTGAACCCAAATCCTTTGCGACATTTTAGGTGACTCTCTTGACAGATGATGAATGAGATGAGGAAGAAGGAGGACATGATTTGGAGGGGGAGGGATGAGGTATGGTTTTGGGAGGGAAGGAGGGGAGGGAAGGCTGAGGAGGTTCCTCTTCCATAGAGGCCAAGGACGTAAAGGGGTATGAGGAGGTAAGGTGGGGGTGAGGGGTTTGGAAGAGGTTTGGAGGGGGTTCAAGATGAGGTTGTGTGTTGGGGTTAGCAGAATGAGAGGATGGATGGCCAGACTTCTTATTCTTTATATTTCACATTGTGATTCAGGGTCAATGTTTTCAACCTATATTGATTTTGTGCATCTATTAGCGAAATGACCGTATTTGTGGCATACCTTGCACTTGAAGGGAAGTTGTTTGTAGTCCAGCTACTGGATGTGTGTCCATTTCTCCACCTTCAACTTGATCGCCTCTAGAAGTCTTTTCTCGAAGTATACCTCTATGCAGATTCTTGCCAAAGCTTGAATTTTGTCCTTCGACTTACTTTTGTCGATGAAATTAACAACAAAATTCCCAATCGCTCTAACTTATGTTGAGATTAAACAATACGATGAGCTTAGTGAAAAGAGTCGCCTTCATTAAGTTGGCCCGTAAGCTATTTTTGGCGCAAGTCTATTTTTAGACTATGCCTATTTTTAGACATGATGATCATATTTCAGAAGTTGCAGGATACTATTTGTGGATGTTTGGTCAAGTTGGAAAAATAGATGAAATTCTATTTTTACAATATTGGGCGATGTTTATTTATAGATCGATGATCTAAAAATAGATGCATATCAATTATTATTAGCTCTTAATAATAATCAGACACTAAACAACAACTTATTCTCTTGGAGCAATTTGTTTCAGTGCACAGATGTGGCACATCAGTGGACTGAGGGAATTACCGAATTCCCAAGGGTTTTCTAGAGCTAATGCATGGAGGACTCAGTTAGAACTCAAGTGGCAGAGTTATGACACGGTTGGAAGAAGTAGTTATGGAGTTGTATTTATTTTTAACTCAGTTAGACTCAGTTGAGCTAGTTGTATCTAATATAACTGAATGATACACTAGTCAGAGTGGAGTGAATTGATTAGTTAATTAATTCAAAAATCATAACTCATTAATTAACTGAAAAATACAACAGTTAACTACAGTGCATGGGAGTTTCAGTGGAGACCCAATGGAGAGATAGGTGAAAGAGAAAGATGGACTATCTGTTGTGACTATAGTGATGCATTGATTGCATCACAAACACACATTGGAGTTTCCAATGAGGATTGTGCAGTCAAGGCAAGAGTAATTGAAATTCATTCAGAGTTATTCTTTAGCAAGGATTGCGCAGTGGAGGCAGGCTAGGAGGGCCCAGAGATCAGTGCATGGATTTGCAAGATTTTTCCTGATTAGTGTATGGCGATTGTACTTTACTGAGAGCTTCATAAGATTTGTAATAGGATTTTAATATGATTCCATGATACATAATATATATTTGGGGTTTTTAGCTTCAGGACTTTCCGGTTAAAAAATGTGTTATGTGCGATTGATTTTTGTTTATGCTTCACATGTGTGTGCAATTAATTTTTCCACAAATAGATTAACAAGTGGAATTGATTCGGTATCTTGCATAAAGTTAAATAGTGTGAGATCAGGTGAATCTAGGACATATGCATGCTTAGTGCATATAATTTCTACATCGTATCATAGGATTGTTGATTGAATATTGCAATTGTGAAGTGAGTTTGTGTTGGTGGACAATTCGAATTTGCTCCAGAATATTCTTGATGCAGAAGTTGAGAATACATTGAAATGGCTTTCAATGGCTTGTGATTCGAGTATGCCCTCAACGGGAGCTCGAATTAAATAGCCTGGAAGAATAGGATGGAGGCGGTGCTGGAGGATAATGGGCTGAAGGAGTTCATCGATAGCGATGTTCCTAAGCTGGGATCTAGCGATGCTGCATTACTTGACGCAGGGCAAAAGAAGACAATGAAGATGAGAAGAATTCTGTTGGAAGGCGTGAAGGACCATATTGTGTCCAGCCTTCATGGGAAATCCACTCCATTCTTAATGTGGAAGGATTTGACAGATTTTTTACAAAGAAGAAGTGACCAGAGCAAGTTGGCACTTAAAGACAAGCTCAAAAAAATAAAAAAGGAGAAGGGTGACAGTATTCCAAAATACCTCACGAAGTTTGTCCACTACAACGATGAACTGGGAAGTGTGGGGGTTACTTTTGATGAAGAATACTTGGTGAGCTTGGCTCTCCTTGGGCTTCCAAAGAGTTGGCATAGCTACGAAGACTCTGTTAATGGACGGGAGAAACTGTCGGGATGGGAGTGACTTTAGTTGGATCTTGTGCAAGAGGAGATAAGGCGAGGTACTAGGGATGGATCTTCATCGAAGAATCAAAATTAAGAGAATTTCTCTTTGGATTCCAAATCAGGGAAAGGGAAGGGGATGAATCATCCTTCAAAATATGATGCTAAAGGCATGAAGCAGGATTTGTCCAAAGTGAAGTGTTTTCACTGTCACAAACATGGACATTTTGCCACTAACTCTCCACAGAAGAAGAAGAACAAGAAGGCTGCTGGATCTGCAGCTGGAGAGGCCTTAGCCTGGAAATTTGAGCTTTATTTATCCTTTATCGCATGCTTGGTTTCAATATGTATGGGATCAGTACGGTATCTTGATAGTGGTGCATATTTCCATATGACGGAAGACAAAGAGTTGTTTAGTGACTTGAAGGAGAAGGACCGCTAGATGCATATAGAGATGGGCGTCGATGGTCGATACAGTGCGACTAGCATTGGGACCATTACCTTTGTGAGGGAGTCTGGTAATCCATTCTTGTTGAATAATTTCATGCATGTTCCAAGTCTAAAGAAGAAATTGGTCTCAGTCGCAATGCTGGAAGAAAAAGGTTATGATGTTGTTTTCAGTGAGGGAAAATCCTTCCTTCAACATAAAAAAACATTTCAAACAAAGAATATAGGGGTTCGAATTAAGAATCTCTACAAGCTAGAGGTAGATGGCTGCACTGCAATGGTGGGAAAAGTGGAAGAAGTGGTGAGTCGGGATGAGGGCGAATTATGGCACAGGAGATTGGGCCATCTTCACCATGGCGCTTTGAAGATTTTGCAGCAGATTTCTATTGGACTTCCCAAGGGTACTCTTGCACAGTCAGATCAGTGCAAGGGATGTACTATGGGTAAGTTTGTGAAGACCACCTTTCATGAGAAGGAGAACCGTGCTTCGGTGATTGTGGAGAGAATTCACACACGCGTGTGTGGACCTTTCTCGGTTGCTTCAACAAAAAAACGCAGGTATTATGTTATATTTGTTGATGAATATTCTCATAGATGTTGGATCTTCTTCATGCAGGATAAGAGTGAAACGTTCTCAAAGTTCTGTGAGTTCAAGGCATTGGTGGAGAAGGAGTCGAGGAAGCAAGTGAAAGCCCTACGGAGTGATAATGGTGGTGAATACATCTCGGGCGAACTCAAAGAATTTTGTAGCAAAGAAGGAATTCGAATAGAACTCATAGTGCCTCATAACCCACAGTAGAATGGGTTGACGGAGAGAAAGAACAAAACTATCGTGGGTGCTGCATGATGAGGGCCTATCGATGCACTTGTGGGCGGAAGCATGCAACACTGCGGTTTATGTGCAAAACTGTTGTCCTCATAGAGTACTTGGCATGAGTACACCCGAAGAAGGTTTTGCTGGTAAGAAGCCGGATATTTCTCATTTGAATATTTTTGGCTCACTTGATTACATTCATGTGACAAAGGATGCCAGGAAGAAGGTGGAGTTGACTGCAGCAGTAGGGATATTTCTGGGGTACACAGAAACACCTCATAATTATCGTGTGCATTTTCCAGATTTTTGGATAAGTGTTGTGTGACGGCATATAAAATTTAATGAGGTGAAAGCCATGAAGTTGTCGCTTGAGAGGGAGCTACACTTGCGTGCAGAGGAGGAACTTCTTCTAACCGAAAATGAGCCTCTAGATGCAGATTAGCCACAGGAGGAGATTCATGGAGTGGAGGAGTCCACTCATGCAAAACCAAACATCAAACAAGGCAAAAAGCATACCACAAAATTTGAGAGACTGAAGCTTGATGCGGCATAGAATGTAAGAGTCCCTACATCACAGCATAGATAGAGACAATCACCTGACCGATTTACTGGATACATGGTTCTTATGAGCAAGTGTATCGTGACAGAGCCATCTTCTTTTGAAGAAGCAGTGTAGGAGCCCACATGGGTAGATGCCGTGGTGGAGGAGTATGACTCCATTGTCAGAAACAATGCTTGGGAGATTGTTCCAAGGCTGGTGGGAAAATCTGTTGTAGGATCAAGATGGATCTACAAGGTAAATCAAGCTACTGATGGGAGCGTCAAGAAGTATAAGGCAAGATTTGTTGCCCGGGGCTTCTCACAGATCGAGGAGATTGACTATGAAGAAACCTTTGCACCTGTCCCACGATATTATTCCATACGGACCATCCTTGCTCTCTCAGCGCAGATGGGTTGGCACATTCATCAGATGGATGTGAAGATTGTGTTCCTTAATGGGATCATTGAGGAAGATGTGTACATTGAGCAGCCTGAAGGATTTGAGATCTTCAACAGTGAGTCGCATGTGTGCAGGCTCAAAAGAGCGCTGTATGGGCTGAAATAAGCACCACGTGCTTGGTACACTCAGATCGACAATTACTTCACTGGACTTGGCTTCACCAAGAGTGAGGCGGATGCAAACCTATACGAGATTATGGTGGAGGGTAAGCTTTTAATCATTGTACTTTATGTTGATGATTTAATACTAACAAGTGATGAGCAGTTGATACACTCATGCAAGGCAGATCTTGCAAAGGAGATTGAGATGAAGGATTTCAGCCTCATTCATTATTTCCTTGGATTGGAAATATGGCAGCGAGAAGGTGAATTGTTTGTGTCTCAAGGCAAGTATGCCCGGGAGATATTGAATAAGTTTCACATGCAAGGCTTCAAGCCTATCGACACTCCTCTTCCAGGAAATTGGAAGAAAGAGGATGCTACATCAGCAGAGGTAGTGGACGCCACTGTTTATCGACAGTTGGTGGGTTCGCTCATCGATGTTGTCAATACAAGATCAGACATATGCTATGCGGTGAACCAGCTTTCACAAGCGATGGTTAAGCCTACCAAGCTCTTTTGGAAGGCACGTAAACATGTCCTAAGATGTGTCAGGGGCACATCTGAGTATGGTTTATGGTACAGACAGATGGATAAGGTGAAGTTGCATGGCTTCACTGATGCAGATTCGGCAGGAAGCTTAACAAACAGAAATAGCACATCAGGAGGGATTTTCAGTATCAGATCTACGATAGTTTCTTGGTAAAGAAGGAAACAAGGATCCATGGCACTCAGTTCAGTGGAAGAAAAATACATGGCAGCAAGTCAAGCTGCATGTGAGGCTATCTGGATGAGAAATATTTTGGTTGGTTTGTTCGGTTCACATTTAGATCCCACAGAGATACATTGTGATAATCAGAGTTTCATTAAACTCTCGGTTAATCATGTGTTTCATGATATATCTAAACATATTGATATCCGGTATCATCATATCAGAGATTGTGTGCAGTGGAAGATCATGTTGCTTCAGTACATTCCTACGGAGGATCAGGATGCAGATATTCTGACAAAGACGCTCACCAAGAATGAATTCGAATACCATAGAGGTAGGATCGGGAGTGTTGAGATTCAACAAGATGATGAGCTTAGTGAAAAGAGTCGCCTTCACTAAGTGGGCCCACAAACTATTTTTGGCAGAAGTCTATTTTTAGAGTATGTCTATTTTTAGACATGACGATCATATTTGAGAAGCTGCGGGATGCTATTTGTGGATGGTTGGTCAACTTGGAAAAATAGATGAAATTATATTTTTAGAATATTGGGCGAAGTCTATTTATAGATCGCTGATCTAAAAATAGATGCATGTCGATTATTATTAGCTCTTAATAATAATCAAACACTAAACAACAACTTATTCTCTTGGAACACTTTGTTTCAGTGCACAGATGTGGCAAATCAGTGGACTGAGGGAATTACGCAATTCCCAAGGGTTTAATGGAGCTAATGCATGGAGGACTCAGTTAGAACTCAAGTGGCAGAGTTATGACACAGTTGGAAGAAGTAGTTATGGAGTTGTATTTAATTTTAACTCAGTTATACTCAGTTCAGCTAGTTGTATCTAGTCTAACTGAATCATACATTATGAGATTGGAGTGAATTAATTAGTTAATTAATTCACAAATAATAACTCATTAATCAACTAAAAAATACAGCAGTTAACTACAGTGCATGGCAATTTCAGTGGAGACCCAGTGGAGAGATAGGTGAAAGGGAAAGATAGACTATCTGTTGTGACTATAGTGATACATTGATTGCATCACAAACACACATTGGAGTTTCAAATGAGGATTGCGCAGTCAAGGCAAGAGTAATTAGAATTCATTCAGAGCTATTCTTCAGCAGGGATTGCACAGTGGAGGCAGGCTAGTAGGGGGCAGAGATCGGTGCATGGATTTGCAAGATTGTTCCTGATTAGTGTATGATGATTGTACTGTACTGAGAGCTTAATAAGCTTTGTATGAGGATTTTCATATGATTCCATGATACATAATATATAGTTGGGGTTTTCAGCTTCAGGCTTTTCTAGTTAAAAACCATGTTATGTGCGATTGATTTTTGTTTATGCTTCACATGTGTGTGCAATTAATTTTTCCGCAAATATATTAACAAGTGGAATTGATTCAGTATCTTGCATAAAGTTAAATAGTGTGAGATCAGGTGAATCTAGGACATATGCATGCTTAGTGCATATAATTTTTACAACTTAATCGTCCCCCCAACAGTGAAGGGGAAGATGTGGAAGATGAACCCAAACTGGGTCATCATTAAAAATGACATGTTCAGGATCAAAGTTTGGTGTCTCTTTTTTTAGGTAGCGCCCTCTGGCATCCATGAAGTATGACCCGTTCGTAAAGATCAGATCTTTGTCTTCCTTTGTCTCGAAGGATAAGGTGTAAAATCCCCTACCACAGAATCTGATAGAGATTTTCCCTTTGATTTTTTCCATCCAATTTCATTTGACCCATTTCTGGACTATTTTCCACGAAGGACATAGTCTCGGGAATTTACCAATGGTTCCTTTCTCTGCAAGGGAGAGAGAAACCATTCGAGCAATCGCAAGGGGCAGTGAGACTTCATGGATCCCAACCAATTTTTTTACAAACTTGGAGATTGTGGGCCTCGGCTGGGGGGGATTCAAAGAGATGACGAGTGCAGATTACAAAGAGGCATGGTTAGGGGGAGTGGCTACCTCCGAGATGGTCTCTGGAGGGGCCATGCGGCTAGAATTCGGCACCAGTAGTAGAAGGCCTAAAGTGTGAGCTGCTGCACACACGCTCCAAACCTAGGTCATTCGACTCAAGTATTGATCGTTTGAAAAAATATAATATAAAAAAATTTCAATACTTATAGCAAAATCTCACTTTCTTCCTTAGTTTAATCAATCAAGAAATAGAAAGTAAAAAAAAAAAAAGTATTACCCTCATAAAAATGTCGATGGATTTAGATCCAATTCTGTAGCCACTTCGAAACACGTCGTATCCAGCTCTAGATTATTATAGAGTAGAACACAGAAAATAACACAGGGCTCCTCAAATCATACGACACCGAGCCTGTGTAGAGTGAGAATATTTCGTGAACGAAACCTAAAAAAAAACTTATTGATTAAAATTATTGATTAAAAATAGAAAAAAAAATCCAATTATAATGAATGAAGAATTAACAATCGTTGACCTCAATTTCTATGCACTTCAACTTCTACGCCCCTTTCACTCAACATTTATCTATTTCCCCTACTCACCTATAAAC
>CM076583.1:219058498-219273855 GCA_034641835.2 Pinus albicaulis
CTTCAAAACAACGTTTCTCGTCTTTTAAAATTTTAATTTTTTTTTAAAAATTGAACCCTCCGTCTGTCTACCGACGCCTTGTAGACGCTTTAACAAGCACAACTGTAAAACGCCTCTGACGCAGGAGATGAAGATGGAAAATAGCCTAAGCAACGACGTGTTAAACGGGGCCGAACTCATGACAACCTTACAACTCTGGAAGAGAGATGATGAAAATCGTTTGAAAGCGCTGACGCTCCGCAAACGCTCGACCACATATCGCTTCAATTACGCATATCTTCAGACGCTTCAAGAGTGACCAAAACGCTTCGACTAATGCTAGTTTAATTATGACAAGCATAAGCGTTTAACAAGAACGCCAAAACGTCGGACCACGTTTAGTCGGAACTGCGACGGTTAATGAGCGTCGGAAGAACCACGTTTAAAACGTCGAAGCCGCGACGGTTTGTGAGACGTCGGAAGAGTGACGCCTGTTCGGAACGTCGGAATAAGTGTCGATAGTGCGACACTTTTTGCTTGCGTCGGAACGGCGATGGCAGGATAAACCACGGTTTGTCCGCCCTTGAACTGTCGCTCTTGCGACGAATATGTGTCGGAATAGCGACGAATTGGCCCTCGGAATTTCCGCCAAATTCTCTAGTGTCTTGATCTGCAAATTATCGCTCCTTATGGACTATCCAACATTGAATTTCCTTCTTCAATAGGTGCCACATCCACATATGCCTCAAACAGATCCTGGTCCTAACAACGGAACCATTTTTTGGCTTGATTTGGGCTGGACCGAGTTTGATATATACTGCGCGCCAACAAAACACTTGATTACTGATCCTTTCGGAAATTACCTACAAGGAGATTATAGTCTCACTTGAGGTGACTATGGGTGTTTGAAAAACCAAGTTTCTGCAACCTTGAGGGACAGAGTGATGTGTTATTATTTATGTTTTCTACCTCAAAAATTTACAATTTACCTTACCACAGGAACTTAGTCACAAAAACACATCATATAACATCATAAATAATTAGTGTGCTGACATAACATGCAACTATATTAAGTACTTTGTAATAACAGATCCTAGGCAAATTGGTACAGAAAAAACATAAGGACACAAAATATTGTCCCAATACTACTTCTTTATTATGATGGATCTTTGATACAATCATCTCTTAGACCTGTGCAAACATCTATAGGTGGTTTGAGCACTAAGCTACATAATATTCCAGGTTCTTTGCACACTCAGTTGCCGAGCCTTCCCTTCACCACAAAGTACAAATTACAAAGACTTTCCCTTAACTGCTCTGTATATGAAGTTGCTTGAGGTTGGTGAAATTTTGCAAGTGTTTCAATTAGGGCATTATCCATATTTTTTCAAATTAGTAAAAACATAACATGAACTTTAAAATTGTTTTTTGCATAAAAATATAAGAAGATATCACCATAATAGTAAACACAAATGAAAAATTTATGAAGGACTTCACCCCTCTTGGGCTACATCTCCTCGTCCAACTTCTAATCTTTGGGCGTCTTTCATTATGCTCAAAAAATGGTATTTTCATATAATTACAGAGCTCAAATGGATCTATTGATAGCTCCAATGGATTCAAAGTACTCAAAGACCCCTTTCTAGACTGTTTCTTCTCCCGAAAAGGATAAAAAATGAAGAAGTTTTTACCTTCCCAACTTTTTCTCCTACTTGACCCACAAATTCAGAAAGTTCAGCCAACTGTCCTAAAATTTTTCCCCATTTTTTCCCAATAGAGCAAGAAATTTGTGGAACCATTAATTTACAATATGTAACCTAAAATCCAAATTTTTAATTATATATGGTTGGCCAAATTAATTGAATTAAAAATTTCAAACAACACCCATACTAATGTTTAAATATAACGTTTACACCATATTTTATAAATCATATGGTATAGGCATGTTGGTAATGCATTGGTTTTACAGCCTAGAGGTTGCATGTTTAAACCTGCCGTAGTTCCATCTGCCTAAAAAAAAAATTAGTGGTCAACGAGGTGGCACGTGGAAGCCTACAATTTGTCCACGTCATTACACCACAAACCAATAAACATTCGCCCAGTCAACCCACCGAGCCAATTCCACTTTTTACATTGTGATTGCCTCATGCAATCCAATCATTTTTCCAAATTAGCAGGTCTATTTAGCATGCCACATAAGCAGTACGGACTACTGACTGGGCAACCTTGCACAAAATTTTGTGAAAATTCGCCTGTTTGACAAATCGATCATAAGTCATTTCTTTGAGTATATCATGTCAGTGTTATGTGAAATGAATTTCATGCGATTTAGAACAATGAAATCCACACAATCTTGCACGTTTCACACCATTCCAAGAAATTTAAATTTTGAGCATAAATTTGATCTACCCTATCATTCATCCCCACTGGAAGATTTTGGACCTCTGAAATCTCTTTATATGTCAGTAAATAGATGAGGGATCATCTCCCTCACCCTTCCAATATTCATTCATAGAAAATTAATTGAATTCAACAATTTGAGCCTTTCTTGAAAACTGATCATTTTCCCCGAATTTGGAGACCTTGACTTGCTATTGTAGATACCATCTTGCTGCAATTTCCAAGAATATGCCGAATAAAAACTTGTCCCTGGAGGAACAAACACATTTCCTCCTTGGTAATCATTCAAAGAAAGCTTAAATAACTTCAACTTCTTCTGATCTTAAACATTGTCCACGCAACTATGTTTAGAAAATCTCGCCTTGTGCTTGGCTCGACCTTTGATCAAATGTGTTCTTCTTCGCCATGCAACATCCCATTTCAAAGACAATACAATGTGAAACCCACAAGAATAAACTTTGAACTGAGTACCATCTTTGTCAACTTTCTTTGACGCTTGCTCTTTGACCTTTTCACTCTTTTTCAATGGCATCTTGTTCACTCCTTTGTCCAACAATGATGTATTTTACTGCAAATTTACCTCATCTTGTTTAGCGCTTTTAGGAGGAGACATGTTAGACTCTTGAAAAATATTATCAAAACCATTAGAAACCTCAATGTAATCAGATTTTTCATTCGATGTATCTCCTTGAAAGGCCTCATTCACAACATCCTGATGCTTGAACATTAAAAAATCAGAATTTTGACTAACATTAAGAATTTTCTTCATTTTTCCAGCATGCATAATTCTTACTATGCACTCTAACAATGTACTCAATCCCATTCTTGAACAAGTGATACTTATACTCATGGATATGAAATATTTCTCTCTTATCATAAATATATGGGCTACCCAAAATAATACCAGAAATATCAAGCAGAACAACATCAAGTTCAACTTCATCAATAAAGTTTACAATGATTGCAAATCTAAGTATGCTCTTCCTTGTGACCTACAAATTTGGGTTCTTACATAAGGTCTTCAATGAGGTATGGTCTCTAAGATAAAATTATTGCCCTAAGTCTTCAAAAATAAGATTTCCTTATGAACCACTATCAAATAGGGTGTCAATCTTGGCATGCTTTGAAATAACTCTAACATCGAAAATCTCTATTCTTGTTTCTTCATCTTGAGTATTATTTACACAACTTGAAGAACTAGTGCTTGCAATTTCCCTACCTTTCAAACCCATTGTCGTGATATTTGTTTCATCTCCAGAATCATAACCTAAATCATGTGTTATTGTTGCATTTGTCTTCTTCTTCTCCTTGTTTTAAATCTTGTTGGGTTTGATCTTTGGATGAAGTTTCTAGAAATGATCTTCATCATGTCCATCTTTGGAACAATGTTTTCATGTGACCTTTTCCTTCTCCATCTTGATAGACACATTCTTCTTACCTTTACCGTTGAACTTACATTTTCCTTTCTCTTTACACTCAAAGGTATCCTCACTTGTCTACTCTGAAACATGTTTCCTCTTGCCTCTAGATGTGTGGCCTGAACACAAACTTCATCTAAATTTGAAGGATTAAACATGAGAATAGTGTTGATCAGCGGTTGTCATTGATGTCAACCCAAGCAGCACCAAGGGATAACCCAATATTGCATGGTAATTTTGACCTACCAAATTAATATATTATAGGTCAATAATGCGTTTGATGGTTTCTACTTGTTGATATGTTTCCGTTGATATATGGCACGCCATGTAACTCTTCACGGTTTGAGAGATATTCATGTTTGAAGTTTGTACCCCTAGTTAGTGGGCTAAAACCCCATGGGGTTGGAACATGGGTCATTGAAAAGTCACAATTAATACTTTTTTAAGCTTCTAAAATCCCTCCCAAGTTCACTTGTTGAAGTCCCTCTCAACTTAAGCATATATATAAATTTTGATCCTCATTTCCTCCTTAGGGAAGGGATTTGGCCATCTGAAACAGGTCATCGTGGAATTTTCTCTCTAACGTTTTTTCTATGAAGGTTCAGAAGCTTAAATATTTATGAGGTGAAGCCAAAATCCTAAGGAAGTGGTAGTAAAAATTTCAGATCAAGGTGTGTAACATTTTTGTAGATATGATCTGTGGAAGTCAGGGTTTTGCAAGCTCCTGAAATTCATCTCAAAGAAGTGACCTTGGTAAATTCGTCATAACTCTCTCTCTGAGTATCGTATTGGAATTTTGTAAAAATTGGTGGATAGTGCATAGTCTGTAGTTTTTTCTCTATCAATTTTAGAGACAAATGAAGAAACAATGAAACGTGGCACGTCGTACAAGTGCACTCTACCGAAACAGTTCTTAATTAGGGCATTGTGAGATATTGGGTATAAATCTCTCTTGAAGAATCCAAATTGGGTCAGACTTATGGCATTTGAAAGAAGACTCAGAGGGCTACTATAGGACCGAAAATCAGATATTGAGGATTTGAAATAACAGAGATACACTAGATTCAATTTCGAGCTCCTATAAGGAAAGAAAATGCTAGATCATGTGTTATCAAGGATTGCAAAGGACCAAACTTTATACAGAAACAAAGAAAAGCAAGGTGCAACAAAGGGTAGCATGACAAGAGTAGAAACCAAGGTGCATAACAACAGCAAGAATTTCATCATATGAAGTCTTCAAGTGGGCAACACTGCATACAATCATTATAAAGGTATCATTGTACTAAGCCATTGTAAATAAATTATTGTAAAAATTGTACTAGTGTCTATCTGCCAAGGGTTGAAGACGCAGTGTTGGGAGGTCTAGGATCATCATTAGGTGGTTGTGTCAAAGTTGCGGTTATGTTATAGCATATATTTTTCTTCTACATCATTCTATATCATTATAAAGTGGACCATTTTCCCTGGTATGGGAATCCATTCTTATTTTATTCTTCTATAGGGTGGTAGGGTGGTGCTAGGGTGAGTTGTAGCTCATTGGGTGTTGGGGCATCTATTCAGTTGACTACTGAAGAATCTCGGGCGTTGGAATTTCCATCCAGTGGGAGCTGGAGAAGAATTCTTTTTTAGATTCTAGGAATTTGGAGCTTTATTTTCAATTGGAGTTGAATATTAAAGAATTATTAGAAAAGCATTAGGTGGTTTTTGTCCCGGAGTGGGTTTCCACCTTAAAAGTTGTGTGCATTTGTGTTCCACTTATTTGTTGCTATCATTGTACAAACACTGATAATAATTGAATATTAACTAATACTCTAATTGAAAGGAATAATGATTCACCCCCCTCCCCCCTCCTCAGTATTTCCAACAAATAGTATGTCTTAGGTAACTATGCAAACCTCCAATGTAATCCAACAAAGCTCCTTAAGATGTCAAATCCACACCCAGAATTAGTGCTATTTTCCTAAACTCTTGAGTATAGCTTTGTACACTTTATCCTTTACCTTGCCTAAAGTTTTTCCAGTCCATTATAGCCTTTTGCATGTATGCTAATGGATAAAATTGTCTCCTTAAGGTAGAAAAAAAATCATTCCAAGAGGTTAAGACCTTACCATGTTTCTTCATGTCCTCTTGAGTTTTGGCTTCCCACCAAATAATAGCTATACTTTCCAATCTCAATGAAGCAAGCTGAATCTTGGTGTCATCATCCTTGATTCTTTATATCAGCAATACACTTCAAGCTAACGTACCCAATCATCTAATATTTCAGCATATACCTCTCCATCATACATAGGCAAATCAAACTTAATGTGAAGCTTGAAAAATGGGTTTTACCATGACCTTTTGGAGATTGTGGAGGTGTTTATGAAGGGCTTGTTGTCGAAGAAGATGATGGTGAAGAGGGTGGTGTGGATGGTGGTGAGGTGAACGGTGGTGTCAAAGCTTGTTTCTCACCATTACCATTACCTTTTGAAGGATTTTCGCTATCTCCTCCTTCTCCTTTTGAAGAATTATCTCCCTTTGGAGAATTGGAGCTCTCACCTTGCAATCTCATGTTTCTCTCCTCATAGAAAAATTTCACCATTCTTGTCATATAAAAGAATTATTTTTTGAATTCTACTTCATCCCGTGACATATTATCAGGCTCTCCCTAATGTGACATATTTTTTGAAGTTTTAACTATAATTCAAGGAAAAAATTGTGGTGGACATTGTGGCAAACTTGCTCTACTTGTCCTTGACCTAACTTAAGGATTTGCAACCATAAGCTTTCCTTCTCCTCTCTTGAGATTCAACCTTGTAAGAATCACATACACTTGAAAAAAATTAAACCCTCAAAGCAACAAATAAAACCTAAGATATGATAATAGCCCGATCTGTATATGAAGTTGCTTGAGGTTGGTGAAATTTTGCAAGTGTTTAAATTAGGGTATTAAGCCTATTTTGTCAAATTATAAAACACGTAAGCATGAAATTTAAACTAAGTTTTTAGAGAAAAAAATAAGAAAATATCACCATAACAATAAACACACAACAACAATTGATGAAGGAGTTCACACCTCCTACACTACATCTCTTGGTCGAGCTTGCAATGGTTGGGCCTCTTTCCTTATGCTTAAAAAATGGTTTTTTCATACAATTATAGTGATCAAATAAATCTATAGATAGCTCCAATGGATTCAAAGCACTCAAAAACCATTGTATAGCCTCTTTATTCTCTCAAAAAGGATAAAAACTAAAGAAGTTATCACCTTCCCTAGTTTTGCTACTAGTTGATCCAGAAATTCGCCAAGTTTGGCCAACTGCCCTACAATTTCACCCCAAGTTTTGCTAACTGAGAAAAAAATTAGTGCAATTTGTGGAACTGTTAATTTACATAATACAACCTTAAATCTGAATTCTTAATTATATATGGTTGGCCAAATTAATTTAATTTAAAATTTTAAACAACACCCATACTAATGTTAAATATAATGCTTACACCACATATGTTAATTCATGTGGTGTAGGTGCACTGGTAATTAATTGGTATTGCAGCCTAGAGGTCGCATGTTTAAATTTTCTGGAGTTCCATTCTCCTAATACAAAATTTTAGTGGCCACTGAGGTGCCACGTAGTAGCCTATGGTTGGTCCACATCATTACACAACAAAGTAATAAAAAATTTCCCAATCAGCCTAATGAGAAAATGCCACTTGTCACATTATGATTGGATCGTCAAGTCCAATCATTTTTCAAAATTAGAAGGCCTAGTCAGCATGCCATGTCAGCAGCACAGGCTGATGACTAGGCAACAGTACACAAATTTTTTCCAAAATTCACTTGTTTGAAAAATCAATCCGAACTCGTTTCTCGGAGCATACGGTGTCAGTTTTGCATGAAATTAATTACACTAGATTTAGAACGAAAAGATTTATGTGTTCATTCAAGTTCCACAATATTCCGAAAACTTTGAATTTTGAGCATAAATTTGATCCACCGGATCATTAACCATCTAACATATCATGATCTAATCTCTCTATCTAGCCTAACATTAGATCCCTTTATATATTACTACATCGAAAAAATACCATGGTCCAAATACTATTGGCTCCACAAAACAATAAAATATAATCCAAAACCCATTACAAAAAGGAGGGGCTTCGACCCACCCAGAAGCCCCTATGATACCCCGTGGTATATCTATCATGCTCCACTGCGTGGTCCATCTTGCACTCTGATCCTCAAAATGTGGATTTTTAGCCAAAATCTAGGCCAAGTTGGGTTGTGCCCAACAAAAAGAAACATCAATTTAAAAATTATAAAGTAATTAAGTTGTGAAGCAACCTCTGAAGGGACCCATTGCTTGTTGTTCCAAGTGAAATGGCCATTATGGGTGTAAAGTTCAATGAGATTGGAAGTATTGATAAAATCAATGTCTTACACTAATTTTTGGTCATCTAAGCATTAATAATTAGATGGATCGAAGTACACCATATAAGACCAATTTTACCATATTAAAATTGCTTTCACTATAAGAAATAATTTAATAACCCATATTTTATTAAGTTATTAAGTTATTTCTAGTTTGAACAAGAAACCCCATGGGGAATAATTAAATAAATCATTCTTTATTTCATTTTCCTCTAGTAATAATTAATTAAACCACTGTTTAAATAATATTCCTAACAATATTTAACCCAATTATAAGAAATAATTAGATAAATCATTATTTATCTTATTTTTATTTAGGAATCATTAATTAAATAATTATTTAGTTATTATTCCTTGTTAAATTTGACTAAATCACCGATAAATAATTTTTAAATCATTATTTGCTAAATTATTCCGTCACCCCATTCTTGAAATGATAAATAAATCATTTATTTGTTTATTATTTCTAAATAAAGGTATTTAACCAATTTAAATTCCTTTTCCCTCCAACAAAATATAATAAAATATTCCAAGTAGTTAAATCTATATCTTGGTTAATAATATTTTACTATTCACCATTATCGAGGATAACTCAATATTTTGTTATAAATAGGAGGGTTTTTAATTCATTATTCACTGTGATGAATTTAATTTTCATGCTTTGATCATTCTCATTATTGCTACTATTTTCTTGCTGCTTGAGCTCCCATAGAGTTCAACACATTTTGGGTTCTCTAGACCATTGAGAGAGAGAAACTTCTGGATCTGAAGCATTGAGGACAACCAAGAACCCATCCCATTGAGGGTGACTGGTAACATAATTCTTTGTTCCCTTCCCAGGTGTTATAATACATATAAAATTCTTTATATCGTACCTTTTCCATTGGATGCATGGAGAAACTCTTATTTATTTTGACTGTTTAACTACTTTTACTGTATAGATTGGGTTTGTGGCAGCATTCATTTTAACTATCACTTGTATATCTAAAGAAGTTAAGTAGTCATCTTTGTTGTTAGGGATGTTTGTCACACACAACAAAAGTGAGCTCTTTTTGTACACTTGCGTTAAGAATTTATGTTAACAAATGGCAACTCCTCTATTGTAATTCAGATTCCTGCA
Organism: Pinus albicaulis; assembly: GCA_034641835.2. NCBI lineage: Eukaryota > Viridiplantae > Streptophyta > Pinopsida > Pinales > Pinaceae > Pinus > Pinus albicaulis. The sequence continues at coordinate 219,067,824 of CM076583.1, forward strand.
TGACCAACTGCTTTAGTAATTAGGGTTTTTCTTTAGCTATTTTCAGTCTCTTGATGTTGTTTTTTACCTTTTATGCCCTAAAACAGTAAAAATTCTAACTTCCATGTGTTTGCGAGTGTTTTCCGCAAGTAACAAGTATTAGTCGTGCCAAAGATGACAACATTTTCCGCAACATGTTGCCCGAAGAACCCAGATCTGGACCTCAAAATTTTTGGCCCAGAACCTGCGATTTCTACCTGAAATTGGAGCTATCGGCCCAGAATCTGCGATTTCCATAGTTTATAGGTCAGTACGTGCAAGATGGAACTTTTTTCTGAGTTTTTTCTGTCACAGTCAGGGTTTGTGGAAATAACTGTGGAAGTTTCTCTGACCTCTGTCTCATATCATCATAGGTCTCGATATGCTCATTTTATCTCCTTAAAGTAGAACCAAGTGCCTTATGGTTTCAGTACATTTCCACCTTTCTGGGAAGGGTTTAGCTGAGTAGGTGGTCTAAGATTTTGTAGTTCTTTCAGCCATTTTTTAGGGTCTAATCTATCCTTCTCTAAGGTCCCCTTTTATTCGTTATTATTCCATCCAAAATCCTCTCTTTAGGTTCCTTTGGTCTCTCCCTTAGGGTTCCCTTGTTTCCCATAGGGTTTTAATCTTTCGCCTCCCATTTTGCAGCAGTCTTCCCTTTGGTTTCTTACTTATTTTTGCACCTTTTCCAGTATATCTGAGTCATTATATCCCTCTCCCTTAGAGCCTAAATATTTTGGCTGTTTTGTTCGTTTTGAGTCAATTTTGACCACCTCTTAGATTAGTTGTTTGGGAAGGCTTCTTTTGGGTTGAATTTATGCATTTGTAGCAGCTTATCTTATTGTCTTTTTAATTTTGTTTACTGTACTTCAACATTTTTTCTTTTTCTTTATAAAACTGTTTGGGCTTAATTAAAATTAACACACATCTTGCACACATGCACACCTAAAGAGTAGAGAACTTGGTTTACACCACCAATCCGAGACATAGACATTGTAATAAATTTATTTGCCTCACTGATCCTTTATTTATCACTGTTCATCCTTTTCGTGTCATCTGTGTCTTTCCATCATTGCTCCCCAAACACATTTATCTCAGAGACTCCAAGGCCATCATCCTTTGTTTCCATTAGGAAGACTTACTCCATAATGTAGAATCCAAGTTAGTCCTCCACTGAGTCCCCATATCAACTATAATTCAGGTTCATCAGCGTCTTCCTTTTATTTCAAGCCCAGTTCCCCTCCACCTGATTCCATCACCATGTCAGGCGCTAATGTAGGTCTTGTTCCTGAAGCTGGTGGTGGTCCCGACCCTAATGCTAGAGTCGCTATCGTAACCATTCCGACTACTCCTTTCCTACCTTTTATGGCAGGTTTAAGCCTTCCCAATTTCAGCCAGTTAATTAATGACGCTATACTCCACAATCTAGGTTGGCCTGCTATGCCAACTAAGCTCCCTTAAGAAATTCCTAAGTTTGAAGGAAACGTTGGAGAGTACCCTAGTAATCACATCTGCGCCATTCACATGTGGTGTTCGTCTAATTCTATCACTGATGACCACATGTGGTGTTCGTATTCCAACGTACGCTCACTAGAGAAGCCGTGAAGTGGTATGTCGACCAGGTCATTACCTCTCATTTCACTTTTGTGACTCTTGTTAAATCGTTTATGTCCTACTTCCAGTGACTTTTCTGCCATGATACTAGTATTGAGTTTTTGACCGCATTCCGTCAAACTTCTACCACCCTCCTTTCTAACCATGTCCAAGAATGGGGTAGAAGGAGGAGCTTGTTTCGAGCTCCTACATTCAACGACTGTGTACGTATGGATTGGTTTCTCAAAACGCTTTTTGATGCTAGTATTTTGCGATAAAACAGATCCTAGCATATAATAGCGTGTGTTCTTCCTTCAACATGAATATTCCAAAGAAAACTCTTCACTTAAAACTACATTTGATTTAGTTTAACATATATATAAAGAAAATAAAGCCATACAAACAAAAATATTGATATATAATAACACAAGAAATTATTTGGCCGAATATTACAATGGATGGCCTCTCGGCTCTCCACCCTTTTACAAAAAAATTCAAACCATTTCTTTCTCTCTCTTTGTATTCCTCACTTTTTTCCATCGTCGCACACTCCTCACATTTATACATAATAATGAATTTATTCCAATCCATAATTTCCTCCACACAAATCTCAAGTAAAATTTAAATTAGATTTATCCTTTTTTTGGACTCAACTAAGTCCCATTTAAGGAATTCCTAATCGCTAGATTATCTACCTAATTCAACTCCACTCATATCCCTAATTTATTAAAATAATTTTTACAATAATCCTCACACTTACATTTTTCTCTCTTAATTTATTAAAATGAGCATAATAATTTATAAAATAATTAAAAAATCATCACCCGCCTAATTACACAATATTTTAATAAAACCCAAGCAGGATGCTCCTGCATCGAACTCCCCATGTAGAGAAGTTTGCATAGAATCTTTTCTATGAGGTCTTTCGCTTTTCTGTAATAATGCAATAGCCACAAGTCTTGACGACTTGCTCCCTCCAGGAATCCAAACTTTGTTCTGCCACTAGTTCTTTAAAGTATCAACTCCATTTTGTATTTCATCACTCACTATGTCAATCGAATTACATCATCCTTTACAACAATTGCTTCCGCCAACTCCTTGGAGTAATCCCTCTTTATCCAATGCTTTCGTCTCCAATTGAGCTGAACACTCAACTTTCTGAAGTGAAGAATAATCAAGAATTTATTCTTGACCACAACTATATTCATTGATTTCTTTTATAGCAACAAATTTCTCATCCAATTTTGTACCTGCATTCATCAATAGACTATTAGTTTTAAAAATATAAGACCTTTCAGCCTCTTTTGATGCTTCAAACACCAATCTCCCATCATCAACTTTCTGGATTTCAATAGATCTTGTTTTGAATTGCTAGTTGCTATCATCTTTATCCTACTGGATCAATATTTCTGTCTCCTTTATGTCTCTATGGACATAACTTTCTTGTTGCCCCTGATCTTTCATCTCAATTCCAAATAATTTTTGCTCAATTTCTCTGATTTCAACATCATATTTATTTATGTTTCCTTATGTATCTACAACCATATTATCATGTGAAGAATTAAAACATTCACTTAACTCTATAAATGTTAAAAACATGTCATCCCTATCATGCACAGTAACTGCAATCTCTTCTAGATCAGGTTTTGCAAGTTTCATCTCCCTTTCAGGTTCCTTAAGCCATCGTTCTAAGAACTCTATCTCCATGTGAAATGTCTCTAGTGTTTCATCACAACCTTCATTCCCAGCTTCATTCTTCTTCTGCCAATCTTCCTGAGTTATCCTGGTTTCTGTATCATCACATCATAAAATTCTGTCAACAATTTCATTAAACAAATTCATTTTTTTACCTCCTTGGAACACCACTTCGGCATTTTCATTATGCTTCTACTCCATGATAGCTTCAACTGGCTGTCTTACACCAAACAAGAATTCATTTATGATTTCTTCCCACTGCAACAAATTAGTACCTTCCTCCTTTGAAAGGCATTCTCCTTCATACTTCACCTCAAGAGTTTCATTTATCTCTGTAACAGTTTCACCAGATTGTCCATCATCTTCTACACATCCTGCAAACATACATAAACTGTGAGATTTAAAAATACAAGGCTTCATAGCCTCATCTGCTTCTCTTGTCAACACATATTCAAATTATTTTGAACTATTATAATATTCCATGAGGTATTCCTCATTGATCTCGTCACCCAGAACTTCACCTTGTTCTGGGCCAAAAATGGAAACTTCCACTTTCAACTTAGCCTCTCAGTTCTTCACATCTCAACTGCCCACCCATCATCTGCTCTAGCTTCCTCAGCTCTTATGTCAACTGTATGCTTACCTGTTGTTCCCTCTTTGCGTGTAGCCTTTGCCACTTCAATTTCTTCCTCATGGTCCAACCATGTCTCTGGTCTTTCTTGTTTCTATGCAACAGTTCCATCAACAACTCAAGGTGAACTGCTATCTCAGCCTTCTCCCTCTCATACTGTTCATCAGTCAACTGCTTACATATGCCATTTGCCTTGGCATCTTCCTTCCTCTTTCTTATGCTGCGGTCTTTCTCAGAACCTCTGAAATGACTATCAATAGTCATCTTCTCCTCCTTTGTGAACTTCATCTGTTCACGTGTGTATTTCATTCGAATCCTATTTTCAGCAAGCCTTCCTACTTGCCATTCAAGAATGCAAGCTCTCTTCCTATGCTTGATCACTTTCAGTTCTCTGTCTTGGAATCATCTTCTAGCAACTCTCTTGCTCTTCTTTGCTACAACAACAACTGCATTATTTCATGTGTTATAATGACCAACTCTTTGGGTGTCGGGCTCTGCCAATCATGCACCCAATTACATTCAAACCTTTGACTTGATTCAATACTTTTTGACCTAGACTTTACATCAACTTTCCATATTGGATGAAAAATACACCCTCTTGTACAATAACTCAATCTTAACTCAAGCTATCCAAATTTTCATTTGACCTTAACATCTGATTTGACATCAAAGTTTGACCCAATAATTACAATAGTGGATATTTTGGCTTATTTCAAGTTATACAATATACCCATGAACATCCACCTTTAATACATTCATGATGTAAAATCTTCACTCTCTCTCATACTCCATTATTAATAAAATATCACAAGTCATCCAATTACATTATCTACCATTATAATTTACTCACATCATAATTTAGCCTTTAAATTGAAATGAAATCCACTTTTCCCAAGATTTATTTTAAAATAAAATAAATCATTTAATTTTTCACATTAAAACACCTTTACGAAATGATGTATCATACCTTATGCATATAATAGCGTGTGTGATTCCTTCAACATGAATATTCTCAAGAAAACTCTGCATTAAAAACTAAATTTGATTCTATTTAACATATACATAAAGAAAAAAGAGCCATACAAAAAAAACACTGATATATAATAACGCAAGAAATTCTTTCACCGAATATTACAATGGATAGCCTCTCGGCTCTCGGCCCTTTTACAAAACTTTCAAACCATTTCTCTCTCTCTCTCTATATATATATATTCCTCACTATTTTCCATCCTCAAACACGTCTCATATTCATACATAATAATGAATTTATTCCAATCCATAATTTCCTCCACACAAATCTCAACTAAAATCTAAATTAGATTTATCCTTTTTTTGGACTCAACTAAGTCTCGTTTAAGGAATTCCTAATCCCTAGATTATCTACCTAATTCAACTCCACTCATATCCTTAATTTACTAAAAGAATATTTACAATAATCCTCACACTTACATTTTTCTCTCTTAATTTATTAAAATGAGCATAATAATTTATAAAATAATTAAAAAATCATCGCCCCCTAATTACACAATATTTTAATAAAACCCAAGCAGAATGCTCCTGCATCACCATTGCCTTCAATTGGTAAATATATCGCGTCGCACTTTCCTCGAACCAAGTAAGAATCTCTCCAAGTCGGATTGAAATATGACTTGATCTATGCCTTGTCTTATTATATTTATACCATTTTTACCAGATCTTCCTAGACCTGGTGGTGCCAACGCACTGGGAGCATTTCACACCACCGACGATATCGTTGGAAATATTTCACATCTGTATACTCACCCTTTCATGGTTTATGGTTTTCCTCAGGGAGGGACCAACTCCTCCAGCACTTATCCCTGTCTTGACAACATATATCCAGGACAAATCACGCCTTACGCATTTTCCCAATTGCATCAACCGATGCCAAGGCCAACAGTTGCTCAACCCATTTACCCCAATGTTTCTCAACCTCTAGTATATCTTTATCCATAGCCTAGTGCTCCAACCCCTTCGGCATCAGCACCCCATCCTTCTGTGCCTTCTCAGCCTCGACCAAAGTAGCCACCTCCCCCTCAGGGTTAGGTGTATGCATAGTAGAGTGCGACTAATCCTCCTAATTAAAATAAAAGGAGGAAAGCAAACCAAAACCAACCAACACAGGGTAATCGAGGGTGCCAATGTAATCAACCAAACGCACCCCAACAAAAGAATCCTAACGCTACAAACTAGCAACAGTGTGATCGGCCCAAGAAGAACAAGCTCTTCATACGAACAAGCCTTGTTCTTATTGTGGTGTTCATTGCCATTATACTCATTATTTTCCTCTGCTACCCCAAATGTGCCAATTTTTGGAAGCACAAGCAATATATAGAGGATAGAAAGCCACTTCTTCAACTCCTCCATATATTGTGTTAGCTCAATTGGTTGTGTTCACTAATCCTTTCCCTCAGCAAGGATATGTGGCTGCCCAACCCCCTCAAGGTCAGGTCACCCCTCAACCTTCACAGTCTAGTACTCCTGAGTACCATATTCTCATGATGAATTCTAAAGAGGTCAATATCGCTGATGTCAACCTTCAAACCCGGTCACGGCAATACGACAAGCCACCTACTACGTCTGCAATCGAGTGCCAAACTAAAGTTTCCACAGAGCCATTTTGATACCCAATTCTCTCTTACATATCCATCAGCCTCAAGCAGAGGTTATTCCCAAGATCACCAAAGGGCCATTACTCTGAAATTTTGCTTATGCCAAAGCCACCCACACCTACAATATATTAGATGACTTGGCACAATCTCTCGTTGCCATGTCAATGTTGGAAGTCCTCCAGTTGTTCCCACCTCAATGAAAAACTCTACTATATTCTTTAGGAGCTTTGGATCCTTTAGATTATCATTTGATCATATTTATGTTGACAAGTTAGACCATCCCCCCTTACCTTCATCTGTCGCCTTCCAAATACCAGTCAAGATTCGTAATTAAAATGTCTCGCAATGCATCATTCATGAGGGCACATCCACCTGCATGATGTCCACCTCTGTTCTCATCCCCTTGGCATGTACCACAATTTTCCTGTCACTCTTGTGGGAAAGACTATTTGTGTTGACATTGAAGTCATTTATGATCCCTTGATTACAATATCCTATTGGGTCATCGCTATATGTATGTGATTTCTGTTGTCGCATATGTGGTTCACTGTAAGTTGTGATTTCCTTACAATGGAAATATCATAACCATCGATCAATTGACATCTTACGAACCAAAGTCTCATACCTCCCCTGAGTCTATCATATCTTTGGTGGCCGATAAGAAATCAGTCACACCTCTCACCAGTGTTTCACTAGGAGTCTATAAATATTCCACCTTACTTGGTGTGTTCCCTAGTCACCTCCCTCTTATCACTCACGCCAGCTTGTCGAATGTTTGCATGATGAAATCGTATCTAGATAACCATAAGAAGTCTGGTTAGACTATCCATCAACCTACGCCTCCACAACCTGCTGGTGGTCACTCGACATAGCCTTCAGGACCTTCTCTTCAAGGACCTTATCCCTCTACTCGTGTCTCTTCCACCCCTTTTCAACCAGGAATGGTGTCCCCTAGCCTTAACCTTTTTTGAGCCATTCCGCCAAGCCATTACCCTTCTGGTCAGAGATATCCCCCCTCTGGAGAATTTTCGATGCCTATTATGGCTATGTTGAGACTTCACAATTTGACCCTAGGGATCCCAGATTGGTACATCTATCCCCCAACCAACACTTCGCCTAGTCATCTCAAACCTTATACCGTTTTGACCTTGGTCCAACCGGTCGCTATGAGCCGTCCCTTTTCTTGAGTTCCTCGACCACCTCAACACGACTCTATTCATGTTTTGAAATCATCTAGTGAGGGGGAAAAGCCAAAAAGAAGGAACCTAAGGACAAGGCCCCCCAAAAAACTCTTGCTCCTCCTAAGCCTCTAAAGAAGTCACCTTTGTGCGTTTTCTGTGATGGTGTTGGGCATGCGATCTATAATTTTCTTGAGCTCCCTCGTCTCAAACCTGTGGTCAACGAGACGTTTCCTAAATCCGATATCGTGGAGATCCATGTTACCTTATCTGATTTAGCTAAGAAACTCAAATCGTTGCGCATGAACCACCCTTGTGCTTTGTGTGACCTTTATGGCCACTATTGTCTCCTTTGTCCCCATCTTGACGAATTTCGTGACAACCTTGAGGTTGTTCACTAGATCGATGTCACTCATAGCGGATCTTGTACTCCTTTACTTGTGAGTTCTACTTCAATAGAGTGGAAGGAAATTTCTGAACCCATTGTAATATCTCCCCCCGATGTCGAGATGACGGAACCTTCAACCACTATCCTCTATCTGTCATAATCCATGAGATCCATGGTGGAACAACCCTTCGGGGCATCCCATATCTCTTCATCTATACTTTGTAGTGATGCATATGTGAACCATATCTCTCATGATGATGGGTCAGGTAGCCCCACCGCGTCATGTGGTATTTCTGGGAGTAGGCGCCATAGTGTGTTGAGGAGAGTGTTGTTGAAAGGTGTCATGGGCTAGTTGCAAATAGTGTTGATTATGTCCCCAGAAGGTTTGCTCCTTCTACAGCGAAAACTTAGTTTATCCCAGAGTTTATTTGCAAGAGTGTAGGAGTCCATAAGGTGTTGATTTTTTTCATTGTTTTGATTATAGTTGGGACATCGAGAAGGTCCTATGAAGCCGATTTTAATCAAATTATCCCAAGTGAGAATACTTTTGTGGTTGAGAGGCCATAGAAAAGTAGAAACTTTGGGCCAGATTCCTGGAGACCATAAAAGCTGCCAAATAGGGTCAGGAGGATTAGTGATGGGGTGCATTAATGAGTAGGCTTCTTTTATGGTGAACATTCCTTTGGTGGTGTATCCCTATCTAAGAATGTCTGGTTCCTCCGAGCATCTAATCTTCCTTTGATGTAGTTCCATGCTGAGGGCTTCCCATGTGGCTTCCTGTTCCTCGAGAACGATTTGAGCAGAATGCTTCCATTGCCTGAATCCGTTGTTGCTCGAAGGGAGCCAGTGTTGATTAACCTTATCTTCCAGGTTAATGGTTGGATCCCCCAGATTGTGAGGATTGAGGATATCGACTAACTTGGGTTTTTGTTGCCATCAGTCCACCCAGTATCTAGCCATGCTTCCATTACAAACCTCCCAGAAACTGTGCTATTGGATTAGAGCATTGTGTTGTTTAGCCGCATTCCAAATTAGCCAGCCCGTTACTTCGAGGGATAGTCTTATCAGGTCTTCTAGAGGTTTGTTGTTGGCATATTTAGCTGTCCATAATTTGGCCCAAGGAGTCTATGGAGCAGACATCCATTTCCACGGTATTCACACTCCCATTACTTCATTCCCGTGAGTTGGATCCCAGAGTCCAAGTCCTTCAGTTTCCTTAGCGGTGCACACAGTGCTCCATTTGACTAGAGCCCATTTGCGATTCTTTCCAGAAGACCCCCACAGAAAATTGCGTTGCAGAGATTTTATCTGTTTTAGTACCCATTTTGGCATTGCTAGGACTGAGAATAGGTATAGAGGCATGGATTGCAATATAGCTTTGATAAGAATTAATCTGCTTGCCATGTTGAGGGCTCGATAGGTCCAGGAGGAAACGCGGGCTTCCAATTTTTCTAGCAGCAGTTTCCATGGAGAGTGCTTGATGGAAGAATCGATGAGATGGGTGCCTAGATACTTTGCAGGAAGAGTTTCTATGGAGAAACCTAGAATTCGAGCAAGATTGGTTTGAGTATGTACTGGGGTGTTAAAGAATTAGATCTGAGATTTGGCAGCATTTATGGAAGTACTAGAGGCTTCAGAGAAGAGATCCAGGATGGATTTAAACGAATGAGCTTCTTGAAAATATGGGTACCCAAATAGCATGTTATCATCCATGAATTGTTGATGGGTGGTGGCTGGGGAGCCATGGAGGGTGATTCCTTTCAATTTATGGGTATGTAGAGCATTTTGTATTAGCCGCTCAAGGCCTTCTGCCATGAGAACAAAAAGAAAAGGAGATAATGAGTCTCCTTGTCTAATTCCTCTCAAAGGGGAAAATGGATGAGAGGGTATCCCATTAACCAGGATGGAGGATAAGGTGCACGAGATAAGATTCATTACCCATATTACACACATTTGATTGAATCCAAAAGCAACCAGCATCTTTTGTATGTAATTCCAACTTAACTTATCAAAAGCTTTGGAAAGATCAATTTTAAGGAGCATACCTGCCTTTTTGCTGAGCTTCAAGGAGTGAATGACTTCATGCATTAGGATGACTCCATCAAGAATTTGACGTCCTTCCACATATCTGGTTTTTTCAGGCGAGATTAGCAGCAGGAGCAACGGCTTGAGTCTATTAGCTATGACCTTTGAGATCACCTTATAGATAACATTGCACGGAGCTATGGGACGAAATTCGTCCGATGTGTTTGATTGATCTTCTCTAGGTATGAGAGTGATAAAAGTTTCATTTAGAGATGGGAGGAGCCAGTGCACTGATCTCGATTCTTCCACCAATTGCCAAACTTCCACTTTAATGAGATCCCAAAAATGGTGAAAGAAGTTTGAGGTGAAGCCGTCCGGACCTAGGGATTTTCCATCTTTGGATTGGGCCATTGCTGTTTCTACCTCCTGCAAGGAGATTGGTCTCAGTAGCATTTGGTTCTGCTCCTCCGTTATAATTGTAGGAATATGCGGAATAATTTTATTGATTGTTGGTTGTCTGTTGATTGGAGGTTCTTGATGAACATTTTTAAAGTGCTCCAGGAGCGCTTGTTCAATTTCATCATGATTTTCCAGTCATTCTCCTAGCTGGTTTGTAATCTGAGCGATTCTGTTGTTCATTCTTCTTTGAATGGTAGAACGATGGAAGAATTTTGTGTTCTTTCCCCCTTCTTTTAACCATCATATTCTTGATTTTTGCTGCCAAAGTATTTCTTCTTGTTTTCTTCTTTCATCCAGCTGGTCATGGAGCCTCTGTTCCTGAGCTACAAGAGGCTCTGTTCTTCTGTTGTTGATGATTTCCTGTTGGAGCTCAACCATTCTGTGTTCTAGAATTTTTTTCTCCTGGAATATATTCCCAAATATAGAGTGGTTTCAAATTTTGATTTGAGATTTGAGATATCACGGCTTTTGCTGAAATTGAAACATTGGATCCAGCTAGCAGAACGAAATTCTCCCCAGCTATGTGGACTAGTGTTTTGAAGTTAGGATGATTGAGCTAGAAGGCTTCTAATCTGAAGGGCCGCTTGGATAAGTTGCCAGGTCGCTGCCATTGTAGAGAAATAGGCCAATGGTCTGAGCCTGATATGGGTAAAATGGAAGCAAATATGTCTTCCCCCAACTGTATGGCATTATCTAAGATTAAGAAGTGATCCAGTTTGGACGCGATTTGCTAATTTCCAAATATTTTTTTGTTCCAAGTGTACATTCCATTGGTGAAAGGCATATCAATGAGCCAGTTTCTATTGATGAATTCTTTGAAGTGGGAGCTTTCGATCTCTATTCTTGGTCGACCTCCTGTCTTTTCTTCAAGCTTAGTGATCATATTAAAATCCCCTCCTATTATACATAAGGGGTGGGCTCTGTTGGAGTTGAGAGCCTCCATGGTGTTTAGGATCGCCATCTTGCTCGGCGAATCTTGAGGAAAGTAGACATTTGAGAGATGCCCATGTATATTTGTACCTATGAGATGAAAAGTTTCCTGAATGAGGTTATGCGAGGCATGGTAGTCTGTGAGCGAGGTATTTAGCGTATCACATGCTATTGCTAGGCCTACCGAAGTGCCAAAGGCATCAACTGCAACTGAGTGGCAACCTGGCCATGCTTTGGTTAGGATAGTGCCAAGAGCTTTGCTATTGCATTTGGTTTCTTGGAGAAAGAAGATCTGAGGTCTTTCTTGTTGAATCACGTTTTTAATCATTCTATATTTCCTAGGGCTGTTTAGCCCTCTTAAATTCCATGAGATGAGCTTCTTTAGGAAATATTGCGAAGCGGCTTATAGAACCATGTCAATTTGGGATATCTTCCAGACTCCACCAACATTTCCCGTATGATGATGGTTCTTTGCACATCTAGTTTTCTACCTCTTTTCTTTGATTCCTTGATAATATTTTGTCCATCCAATTGACATCATGGTTGAATGCCCAATCTCCTTTGTTGTTGTGCTCGAAAAAGGACCACTTCAAGGTTATCAATCTATCGAGGATTGATTTTTTCATACTCTTTTCGTCTGCAGGCTTGTTCCAGTCCCAAGATATCAAGATCACCCAGATTGAAGCTCTCTAGTTCCTCATCCATGTGGCTAGGTTGGCTGCTTTCTGGGTTCTTCGTTTTGGAGTGAGTATGATCTAGCAGGACGCTGTCAATATCCATATTATTCGGTTGCCATATGACAAGACCTATCTCTGGATTAAGCTTGGTATCCATGGTCGCCATATTCTGCGGTTCTTACGGGCCTGGTTTAGAATCAGAAGGATCTAGGATTGAGGGAGAGGAGGAGGGCTTAGAAGAGGGGTCAAAGGGTGCTGAGGGGATGTTATCCGAGAGGTCTTGCTTAGTTAGAATATCAAAGCTATTGCTGGTGGAAGGGGTATCGGCTTGTGGGTTGGGTTTTTTGGGTGGCGTCGGTGGTTTCTTGTTATGATTTTTACGATTAGAGACTTTGGTGAACCCATCTGCTTCAGACTTGTCATTGGCTTCTTTGTTTTTGGGGGTATTTTTAAGAGGGCAATCTCTAAATAGATGGCCATGGGCATAACATCTACCACATCGAGAGGGAACATGTTCATAATCTATAGGCTAGATCCATTCAAAATCATCATGAAACAGACTTACCACATCCAGGAGGGCTTTGTCGAGATGCATGTATACAAATATTCGAGCATAGGAGGTGTATCTTCTAATATTTGTTTCCTTCGCTATCTTGATGAACTCACCTAACCTTTTTCCAATCGCAGTTAGCGATTATTCATCCCAGTATTCAAGTGGCAGCGAATAGAAATGTAACCAAACCAGAGTCCAGTTGAAGTTTTCTTTGTCGAGATTGAATCTTTCGATCCAATCTCTTAGGTACAAGCCAGCTGAGTTGAAGAAGTAAGGCCCCCTGTCTAGTATTCTGTTTCGGTCCTCGATGCAGTTGAGAACGACATTGAAGAAACCCTTTGGCCTTAAATGTAAGGTAACATGACCTTTGGGCTTCCATTTCGATGTGATCCATCCCTGCAAAGCTTTCTCAGTTGGCTAATAGCCCATAAACATTCCAATAAGAGCATGATCTCTCATAAACTAAATCTGGGCATTAATGCGGTGGCTAGGTAGATCGATTGTAGGTCTTTTGGCCACAATGGATTTGCATGTCGCAGAGGTCGCAGCTGGCGTCTCTGGAGTGTCTGCGGAGGCCTGCGCCTGTGGTACTTCATTCCTCTGTTCTGTTTCAGTATTGTCAAAGGTCGCCCGGGTTGCATCATTCTTGTCCGGTCCTTGCTTTTGGTTCCTTTCCACGTTTGTATGGGGAGGCACGTTACCTCCCCCTACTGGAGTGGCCATAGCCCGTGCACAGGACACAGCTGGGTCACTGAGCCGGGTGCATGTGGTTTCCACAGGTCTCCCGTCTGCGCTTAGGGCAGCGCCATTTCAGAAGTAGTCAGAACCTTAGAACAGCTGCTTTCCGTTGCAGAGCTCGACTCTTACCTGACTATATAAATTAAAAAATATATTTAATTTTAATTAAAACCTTATTTGAAATATATCACCTTCACATGGTCTCTCTCATCACTATAAAAAATACAAAATAAATATATTTTAAATTTAAATTATAGTTATATAATTACAACTTAAAATCAACTTTTACGCAACTAAATGGAAAGTAGATTCTACAATATTAATGTATTTTATTTATTAACGAGCATTATTTATCTTCAAAATAGGGCTAGCATTATATAACCTTAATGCGGAAATGAAAAATTTTGGCATCAGAAGTTGTGTAAATAAATCGTCATTGTCCAGGTCAAAGGACTAAGCGTAAAAAATTTACAGTTATACAACGAATTCAAAAAATGAATTGTGAAAAAATTGGAAGTCCTTATTGGACTTGGATATATTCATGTTTATAGGTGAGTAGGATAAATAGATAACCATTGAGAAGCAAGTTGAGGTGAACGATTGTCAATTCTTCATTCATTACAATTGGATTTTTTTTTTCATTCAATAATTTTTTTGGGTTTCGTTCAGGGAATCTTCTCACTCGCACAGGCTTGGTGTCGTCCTGCCTGATTTGAGGAGCCCTGTGTTCTTTTCTATGTTTTACCGTGTAATAATCGAGAGTTAGAGGCGACGTGTTTCAAGGGCGCGACAGAATTTCTTGGTTATTGGCTCTAAATCCATCGAAATTTGTATGAGGGTAATAATTTTTATTTTATTTTTACTTTATATTTGATTATTGATTAAACTAAGCAAGACAGTGAGATGAGATTTTGGTATAAATATTTTTTATTTTTTATTTTCTGAATAAGACTAATTCTATTAAGTAAAGAAATATAGTACATCCAAAGCTTGCGTAACAGCGAAGCAAGAGAGCAAGGGAGCCGGAAATGATGGAGTATCAACCTCGGTCCCAAAGAACATCCACGGCATAAGCAAAAGATAACAAGATGAACATAAAACAAAGAACATGACTAGGGAGCTGATCCAGAATGGGTAGAATCTCCCAATCGACATTTTTTCCCTTTCTTTTTACTGACTGTGACCCAGCCATTGAGAGCTGGCTGGACAGGAACCACCTGCAAACTATTCTGCAGAGAAGGAGGAGTCTCCTTATCTGAATCTGAGGACGAAGACTCATGTGTGCGCTTCTGCGAAATCGGAGGAACCACCGGGTCTACTGGGCTTGCTGGGGGCACACCCCTCGGGGGGTCCTGATTCTCTTCTTCCACCTCAATGTCCTCCTCATTGGAGCTAGAGGACTCTAAGTCATCCATAGGAGGTCTATCACAAGGTTTCCAACTCTTTGATTTGGATTTGCGGGTGATGTTCTTCTTTTTGTTGAAGAATGTTGTGCATGTGTTCTGGAGATGCCCCGTCTGATGGCAATGACGACACCTGAAGGCTGTGTTCTCATAGTCCAAAGTTTGCGTCCAATGGAAGTCCCCAACTTTGAGGATGATCTGATCTGGCAACCCTTTGCTGATGTCTATTTCTGCGCAGATTCTGCCAAAGGTATATATTCCTTTCTCCCCCCTTGAGGTATCTGTTGCCAGGAAGCGGCCTAAGGTGTCCCCGATACTTTGAAAAACAGCGAAATGCCATAGATGCGCAGGAAGATTTGGTAGCCTGACCCAGATAGGAAGCTTGGAGATAATCGCGGAGGAGGGGTCAAAGTCTGGAAACCAGGGGGTGAGGAAAAGTCCCGCTGATCCCCAGAACCAGGGGCCTCCCGTTAAGGCTTTCTGGTAATCTTCGTTGAGGGCAAAGGCTACAATAAAGAAGCCTTTCGAGCAGAAGAAGACTTTGTAGTTGTTGGTCCAATTGGAGTGTATCCATTGGTATAGATCAGCAGTGCGGGGCCATAGGCCGTTAAATCTGCAAATGAGGGTTGTTTCTGCAAAAGTCTGGTATTGATCATCAAAAGATGGATGAGAGATTTCAATGGCAGGGGTTTCCTCCATTTTGTCCACCAAGAAGGGCTTGGGAGCCTCAGCAGATTGAGCAGACTTCTTGGCAGGCTGTGCATGTACCGCGTCTCTGTAGGAAAAACCTTTGGAGGCCAAGGATTTCCCAACTGCACCTCCCCTTAGTCGAAGTGATAGGATCACTGTGGCATTTCTTTCAATATTATAAAAGGAAAGAGGCAGGTTGTTATCAAGCTGCTTACCTGCAAAGAGGAGCCGCATAAGAGAGTGAGGGATCCGCAACCTCTGTTCAAGTATCTTTGAGAGATGGCGCCCTGTGTAAGACGGCTGGACCCCAAGGAGCAGGGTTTTACCTGTCAGAAGAATGATTTGTATCTGAAAAGTTGCATGCTGGAGATGAATAGGATCTCTGCTATCAGAAGGACGAATCGAGGTTGAAACAGGGAGAGAACGGGCCTGCAGAGTTAGCTCCAGATCCTGGCTATACTGCTGCTGCATGTGGAAGAGCGCGGTAGTTGCCAAGGTTAGGAATTTGCAGGGAAAAGCGTAGAGGAAAGAGAGCCGGCAGCTCAAAGAGGAAGAGGCCAGAACACTCCAGCTTGCCGTCGCGCAGTTGGATGGCCAAATAGTAATGGCGGCCAAAACCGTCTCAAGTTGAGGGGCCAATGCACCGAGGATCCCTGCCCTCTTTCTCCACGTCGCCCACCAGTTCTGCCATGGCACCTAGTCTAAAGGCCAGCGTCTTGTGCAGTATCTACGCTCGGCATGTCTGCAGGGGGCACAAGTGAAAACCTCCGCAGGAAGACGGTCCGGAGCCCCAGGGACCGTTCCAGCTTTCTCATGGCTGCAAAATGACAGGGGCCCATGTCTTCGCCTCGCATAAACCTTCCAGCGTGCAGATCCATGGCTGCACCCCCAGGTCGGCTCGAACCAGCGAGCGGCGGCGGCGATTGGAAACTGAAACCCTAGGGTAAGTGAAGAAACGCTCGCGCTCTCCATCGTGCTTCAGTACAAAATCTTGGTATAAATATTGAAATTAGTTAATATTATATTTTTTCATGTGATCAATATCAAAGTCAACCTTAAACGATCTTTCTATTTGTTAATGAATCTCGGTAGTACTTCTAAATCCATATAGCAATGCGCAAATAGAACTCTAACGCCATTGTTTAGTAGAATTCTAAAGATTTGTTTTATTTAATAATTTTAAGATTTTAAAATTAAAATAAATGAATTTATATATAATTTTAATTTTAATTTTTATAAATTATAATTTATAAAAATAAATATTTTTCATTTTAAAAAGAAATTAATATAATGATGTTTTTATAACTTAACTTATAGTTTAATAATTTTAAGATTTTAAAATTAAAATAAATTAATTTATGTATAATTTAAATTTGAACTTTTCATATATTTATAATTTATAAAAACAAATATTTTTTCATTTTTAAAAACAATTAATATAATGATGTTTTTATAAATTAACTTATAGTTTAATCTTTTTAAATATATTGTTAATTGAAACAAACTATTTAAATTTTAAATTTGATTTTAATAGAATATAAATTGTTTCCTTAAATTTTAATTTAGGTATATTCTTTTCATAAGTTTGTCTTTTCATATAATTTTGAAAGAAATTTTTTCAGTAAAATATCATGATATCATTCATTAGCAGTGAGATATTTAGCCTTTACGAGAATGGCAATTCATTCAATTCATTTTGAAAATAAATTTAAAACATTGAAATCAAATTATATAAACTTAGACTAAAGTTCACGATGTTAAATTTCTTAACTTACTGTCAATATGACTAATCTGTTAACCAATGAACTTAATAAACTATTTATAAAAAAATGATAATTTGTTATAACCATATGTGACATCTGTTACCTGTTGCATTGTCATTTTGTAGATTCCATACAAGCATCATCCTTAAATATTTGCATTTCCATATCATGGATGATATTTACAAAAAATATTTGCATTTTGGTGCCATGGATAATATTTACAAGAAATTAAAACAATAATAATTAGTTATTAACCTTTACTAAACCTAAGATATCTTAGGTACACCACATGCCACATTTTCTAAACTCTAAACAAAAATCTCCTTAAAAAATAACTCAATATGCAATACAATATATCCATACAGTTTCTACAAGAAAATACCTTTTACCTTTATTTTCAGAGATTCCACTAGAAATTTTAAGTCCATAAAAGCAATAAACACCTATTATATTTCTTCAAAATAAAGTTAACATTATATAAATTTCATTATATTAATGCGAAAGTGTGGAAATTTTTTCCCATGCAAGTTGTGTAAATAGGTCATCGTTTCTCTGGTCAAATAAAGCACTAGCATGGGATATCCATCTTTACTTGTTAAATAAAATTGTGTAGATAAGACGCCGTTTCCCTGGTCACAAAAAGAAGTAGCATGGGATAGCATATTTATTTGTTATTATTTAGGGGTACCCACAAAAATGAATGGTTATTCAAAGATCCTATGTTCTTTTATACTATTCCGATAGATCTATAATGCAAAATAATCTTTAATATAATAACAAAAGATTGCAATAATGGCTTCTAAAAAATTATTTATTTTAATAATTTTTAAATTTAATTAAAATAAAATAATTAGTTATAATTTAATTTAAAAAAAACTATTTGCTGAAATTGAAACATTGGATTCAGCTAGCAGAACGAAATTCTCCTAAGCTATGTGGACTAGGGTTTTTAAGTTAGGATGATTGAGCCAGAAGACTTCTAATCTGAAGGGCCGCTTGGATAAGTTGTCAGGTCGCTCACATTGTAGAGAAATAGGCCAATGGTCTGAGCCTGATATGGGTAAAAAGGAAGCAAATATGTCTCTCCCCAAGTGTATGGCATTATCTGAGATTAAGAAGTGATCCAGTTTGGATGCGATTTGCTGATTTCCAGATCTTTTGTTTTTCCAAGTGTACATTCCATTGGTGAAAGGCATATCAATGAGCCAGTTTCTATTGATGAATTCTTTGAAGTGGGAGCTTCCGATCTCTAGTCTTGGTCGGCCTCCTATCTTTTCTTCAAGCTTAGTTAGCATACTAAAATCCCTTCCTATTATCCATAAGGGGTGGGTTCTGTTGGAGTTGAGAGCCTCCATTGTGTTTGGGATCGCCATCTTGCTTGGCGAATCTTGAGGAAAGTAGACATTTGAGAGATGACCATGTATATTTGTACCTATGAGATGAAAAGTTGCCTGAATGAGGTTATGCGAGGCATGGTAGTCTGTGAGCGAGATATTTTGTGTATCCCATGCTATTGCTAGGCCTATCGAAGTGCCAAAGGCATCAACCGCAACTGAGTGGCACCCTGGTCATGCTTTGGTTAGGATAGTGCCAAGAGCTTTGCTATTGCATTTGGTTTCTTGGAGAAAGAATATTTGAGGTCTTTCTTGTTGAATCACGTTTTTAATCATTCTATATTTCCCTGGGCTGTTCAACCCTCTTACATTCCATGAGATGAGCTTCATTAGGAAATATTGGGAAGTGGCTTATAGAACCAGGTCAATTTGGGATATCTTCCAGACTCCACCAACATTTCCCCTATGATGATGGTTCTTTGCAGATCTGGTTTTCTACCTCTTTTCTTTGATTCCTTGATAATTTTTTGTCCATCCCATTGACATCCTGGTTGAATGCCCAATTTCCTTTGTTGTTGTGCTCTAAAAAGGACCACTTCGAGGTTATCAATCTATCGAGAATTGATTTTGTCATACTCTTTTCGTCTGCAGGCTTTTTCCAGTCCCAAGATATCAAGATCACCCAGATTGAATCTCTCTAGTTCCTCATCCATGTCGCTAGGTTTGCTGCTTTCCGGGTTTTCCATTTTGGAGTGAGTATGATGTCGCAAGAGGCTGTCAATATCCATATTATTCGGTTGCCATATGACAAGACCTGTCTCTGGATTAAGCTTGGTATCCATGGTCGCCATATTCTGCGGTTCTTGCGGGCTTGGTTTAGAATCAAAAGGATCTGGGATTAAGGGAGAGGATGAGGGCTTAGAAGAGGGGTCAGAGGGTGCTGAGGGGATGTTATCCGAGAGGTCTTGCTTAGTCAGAATATCAAAGCTATTGCTGGTGGAAGGGGTATCGGCTTGTGGGTTGGGTTTTTTGGGCGTCGTTGGTGGTTTCTTGTTATGATTTTTGTGATTAGAGACTTTCGTGAACCCATCCGCTTCAGACTTGTCCTCAGCTTCGTTGTTCTTGGGGGTATTATTAAGAGGGCAATCTCTAAATAGATGGCCATGTGCATAAAATCTACGAAATCGAGAGGGAACATGTTCATAATCTATAGGCTAGATCCATTCAAAATCATCAGGAAACAGACTTACTGCATCCGGGAGGGCTTTGTCGAGATGCATGTATACACATATTCGAGCATAGGAGATGTATCTTCTGATATTTGTTTCCTCCACTATCTTGATGAACTCACCTAATGTTTTTCCAATCGCAATTAGTGATTCTTCATCCCAGTATTCAAGTGGTAGCGAATACAAATGTATTCAAACCAGAGCCGAGTTGAATTTTTCTTTGTCCAGATTGAATCTTTCGATCCAATGTCTTAGGTATAAGCCAGCTGAGTTGAAGAAGTAAGGCCCCCCATATATTATTCTATTTCGGTCCTCGATGCAGTTGAAAACGGCATTGAAGAAACCCTTTGGCCCTAAATGTAAGGTAACATGACCTTTGGGCTTCCATTTCGAAGTGATCCATCCCTGCAAAGCTTTCTCATGGGCCAATAGCCCATAAATTTTCCAGTAAGAGCATGATCTCTCATAAACTAAATCTGGGCATTGTCGTGGCTGGGCAGATCGATTGTAGGTCTTTCGGCCCCAATGGGTTTGCATGTCGCAGAGGTCGCAGTTGGCGTCTTCGGAGTGTCTGCGGAGGCCTGCACATGTGGTACTTCATTCCTCTTTTCTATTTCAGTGTTGTCAAAGGTCGTCCGGGTTGCATCATTCTTGTCCGGTCCTTGCTTTTGGTTCCTTTCCACGTTTGTAGGGGGAGGCAGGTTACCTCCCCCTAGTGGAGTGGCCATAGCCCGTGCACAGGACACGGCAGGGTCACTGAGCCGGGTGCATGTGATTTCCATAGATCTCCCGTCTGCGCTTAGGGCAGCGCCCTTTCAGAAGTAGTCAGAACCCTAGAACAACTGCTTTCCGTTGCAGAGCTCAACTCTTACCTAACTATATAAATTAAAAAATATTTATAATTTTAATTAAAACCTTATTATAAATATATCACTTTCACATGGTCTCTTTCATCACTATAAAAAATATAAAATAAATATATTTTAAATTTAAATTATACTTATATAATTACAACTTAAAATTAACTTTTAGGAAACTAAATGGAAAGCAGATTCTACAATATTAATGTATTTTATTTATTAACGAGCTTTATTTATCTTCAAAATAGGGCTAGCATTATATAACCTTAATGCGGAAATGAGAAATTTTGGCATCGGAAGTTGTGTAAATAAACCATCATTGTCCAGGTCAAAGGACTCAACGTACAAAATTTACAGTTATACAACGAATTCAAAAAATGAATTGTGAAAAAATTGGAAGTCCTTATTGGACTTGGATATATTCATGTTTATAGGTGAGTAGGATAAATAGATAACCGTTGATAGCAAGTTGAGGTGAACGATGTCAATTCTTCATTCATTTCAACCGGATTTTTTTTTTTTTTTCAATCAATAATTTTTTTGGGTTTCGTTCAGAGAATCTTCTCATTCGCACAGGCTTGGTGTCGTCCTGCCTGATTTGAGGAGCCCTGTGTTCTTTTCTACGTTTTACTGTGTAATAATCGAGAGTTGGAGGCGACGTGTCTCAAGGGCGCGGCAGAATTGCTTGGTTATTGGCTCTAAATCCATCGAAATTTGTATGAGGGTAATACTTTTTATTTTCTTTTTACTTTATATTTGATTATTGATTAAACTAAGCAAGACAGTGAGATGAGATTTTGGTATAAATATTGAAATTAGTTAATATTATATTTTTTCATGTGATCAATATCAAAGTCAACCTTAAACGATCTATCTATTTGTTAATGAATCTCGGTAGTACTTCTAAATCCATCCAGCAATGCGCAAATAGAACTCTAACGCCATAGTTTATTAGAATTCTAAAGATTTGTTTTATTTAATAATTTTAGGATTTTAAAATTAAAATAAATTAATTTATATATAATTTAAATTTAAATTTTTATAAATTATAATTTATAAAAATAAATATTTTTCATTTTAAAAAGCAATTAATATAATGATGTTTTTATAACTTAACTTATAGTTTAATAATTTTAAGATTTTAAAATTAAAATAAATTAATTTATATATAATTTAAATTTGAACTTTTTATATATTTATAATTTATAAAAATAAATATTTTTTTATTTTTAAAAACAATTAATATAATGATGTTTTTATAAACTAACTTATAGTTTAATCTTTTTAAATATATTGTTAATTGAAACAAATTATTTAAATTTTAAATTTGACTTTAATAGAATATAAATTGTTTCCTTAAACTTTAATTTAGGTATATTTTTCTCATAAGTTTGTCTTTTCATATAATTTTGAAAGAAAGTTTTTCAGTAAAATATCATGATATCATTCATTAACAGTCAGATATTTAGCCTTTACGAGAATGGAAATTCATTCAATTCATTTTGAAAATAAATTTAAAACATTGAAATCAAATTATATAAACTTGGACTAAAGTTCACCATGTTAAATTTCTTAACTTACTATCAATATGACTAATTTGTTAACCAATGAACTTAATAAACTATTTATAAAAAAATTATAATTTGTTATAGCCATATGTGACATCCGTTACCTATTGCATTGTAATTTTATAGATTCCATACAAGCATGATCGTTAAATATTTGCATTTCTATATCATGAATGATATTTACAAAAAATATTTGCATTATGGTGGCATGGATAATATTTACTAGAAATTAAAACAACAATAATTAGTTATTGACCTTTACTAGATATAAGATATTAGGTACACCACATGTCACATTTTCTAAACTCTAAACAAAAATCTCCTTAAAAAATAACTCAATATGCAATACAATATATCAAATAACTCAATATGCAATACAATATATCCAGACAGTTTCTACAAAAAAACACCTTTTACCTTTATTTTTTCACAGATTCCACAGAAATTTTAAGTCCATAAAAACAATAAACACCTATTATATTTCTTCAAAATAAAGTGAACATTATATAAATTTCATTATATTAATGCGAAAGTGTGGAAATTTTTTCCCATGCAAGTTGTGTAAATAGGTCATCGTTTCTCTGGTCAAATAAAGCACTAGCATGGGATATCCATCTTTACTTGTTAAATAAAATTGTGTAGATAAGACGCCGTTTCCCTGGTCACAAAAAGAAGTAGCATGGGATAGCTTATTTATTTGTTATTATTTAGCGGTACCCACAAAAATGAATGATTATTCAAAGAATTCAAAAAAATGAATCCTTGCTTTACAAAAAATCCAATCCGTATTGGAATTGGATATCCACATATTTGTCCGTAAATCTATTCAAAGGATTCAAAAAATGAATATTTTCTTAAAAGCTTCTTTGTCTGTAAGTCGGTGAAATAGAAAATTTAAGGATTATTCAAAGAATTAAAAAGATGAATCGTTAACCCAAAAAAATTTGAAATCAGTATTGTAATTAGATATACGCATCTTTATCAATACGTCGGTGAAATCCAAGATTTAAAAATCAACGAAGGATGTCAAAAAAATAAATGATGGCCAAAAAAATTGAAATCTGTATTTGAATTGGATACAAACATCTGTATCGCTAAGTCGGTGAAATACATAACCGTTGACTGGAACGATCGTCGATTCTCCCTTTCTTTGAAATAGTAACCGCTGAGTGAAGTTTTGGTCAACCGTCCATTTATTATAATTGGTTTTTTTTTTCGCCCTTTTGATCCTATGTTCTTTTATACTGTTCAGATAGATCTATAATGCAAAATAATCTTTAATATAATAACAAAAGATTGCAATAATGGCTTCTAAAAAATTATTTATTTTAATAATTTTTAAATTTAATTAAAATAAAATAATTAGTTATAATTTATTTATTTTTTTAAAAACTGTTTTCTTCTAATAAAAATTTGTTTACTTAAAAAAATTAATATAGCAATATATTTATAGCCTAATTTAAAATGTATTTTTTAGTGTAAATTTAGAAATTAACTATAATGAAATACAAATTGTTTCTTTACCTCTAATTTTGAAAAGTTATGTTCATTTGATTTTGAAAAATAATTTCAGTAAAATTGTTTCTTATGGAAATTCAGATAAAATATCATTATTTCAACAATTAATGGTTAGAGAATTCATTTAAGAATGTTTTTTTATGAAATTTATTTAAAATATAGGTTTGCAACATTGAACTCAAATTATATAAACATTTATTCACGTTGTTTATTGAATTCATTTCAAAAAATAGGTTTACAACATTGATATCAAATTATATAAACATGAATCTATGACATTTTTTAACTAATAAAATTAGGAATTTACATAAATTTACATTTAATATGAATAATTTGTTAATTAGTGAATTTACAACAGCCAAAATTTAAAAAACTCATTTTAAATGAAAAGGTTGAAAAATGATTTATAGGTAGAGATTTAAGCCTTTTTAGTGCTTCATAAATATTTAATTAAGATAGATTTACAAGTGTTTTATCTCTATATAGACCATGTATAATTGTTTCTATATAGACCATGTATAATATTTGATTGTTTAAATTTTATTTTTGAATAAGTTATTATTATTAATTTTTTATATTAAAAATTGAAAGAGTTACACATTTTCTCAAATTAGAAAGTAATTAAATAAACTAATAAATTAGAATATTAGAATAAATTAATTAATAAATAACTTAAAATATATATATATATATATATATATATATATATATATATATATATATATATATATATATATATATATATATATATATATATATATATTAATTTATTTATTTTTAAACGTGATCAATAGAATAATGTCTTTATAAACTAACTTATAGTTTAACCCTTTAAAAATTACTATAAATTCAGGTTATGATAGAACTCAAATTGATTCCCTCTACTCTAATTTCCTTATGTTTTTCTCATAAGTGTGTCTTCTCATGTGATTTTCAAGGAATAAATTTCGTCAGTAAAGATATTTCGTATGGAAATTTAGTTAAAATATGATGATTTCAAAACATAACTTCCATTATGAAAATGTATGTTTTCTTAATTCATTTGAAAAAAAAATGCAACATTCAAATCAAATTATTTAAACATAAACTCACTTTAAGGGTGTTAAATTTCTACATAATAATAGGAATTTATAATACATTAATTAGTGAATTTAATAAATAATTTATTTTAACCATATCTGACATCTATTACATCTTGCACTATGAAAATCTTTACAATTGGTTGTTATGGATGATATTTACAAGAAATTAAAACTAGCGTAATTCTCCTTTACTAGTCACACTTGATATTGGGTAAAAAAACACATCCAATTTCCTCTGCCCTAACAAAACACGTACAAAAACTAATTCAATTTCAAAAACAAATACAAGATAATGGTTTATGAAAGGAAATATTTTTATTTACACAGATTTCACTCAAAATATGAAGTCAATCTCAACCACAACAGTTATTAAACCATACATTGTACATAACATGTTCGCAAGGAAAAGAGAATGAATATAGAGAATTCAGGAAAGAAGGGAACCTTCATTTGATATAATGAGACTTCAAAGGATTATAGAATATATGTTTCCAAACAAAAAAAAATTGAGATTAGCAGAGATGTTACCTTTGATGAAGAAGCAACTTTTTGGAAATGTAGAGAGGCTCGGATGAATCAGGGTAGAGAGGAGAAAGAGACTCCCAAGGGTACATTGGTTATAAAATCTACTCCAGAAGAACAAAGTCACAAAGATGTTTGGTTATGACTTTGAAATCATCTAAGAAATAGGAAAGCTAAATGTTGTTGCAGATGCACTCTCAAGAAAGGATGAAGAGGTGGAAGCATTTCTTTGTTCCATTTATATTATCCAACCAAATTGGATAACTGAAGCAAGGGCTGAATGGAAGGATGACGAACAAGTATGGACATTCATTCAAAATTTGCAGCAATATCCTAGTACATCTGCTACATCTAGTTGGAAAAATAATTCCTTAAGGCACACAGATCACTTATATGTTATCATCCTCAATGTGATGGGAAAACTGAGATAGTGAAAAGACAAAGACAATGGGTCAAGTGGTTACCTCTGTCTGAGTTGTGGTATAACACTTCCTTCCATATTGCAGCAAAAATGACCCCATTTATGATACTTGATGAATATCATCCATCGTACATCACATCATATTTAAGAGAAAATTCTAAGGTTCAAGTGGTGGAAGATCGCATCGAGCATCAAAAGAAAGTTCTCCAACTCTTAACGGATAACCTAAATTTGGCACAAAATCTAGTGAAACAAGAGGTAGATCAACATCGCAGCGAGAGAAGTTTATATGTAGGATACTGGGTATTTTTATGGCTACAACCATACAAACAGATGTCCCTCAAGCAAGGTAAGAAGGATAATCAATTATCGCCAAAGTGTTATGGTCCTTACAAGGTTTTGCAAAATATTGGAACTATGTCATACAAATTGGAGCTTCCTACTTCTTCTCAAGTGCACCCATTTTTCCATGTTTCATGCTTAAATAAGGTTATAGGTGACACAATTCTCGTTCAAACACTATTTCCAAAACTTGAAGAGGAAGGGAAAATCATATTGGAACCTGAAGCAGTCATGGAGAAAGAACTCGAAAGCTACAAAATTGATCAATTTCAGAGTATCTCATCAAGTGGAAGAACTTATCCACTAAAGATTTCACATGGGACGATGAGAATTTTATACAAAAGAATTCAGATCTACTCAAGCATTGAGGACAACACTCTTTTAAAGGAGAGGGGCATGTTACGTCCCTATATTACTAGTGTATTCCCTTATTTTTGTTAGTGTAGCACCCTTATTGTTATTTTTGTACCCATGTAGCCACCATATTGTTATTATTGTGCCCCATAAAATCCAATATTGTTATTATTGTGCCCTTAAATTATTATCGTTAGGTCAACCAAGATTATATTGTGACCCCATGGACTCATATATATAGAAAGGAGGTTTTCTCAATTTTATATCCAAGAATATTTGGTCTATGTAATGTAAAGAAGGTTTCCCCCTCCAAGTGGCTAATTTATAAGTCGTTCATCTCTCTTTTCTTCTATTTTGTCAGCTAGTTTCATAACAACCTGACTTCCCTTAACATTGTGGAGAAAACTAAACAATCTTCAACTCTCCTTCTTCCAATTTCTCCCCCCTCCCATACTGGAAGGTTTCATTGTTTTACCAATAACTACCTTCCACCCCTTCCATGCTCACCCTTCTCCATGTCCCTCTCTTGTGTATTGAATTTATTAACACATTCCATGAGATTAAGGATAGTATGCACACATCCTTAGGCTACCCATGCACAACTTCAATGTCTACACCAACAAACTGCTTAATTTTCTAGGGAGCTTGGTAGCTAAATAAATGAATTCCCTTGGGTCTGCGTTTAGACATTCCACAAGAAACTCCTCTTCCTCGGTCTGTAAATCCACATCCACTCCTCTAGCATATCAATATCTTACATTTTTCATATTATCACATGAATTAAAATTCACAAGGACATTTACAACAGGGATAGAAAAAGGGTTTTTACAAACCCCAGACACTTAGAGGAACATTGTCCTCAGTGTTATTATATCCAAAACATAAAATTTCTATAGGGATATTTATATTAAAAAACTCGTTTACATTCATTTACACAGTAAACAAAAATAGACGAGATCCCCTTGTTCAATTAGCATTTTTCCAATTAGCCTTTTAACAACTTATGGTTGGAGAAAAGTTTAAGTATTTCTGGTGTGTGGAATCTTTAATGGGTTTCCATGTGGCATGATGACATCATGTTGATGTCATAATGAAAATCACTAAGTACCCTAAGGGACACAACCACATAAAATAGTCATATGGGACCAATGTACATATTTTAATGACACAAAGCTTGGAATTTAAATAAAAAAGCATGCTCACTAGTCACATGGCACCAAAATGATCATATGGTTAAAGTTGGTTACATGGAAAAAGTTGTTTAAACACTAGGTTGTAGGCATATCCAAAAAGCATATAGTCCAATATATACACACACAATCATTTGTTCCAAAGGCAACAAGTGAACATTAATTCATTCTAAGTATATATACAAGTCCTGTGGATTAACAAAGGTCGAATTTGTGTGAAGAAGATAGGAGTATGATGACAAGCTAATTTGAGCTTGTTTCATGAACTCATATGATTATGGTAACGATGTGATTTTTGTTTGTAAGATCTTCTAGTTATGACATTTTGGTTCTTTGAACTCTCATGGTGACAATGTTCTATTGTAAGAAATGTTTATGGTTATGTCTTTGTCTTTATAACTGGTTTATGGCTGAGATTTGGTTTCATTTGAATTTTTGGTTATTGTTTGTTTCACTGCGAAGTATTTGATGATAATTTAAATATAATTTTATTTTAAGCTTTCCGTCTCGGCTATTTGTGAATGATTAGTGTTACCATGTAACTATAAAAATGAGTTCAGTTTGGCAGAAGTGGAACAAAAATTTGGCAGAGTTTAATAGTAAAATTTGATCACCATTTGGAGTAGGGTTTAAATCTAGTAGATATCTAGAGGCAACATTGGTTATAACATAAGAAAAATGGTTATTTCTTATAGATATTATACATATTTAGAAAAGGATAGATACAAATAACCAAAACCTAATGGATCTGGTTCCATGTGACGTGGCATGAGTTAACATGAGGTACACAAGATGAGTCACATGTGCACATAGAATCTATATTGCGTGGTCATCTCAAACTTGGAGGGGTTAGAGTCAATACAATGGTTGGTTGACCTGCCTACACACATTATATATGAATAGAGATATGGGTCGAAACCCCGCACCTTTCCTTTTGGAGCTAATACAAAAATAATTTGGAAGCCTTATGTAATAAGGCTCATCATATAGCTCGATTGGTAAAAAAATTCGATGGTTTTTAGGTGAATTTTTTTTTGTTCTTCCACACAAATTTCATTTTGTCGAATTATTACTGGAAAAAATTATACATTTTTGTAGAACCAATCACTGGAAATCGAAAATTTTGTGGAACGCGCCTTGATAGGATCTATTTGTAGAAGATTAATTTTCTATGTGGTTTTATATGGTTTATGGGCTCATTTTTATCCATATTTGAATTTGGAAGAAACATAATGATCAAAGTTCAGAGGGGAATAGTTATGAAGGCTTGAAAAACGTTGATTTTGTTGTTTTATGATTATAATCTTTACTATCTCTATTTTGTGTCTTGGAGCATCAGAGAAAGTTGCAGTTTTTTTTTTAGAAGAAAAAAACGCTGATTTATATTAAATATATAAAACAGTACATAATCAACATATAATCTCAGCTGAGAATGATTCTCAGCGAGAAAACCATCATAAGGCCCAATGGAAACTGCTCATGAAGTGGAGCAGTGAAGGAATTGTGGGCAGCCACATAAACTGGGGCATATCAGTCCCAATACTTACGAAAAACTTACATGGAAAACAAAAATGGAGATTAAAAAAAGATGTGACTTATACAAATTATCTCCAGGAGTAGATTCATAGATTTAGAATGAGTTTCATGAAAAGGATCTGATATATATTCGACTCGAATGGATTGTCTAAAAGTGAAATAGACAGTGACAGATGGAGGAATCTGTGAAGATTGTTGTAGAACCGAATAATAATAGCAACAGCTATATGGATGCATCAAATCCTTCTATTAAGTAGTAAAACACGCTCTCTTGATGTATGAATCTCGCTCGCTTGAAAGAAAAGCCATACACACGCCAGAAATAAGAAAAGACCTGGCTCGCCTGACATAATATAAACCACGCTCGCTTGATGATATCTTTTGCGCTCGCTTGCTAGAATAATATGATTTGGAGTAGCCAAAATCATGCTCGCCCTATCCTTGTGATGTATCAAATAACCCGGCTCGCCTGTTACATGATATAACCGGCTCGCCTGATGAACATTCATCTGCTGCTTGTATGACTCATGTAGTAGAACAGGCTCGCCTGATTAATACACCCATCTCGCTCGCTTGATATATATTCATCAATGGATCACACGATATATATTCGCTATCAGGTTCGCTTGGCATAATTGTAATGTCAGCTCGCATGGAGAAGTTGTAAAAATGACGAAAAACCGAAAACATAAAAAACGTCAGAACAGGAAAACAACAGCCATAACTATATATGATCTAGCAAACCTATAGTATCCGAACGCCAAATAAGCCGAAGACCCCACCATCTATGGTATCTGAATTTGATTTTGCCGAAATGGGAGACCATCTTTGTAATGTGTGACATGCATAATCCCATATTCAGAGTTAATTCCTTTCCTTGAGAGCCCATCAGCCCTGGTGTTGTTCTCTCTGTAGATGTGGGTGATGGGAGGCTTGTTTAATAAAATCCATAATCTGCGATTCCTTTGTACCCATCCAGACAATTCCGGGCAGTTCATAGCGATAGCATTAGTGACCCAACCAATTACCACCTGAGAATCACCATAAACATGCGCATTCTGCAGTTGAGAATTTGTGGCAGCCAGTAGAGCACCGCATAGGGCAATGATTTCTGCTTTGTTATTAGTTCCCATGCCCCCGTTCCAGTATATGACAATTCTCTCCCTTTGCGAGAGCTTAATCCATGCTCCACATCCCATAACACCTTCAGCACATGCACCATCAAATTATATAGCAGGAATGTCCATATCGTGGGGCCTCAAGCGAACTGAATAGTCCACCGAAATCACTTGTGAGGCAGGCCGGTCTTCTATCCACCTGTTAATTGCAAAAAAAATCCTAGGAATCTGGAAAGAAACGTTTTGAAAAACCATCCTGTTCCTCCCTAACCAAACCTCTCAGATGAGGAAAAAAAGCAGGGATCTGTATTTACCTCGAAATTTATCCCACTCCATAGCGGAGGAGATGAAATCTTCAGGGTACCATCCTGGACCCATGTGATGGGAGGAGAAAAGTTCCCACATGTTTTTAATAACAGGGCATAGAAAAAATAAATGAGCAATGGTTTCCTCTTCCGCACAGCATATGCAACATCTAAATGGGCCACAGAAACCCCTCTTAATAAGATTCTCCCCAGTGAGGATCTTACCCCTCCATACTAACCATCCAAAGAGAACGATCTTTGTGGGAATTATCCTACACCAGAATTGTAGAAAAGTTTTAGAAATATGTCCTGTATAAGATGAGGAGTTTATCGATCTGTAAGTATCCTTGACTATCAGCCCCCCATCATACATAGGCCCATCCCATACAATGGAATCCGCACCAGCGCCCCAACATAAACTAGCAGCACGTAAAGAGTCTCGCAGACGATCCCATTCGTCCGCCATCATACCATTCAACCCCAATTGATCAGCCGATTTGAAAACAGGGGCGTCGAAGGACCATTCCCTAATAGTTTTGGCCAGAGAGAGATATACTCTGCAAGCCAAACAAAATTGCAGGTCTTGTGATGGACGAGCATCATGAGGGAGAGCAATGATCTTGTTGAAAGTGATAGGGATCCTGCTCCCGTCCTTAAAAAGCCAAGCAAGCCGATTCGTGATATGCACCATAACCTTTTTAAAACTCCACCATATAGTGGAAATATGACGCGCATAAGACACCTGCATGCATAAAAGTTGGTGTAAGAAATCACCATCAATATACTTACACTTGATTACCACACACCATATACTATTCCCATGAATAGCTCTCCAAACGGACTTAATGAGCAACGCCAAATTGAAGTTCCTTGTATTAAGGATCCCTCACCTGTCATGTTCCTTTGACTGGCATAGAGCATCTAATCTGCAGAGATGAAATTTTTGAGGGCCCTGAGAATCCCCCCAAAGAAAATTAGCAATGATACTGTTAATCCTTTTGATGACCCCTTCTGGAAAATAATATAAATGACCCCAATAAACCATCATTTGGGAAAGAGCTGCCTGTATCATAATGAGCCTGCCCCCAATGGACAGCCAGCGATGAGTCCATCTCGTTATCCTTCTTCTAATCTTGTCTATCAGCCATATCCAATCTCGGATTTTGTATCCACACGGCTTAATATAAAAAACCAAATATGTGAACCCCACTGTTGCTTCTCTATAATCGACACCCATAAAGTCTGCGATGAATGCAATTTCCTGAAGATCCCCATATTCAAATATAATGAATGATTTGCTTTTATTTATGCCCAGTCCTGTAGCTGATTCGAATCTAATAAGCATCAAATGAATATAAAACCAGTGGTTCCAAATCAGATAGCCAAATATCAAAAGATCATCAACAAATAGGGAGTGGGAGCATGATACCGAATTAGAGAAAGAATAACCTTTTGTATAACCCCTCAGCTCTGCTCTATGCATAATACGGCTGAAGCCGTCCATGATGAGAATAAAAATTAACGGCGACAGTGCACAGCCTTGACGGAGACCACGTCCTAGAGTGAAGAAAGTAGAAGGGATACCATTAATGATTACTGCATATCTGACTGTGGTTATGCATGTCATAACCCATCTAATGATGCGAATAGGGAGGCCAACTTTCATTAGCACCCTTCTGATGTAGGACCAATCAATAGAATCATATGCCTTATGAAGATCAACTTTCATCACAGTGGCCTCCTTTTTCTCAGTATGAATAGAATGCAACACCTCCTGAGCGATGGCTGTAGCATCATGTATGGAGCGACCCTTTAAGAACCCATATTGCTCACCCAAGATGAATCTCGATAATGTATCCTTCAGCTGGCCAAAAATAATTTTAGATGAGATTTTATATAAGACATTACACAAAGCTATTGGCCTGTAATCAGCAAATGTGTGCGGGGCAGCTGATTTTGGGATAAGAGCTATAAAAGTTGAATTGAGATTAGCCGGCATAACCCCACTAATCCGAATGTGTTCAATAATATGAGTCAACTTCTCGCCCATAAGATCGAAAAAGTGGATAAAAAACTCAGTCGGCCAGCCATCAGGCCCCGGACATTTATCCCTTGAGAAATATTTTAGGACCATAAAGACTTCATTCCCAGAAATGGGCCTATCCAAATTCAATATAGCTTCATCATCGTAGATACGATCAATGTGGTCAAGCAGCCATACCTGTGCATTTTTATCAATTCCATCTTGTAGCTTGTAGAACATAGAAAAATATGCAAGCGCTTCCTGACGAATGTCATTGCTGGTATATGCAGTAGATCCATCATGTTTCTCAATGCTCCATATGGAGTTCCTGCTCCTTCGCTCATCTGCTGAGTTGTGAAAAAAATTTGTATTCAGATCGCCCTCCGCTAGCCATGTCATCGTGCTCTTGAGGCACCAAGAAACCTCCTCAATTCTCAATATTTCCTTTTTCCGCACCCCCAAACAAATGAGCCGTTCCAAAGTGGCGTCGGACGGATATAATGATAGAAAAGAATTAATAATCGCCTCCATCTGATTCTGTATATATGTAAATTCAGCCCTGAGAATCCTTTTCTTATCTTTTTCCCAGATTTTGGATGCTTTTTTGATCTTCTGCAATCGATAATGAAAACAACCCCATGCTGTCCCCTCCGGCAAATCACTACCATCCCTCCATATTCCTTCGACTAGATTGATGTATTCGGGATCATGAAGCCATATTCGATTAAATTTGTAGGGGCGCCCACAGATGATACCAGGCACTATCCATGTGAGGATGATAGGCATATGATCCGGTATGTCGGAACTCAACACCGTCAGTCTGGGCTCGTCCAATGTTTGCATCACAGAACTTTGAACCACCACTCTATCAAGCTGCTTGCCAATGAAGTCGTTACCAGCCCGTCGATTGGTCCATGTAGGAGTGATAGGACGTGGCCGAATGTTAACAAGACCCTGAAGATTGAAAAGATCGTTTATGAAACCAGCAAGGGGATCCATCCGTGCAAATCTACCCCAAATCTCATCTCCATTCAAAGAAGAATTAAAATCACCCATCATAATAAGGTTCAAAAGAGTTAATATCCCCGCCATCATCATTCTGTTCCAAAATGTTGCTCTGTTTGAATATGGTGCATATAAGTTTATTATATTAAAATTGCATGAAAAACCTCTCATCCGCCCCGTCAGCAGCATACCACTGAAAAAACTAAAAGCACTGAAAGATACCATTCCTGGGTCCCAAATTGCAATAAGACCCCCAGATCTACCATATGAGTCGATAGCCGCAGCATGCTAGCCTTTCTTGATTTTGAGGAACAATTTGACAGCTTTTAACCTGTCCGACATGGTTTCCTGACCCAAAAATATAATAGGATTTTTTGTTCTTATAAAATCTCTTAGGAAATGGTATTTGGAGTCATCGCCCAACCCCCTTATATTCATGGATATGATGTGGGTCATGGTGAAGATAGGGGAGGGTGGCATGCTCTAAGCGCCCTAGGAGAATTATCCAGAGAAATTGATTTTGCAATGGGGACATCAGTAAGGCCAACCTCTTCCTCAGAAAAAAGTGATATATATTTGTATCTGCCTTTGTTCAGCCTACATGCAGCCTTGGCTTTCTTCTTGATAGATATTATAGCAGTCGATAAGGCAGATGAATGCTTAGCTGGCGAAAAAGCAGGTTTCTCAAAGACTGTATGTGCAGCTAGGTCTAGGTTTGGATTACCCATTAGCGCCTCAATATCACTCCCAATAGAATTCGTGGGAGATTCAGATAACATTTTCGGGCCAGATTGGGCAGGCGTATTGAGTGAGGATCCCGGGAAATCACTCATAGAAGTTGTATCATTTGGCATCCTCCCCTCGAGAAAGCACGATGATTGTCCCGTGAGCATAGTTGATTTATATAGTGGAGGATCATCTCGAGGGTCATGCTTACGGTTGGCCTGTATAGGAGCCCATGGAATAACATCCTCCGAAGAGGTGTTGGGACATTTCCCTTTGAAGTCACTTCCCAAACTGGCTCGGGAAATACTAATGTTGGGATTATCATTCAGGAAGGTAGTCTCGGAGGGGGCAAAAGAAGGACAGGTAACCGGGGGGTTTGATACCCCCCCTTTTATAGGGGGAGATAGGGGGGTGATATTTATTTCGTTTTCAACCTGTGGGTCCAGGATTCTACAGAGGTTACGAGCAACAGAAGGAAAGGAAGCAATATTTGGGGGAGCTCCTTCTTCAGGAGCAGAGTACACATATTGACCATTATCATTTTTGAAAACATCATCCTCTGAGGACGAAGAGTTAGGATTACCTGATTGCTGTCCCATTGTTGTTCCTGCATTGTCATATCTCCATCGATCCTTGCCCATATTCCTCCCCACCATGTCCGCCCTCGAGATTCTCAGTCGATATGGACAATGATCTCTTAAATGTCCCGTTTTATGGCATATGAGACACCGAAACGGGATTCCCCAGTATTCGATACGTTTCTTATGCCTCCTATTACACCACATAAGATCAATATCACCAGGAAGTCTACCCACGTACTCGAGCTCAACCAGGAGCCATGCAATTCTTTTATCTGATGCACCCACTATACTTGGATCATTGTATTTTGTAGATCCAATGGAATCCCTTATTGTCTTAAGTGTTTTGAGGGTCCAGAATTCCAGAGGTAAGCCAGGGAGCTTAACCCATACAACCTTGCATCTCGGTGCCTCTGTAACAAGATTAAAGCCTAAAAACCAGGGAATGAGTTGCATAAAGCACCTACCACGAACCCATGTCCTGCTAGTAATTTTGAACACGTCCTTCTCGTCCAAAAAATGAATGCTAAACCATCCATTTAGAAGCGTACTGACCTTGGGGGAGTACCCAATTATAGGATTCCATTTTTTATTAATCCATGAAATAGTGTCGAAATCCTCCCTGTCTGGAAACAACCACCTGCCAATAATTGTCCTCTTTTCTAAACTCACCACCCTCAAGCAAAGATCATCATAATCAAGAGTAACCTCTCTGATATCCATCTTATGTTTGAAAATATTCTTCCTACCGCCACCACAACCACGGCGCTTTTGCTTCTAGGTCCGATGATGATGATAATCCTGAGACACAGTGCAATTCTGCAGAGCCTACTTGATAATACCGTCGTCAATCTCAAAATCCTTTGCACTGCCTTGCCCGTTGGCGCATGTTATCTTATCCATGACATTCTCCTGCCTAATACCAGCCATGCATGAATTACAGCTATGAGTACGAGAAGTCAAATACACCTGAGCAAACGAAAGCCGCCATTGCAGATAATATGAGTGTGTTCAGATGGCCGCCCCCTTAGGTAAAAGCCAAATTGTCAGAGGACGTTGGCAGTGTAGAACCATCACGATGAGGTAAATGGGAATATCCACTCCGAATCACATGTAAGATGAAGAAAAACGTGAAGATTTCTACATCCCTATCACCTCCGGAAAGATTATTCAGCACCTACCCACTTCATGATCCGCCACATCATAAAAAACACATCAAGAAATGATGTCTTGAGACAAGGGAAACTGACGCAAAATAAATGTGACTTCCTTAAAAACATCAGCCATAGCAAATCCCCCTCACATCCCTCACCAAATGAATAAGAAAATTCATCGGAACCAATTGGGATATTAAATCATCCATAAATGGCGAAAGGACAAGAATATATGGATAATGGTGACACCCTCAAAATCCATCTAAAAAATCAGCTTATGGGCTGTCGCACAACAAATACCTATAACTACCATTGGCTACCCACCATCTCCTGTCAGATACAAAGCAAAACATAATAAATGAATCCTTGACCTGGAAAGAATTCAAATATTTCCGATTGATCGGAAGGAAAGATCCCGGTGTGTTCCAGCGGCAACGAATCATCTAGACCATATTCCTCCCTGTACATCTATAGCTGACAACAACAGCAGCAGATGCAACCCGGAAGAGACCACCATCTTTTGCACAACCTGAACCCCAAGCTTTTGCATGGTCGAGAAATAATAATAAAATCCATCAATTTACACCATCGTTGATACCAAATGCTACAATGTATTGTAGTATCCGAGATAATTTCTGATGTCGAAGATGTTATATTTCTGATGATTTCTGATGACGAGATTAGCCTCAGTCATGACCATCCCCTCATATGATAACACTTCCCACGGCATGACATTTGAAAACAGCAGACAGAATGCAGTGAATAGCCACCATTAGCTACAAAATTGTTCACCATGGGTTCCAACAGACAACCAAGAAAACTGCAGCTCACCAGCTCTAGCCACCTCAAGCAACAATATTGTCCACATTGGTTTCCAGCTAATATTTAACACTGCATCACATTTGATACGCCATTATCCACAAAATCTACAGTAACTGTCCTCAGAGGGTTCCAGCAAACATGAGAGACTGCAACTCTTCAGCAAATGCCACCATAAGCAACAATAATGTCCTCATTGGGTACCATCTATATCCATTCCGAAGCTATTATCAAAACCTTCATCCCCCTCTTGCAGACCAGAAATGCCGAGGCACATGG
Organism: Pinus albicaulis; assembly: GCA_034641835.2. Lineage (NCBI taxonomy): Eukaryota > Viridiplantae > Streptophyta > Pinopsida > Pinales > Pinaceae > Pinus > Pinus albicaulis. The sequence continues at coordinate 219,105,158 of CM076583.1, forward strand.
CATCAGTCTCCTCCTATGGAGTTCTCAGTTGGTAACCATGGAACGATGATGATCTGTCGTGGCTCTCACTCATGCTCTCAGTAGTCCGTAGTGCTTACTACCTTAGTGGAACTGGAGATGAAGGCAGATTTGAATTTTGAAGTTTTTCTTTGAAGTTCTAGCCAAGTATGAGTTCTAAAAGGCTCTGATGCTCCTGTGTGGCTGATTGAAGGGCTAAGTGCCGATTGAAGGGCTAAGAATAGGTTCCAAGAAGGTTTTCATGTGATCAAATTTATGAGAAGGTCAAATCAGAGTTTCAACAGGGTATGACGTGATGTTTATAACAGTATGACAATAGCATGTGATTCAATTTCAATATTTATATTATTTGATGAGAACATGAATCCAGTTTGAAATATTCTGAAAAGAGGTTCATAAGAAGTTGAAGAAGGCTGCGGGTTCCTCAATCAACTTGGAGACTACAACAAGTCGAAACTTACTAATCTCTTAGTTTGGTGCCTCAATAAACTTATAACCTATAGTGAGTTGTTTCTTGTATATTTTCAAGGTTGGTGCCTCAATGAAGTTGTAGCAACACAAGTATCAATATTCATATCATGGGGGTGCTGCATCCAATAGGTCATAACCTACAAATCTATGTAATGAAATGAAAAAACAACAATATATTTTTTTTGTGGTTTTTTCTAGTATAGTTTTCCACATGAAATCTTGTGTCTCCTTGTGTGTTTATGTGATGAATCCTTGATGCGTTATTGAAATTCTAGTGGTTTATTGACACATTTCTCTATTAAATTATATACAATCGATAAATTATAATACATTGGTACATGATTGTTTATTGATAAAAATTATGAAATAGAAAAATTTATAACACACTCATTCACATGCCCCCACCCCCCTTAGTGTGATATTTGGTCCAACTTTAAATACATTTACTATGTTAACCCAACTTCCCTGGTACAATTACAGCAATGGGGTATTTTTTTTTAATTATTCCAAGTTTCCAAAACTCAATTTGGATGTTATCATAGTATTTTTCTCGACAAGACTTTTATAGTTATATAAATTTTGTCGTTTGCTTATAGCTAATAGAAAAATACAATTTGTCCCTTTTGCACAACTATTAGTTTCCATGAACCAGCTCAACTCAAGAATTTATGTCCCTTTAACTCATCCAATTTTTTTTAATCAAATATTTACATTTTATACATTGGTGGAAAATAGTGGAGGCTACCACACCAACACAAGTCCATTATGCTACTAATGCGCACTATGATACTATCATGTTGATGTTGTTTTCTTGTATTCAACCTCATATATTTAATTTTGATAGTTCAGTAGTTCATTTACATAAAAAAACACATTATTCTTACGAGGTGAGTCATAAAAATTTTAAAACATATTAAATCATAACTTAAATAGAAACTTCTATACACTAATAATTAGTACTTATCTCTATGGATTCTTCAACAAACTTCACTTAATGGTTTATTAGTTGAACCAAGCAATTAATGGTGTGTATTCTCCATAGATCCATGTGTTCCTCAGCCAAATTCGTATTTAAATACATATCACTTGGTAATTTCACCACCAAGGGAGACACTCAGTGGTGGATATATTGTTCCATGCAATATTTTTGTATAGGTCCATCCCTGATTCCAACTCACTAATTATTATTATCACCACCAAGGCAAGTAATCAATCGTAGATATACTAGTCCACGTAGTCTTTTCATATAGTTCCATCCTTGAGTCTAGATAACTAGGTGGTTTCACCACCAAGGGAAGTACTCAATGGTAGATATACTACTCCATGAAGTATTTTCATATAGGTCCCAATATGCCCCTATCCCCCTCGTCTCTCACTCACCTTGATCTAAAATCTCGATCGAAATTGATACTGGGTTATTAAATTATTAAAAGTGTTCACATGCGATAAAATCACCATTAAAAATAGCTCAATTTAAAAGACATAAAAATCTGAAAGTAAATTGTTGCAAATAAACAAACCACACAAGAGACAATAACGCCAACACATTGATAGTGAAGTTCGGTTATCTTCAAGCTTACGTCTCCGGGCCTAGTTTTTAGTGGGGAGGCCTCTTATTAAAAATTCTTGTACATCAAAATATGAACTCGATATTGTTGAAATAATGTAACAAATGCATTCATAATGCCTCAAAACCCCTATATCGACTATTTTGTGCTCAAAATGGTCTCTGAATGGCTAAAATAAGCCAAAAACACTGTGTTGCACTTAAAAGGAAAATACACAAAAGAATATTCAACAAATGAGCTTGTGGCTCATCCGTTGGTTGTTTGATCCTCATTAAGTGTAATTTTGGTATGATTTTTGGCTATTGTATGTATTACAAATATGGAAAATATTAAAAATTTTCAAAGATTATTCTCTTTTATGCTCTTCTCATAAGTGTGTCTTCCCATGTGATTTTCAAAGAATGAAAAACCGAGGTTGGTTGTTTGATCCTCATTAAGTGTAATTTTGGTATGATTTTTGGTTGTTTCATGTATTACAATTATGGAAAATATTAAAAAAATTCAAAGATTATTCTCTTTTATGCTCTTCTCATAAGTGTGTCTTTTCATGTGATTTTCAAAGAAGGAAAAAATGAGGTTGGTTGTTGGATCCTCATTAAGTGTAATTTTGGTATGCTTTTTGGTTATTGTATGTATTACAAATATGGAAAATATTAAAAAATTTCAAATATTTTTCTCTTTTATGCTCTTCTCATAAGTGTGTCTTCTCATGTGATTTTCAAAATAAAGTTTTTCAATAAGCCTTTATGAATTTTTTTACTGAATTCATTACAAAAATAGATTTGCAACATTTAAATCAAAATATATAAACATAAATTCACTTTAACGATGTTAAATTTAATAGGAATTTATAATTTATTAGCTATTAAAGTTAATGTTTCTTACAGTTTTTTCTAACAGTCTGTTGCATCTTGCATTGTATTATTTTTGGTACAAGCATGGTCATTGACAATATTTACATTTATGTGTTATAGATGATATTCGCAAGAAATTAAAACAAACCTTATTCACCTTTACTAGCCATTTTAGATATTAGGTAAAAAACACATTCCATTTTCTCCACCCTACAGCAATTCAATTTACAATACAAAATACATGGTGTTTAGAGGGTTTATTCAAGAAAAGACTTTTATTTCTAAACATTTCATTTTCTCCACCATACACAAACACCAAAATTGAAATGAAAATAAATAAACTCACTTTAATCATGTTAAATTTAATAAGAAGCATGATAGTTGACAATATTTACATTTAAGTGTTATAGATGGTATTTAAAAGAAACTAAAACAAACTTTATTCGCCTTTATTAGTCGTTTTAGATATTAGGAAAAAATTCACATTCCATTTTCTCCATCCTACATAGACACTTCTAAAACCAATTCAAATTATATTACAAAATACATGATATTTAGAAATATTTATGCAAGAAAATACTTTTATTTCCACATATTCCACTCAAATTATGAAGCCCGAATTAAGTTAGGCAAAGAGTTTTAGACCTGGTTTTGGAATAGACCACAATTCTCTATTATTTTCCAAAGCTAATCCATGATGGGAAATGTGTTTTAGAAATGGTGTTCTAATAGGTCTGATTTCTCTAGCCTTGTTCAAAACGACTCCATTAAACATTTGATTGATATAAAGATCTTGAGTTTTTCCATTTATGCCTTTTAAGAGAATTCTCCAGTTAGAACTAGTACAAGAGGTGTGTCAGACGAAACCTCTACACGGAGCATTCCTAAGCATTCCTAATGGTTGTCATGACTCAACCCTACATGAAGCATTACCAATTGTTGTCATGTTTTGGTTTTCCAAATTCTATCATGGGCATCTTCTCCTGGGGAATATTTCACCCAGAGTGAATATGGATGAGTTAGATCTTGAGCAGAGAAAAAATTCAAGAATTCTCATAATGAAAATTGCCTGATTATTTACTTTCTATCTATAAAAATAGATGATAAAGATTTCATGATGTTATTATATTATATTTTTAAATAATCAATTTATAAACAATTATTTTATTTAAAAAATAAAATAAATTATACTCTATTAATTCAATTAATTAAAAAGTAGGTTTAATCTTATTTTTTTAAATCTCTAAATTCAAATTTTATCTTTATAATTAAACTTTTAATTTATTTTTCACAACTCGATGAAAACTTGCTTTCCATATCCAATTGTAAATACATATTTAAAATACTTTTTCGCATGTTCAATTCGAGTATTTTTTTTAAACCTAATATCGTAGTTTTAAAGTTTTTTAAATATAAAATCATATTTTTTTTATTGTAACATAAATGCATAAACACCCATTATGTTTCTTCAAAACGAGGTCAACATTATCTGACTCTTATTATAGGAAATTTTTACATAGTTATAACGTCATTGTCCTGGGCAATGACAGCACTTGCATTAGATAGCCACCCTTTATGCGTTATTTCTTAACGGTTCACGACAAATTGAACGGTTATCCATGGAATTGAAAAAAAATAACTCGTGAAAAAAAATGAAATCCGAAATTGGAATTGGATATTAGCCATGTATATGGGTGAGAGAGTTGGTAAAAAACGTAACCGTTGAGTTGAAGGAGCGTCCACCCTTCATTCAATTGAAATAGTAACCGTTGAGGTGAAAGATCCTCCAACGACCATTTATTATGATTGGCACTTGTTTTCCATTTTACAATCATATTTGTTTTTTAATTGCGTTCACAAAATCTCCCTCTTCCCATCCGTTGGGTGTAGTCCAGTCTAATAAGCTGTTACTTTCTCTGTATTTTATTGTGTAATAATTGAAAGGCCACGTATTTGAAATGTGCCCAAAGTTGTTATTAGGTCTAAGACCATGGACATTTTTATCCACAGTTTTTATTATGGTTTTTTATTTGTGTTTCTCGATTAATGAACTTTTTTATCCACACTTTTATTATGGTTTTTAATTTGTGTTTCTCGATTAAACTACGGAAAAACTTAATATTTATATGAGATTTTGTATAAATCTTGAATTTATATTAAGCTATGAAAAAGTGATTAATTCTTAATGTTAATTGTAATATCAAATGGTATGTTTATCTATTAATACAAATATAAGAGTGTTTAAATATATTTATAATGCAAAAAACATAAATGTTTTTAATAAGAATGAGTATAATACTCTTTTTTAACAACAATCAATATGATAATGCTTTTATAAGGTACTTTATAATTAGCCTAAATTTTGAAATTGAAATTGGTTTTTGTAGAATACAATTTGTTTCCCTGAACTCTAATATTCTTATGTTTTGCTCATAAGAGTGTCTTCTCATGTGATTTTGAGGAAAAATAATAATTTATCTTAACTCTCAATCTAACTAGCCTATAGAGATCAAATTTGTTTACGTGTAAACAAACAACTTGTAATTATTTATTTATTTGTCCATTTTCACATAGACAACTAATTAAATATGCATAACATATTGTCTACATTACTTTTCTATTTAATGAACATTTTATTTTTATTTTAGGACTTATGGACATACTTAACATGACTTTGAAATGTGAATGCATAATGAACTTCTCATAAAAGTGTCTTTTCATGTTATTTAGAAGGAAAAATTTACTCACTAATGTTGTTTCTTATGGAAATTCATTAAAATATCAACTTATGGAAATTTTGTGAAAATATCAATTAAAAATTAGACCTAATCCTTTATGAGAATGACTTTCTACTCAATTCATTTGAAAAATAGATTTGCAACATTCAGATCAAATTATATAAAAATTAACTCAAAGTCACGATGTTAAATTTATTAACTAATAAACTTAGGAAATTGCAATCAAAATGAATAATTTGTTAATTAGTGAACTTCTAACTAGCCTATTGGATCAAATTTCTTCATGTGTACACAAACTACTTGTAATTATTTATTTATTTATTTACTTTCATATAGCCAACTAATTAAATATGCATAGCATATTATCTACATTTATTTTCTATTTAAATAATATTTTATTTTTATTTTAGGACTTAAGGACTTACTTACACATGTAGAATGTTATTTAGAAGGAAATTCAGTTAAAATATCAACTTATGGAAATTCATTTGAAAAATATATTTTCAACATTCAAATCAAATTATATAAAAATTATGGAAATTCATTTGAAAAATATATTTTCAACATTCAAATCAAATTATATAAAAATTACCTCACACTCACGATGTTAAATTTATTAACTAATAAACTTAGGAAATTACAATCAAAATGAATAATTTGTTAACTAGTGAACTTCTAACTATATTTGAAATGTATTACATGTTAAATTGTACCTTTTCATCATTTACAATCTTTACATTTTTGTGTTATGGATGATATTTATAAGAAACTAAAACACAAGGAAATGAGTTTTATAAGTGGATGACTCCATCAAATTTTTTAATCATATCTAAATATTAAGTTTTCTCATTTATGCCATCCAAGAGAAACCCCTAGTTACAAGAAGCATGGGCTTTCTATACCAAACTCTACTCTTGGGCTTCTTTTCATGTTGCTATCATGGGCATGTACTTCTGCATGCTCAGAAAATTTCATTCTGAGTTAATATGTAGATAAGTCATAATGAAACTTTGGAGAAGGTAGAAAGGCAATTTGGGTATGAAATTTCCTGCCTAGACATCTAATCTATTCACTCTAGGTGAAATAGAGAGTTAAAATTTGAGTTCCATATTTTCTATTACATTTTTAAGCCATCAATTTACAAATTAACATTTCACTTAAAAATTAAAATAAATTTAATAATATTAATTACCCTAACTCTATAAATAAAAAATATGTTGATTTTTAATTAAAAAACATAACCTCATTTAAAATATATCACCTTCACATTGTCTCATTCATCATTATGAAAAATATAAAATAAATATATTTTAAATTTAAATCATAGTTATATAATTACAATTTAAAAAATATTTTTAACAAACTAAATGGAAAGTAGATTTCCATCAACAATATTAAACAAAAAATAATTTTATTATAAAATCTAGTCCATCCATCCCACATCTGCGAATCGAATCAATGAAAAAATACGAAAATTTTCCTAAAAAGATATCTGCGAATTCAATTTAAATATAATATATTTTATTTATTAAAGGCAATAAAACAAAGTAAATGGAAAGTAGATTTCCTGCAATATTAGATAAATAATATTTTTATTATAAAATCTTCTCCATCCAAACATCTGCGAATTCAATTTAAACATAATATATTTTATTTATTAAAGGCAATAAACTAGCATTATTTTTTATTTTTATCTTGAAAATAGGGTTAAAATTATATAACCTTCATTATACACTACTAATCCGAAAACATCTGAACTTCTGTAGATAGATCGTCATTGTCCATGTCAAAGGAATCAACACACAAAAATTTACAGTTAAAGAATGAATTGTGAGAATTTTTGAAATCTTTATTGGAATTGGATATATCCATGTTTATAGGTGCGTAGGGGAAATATATAAACGTTGAGTGAAAGGGGCGTAGAAGTTGAAGTGCATAGAAATTGAGGTCAACGATTTTTAATTCTTCATTCATTATAATTGGATTTTTTTTTCTATTTTTAATCAATAATTTCAATCAATAAGGTTTTTTTTAGGTTTCGTTCACGAAATCTTCTCACTCTGCATAGGGTCGGTGTCATCTGATTTGAGGAGCCATGTGTTCTTTTATGTGTTTTAATCTATAATAATCTAGAGCTAGATACGGTGTGTTTCCAAGTGGCTACAGAATTGGACATAAATCCATAGACATTTTTATGAGGGTAATACTTTTTATTTTTCTTTTACTTTCCATTTCTTGATTGATTAAAATAAGGAAGAAAGTGAGATTTTGGTATAAATATTGAAATTATTTTATATTATATTTTTTCAAACGATCAATACTCAAGTCAAATGACCTAGGTCTGGAGCGTGTGCGTAGCAGCTCACACTTTAGGCCTTTTTCTACTGCTGCCCAATTCTAGCCACATGGCCCCTCCGGAGACCATCTCAGAGGCAGCCACTCCCCCTAACCATGCCTCTATGTTTTCTGCACTCATCATCTCTTTGAATCCACCCCAGCCGAGGCCCACAATCTCCAAGTTTGTAAAAAAATTGGTTGGGATCCAGGAAGTCTCACTGCCCCCTGCGATCGCTCGAATGGTTTCTCTCTCCCTCGCAGAGAAAGTAACCATTGGGAAATTCACGAGACTATGTCCTTTGTGGAAAACAGTCCAGAAATGGGTCAAATGAAATTGGATGGAAAAAATCAAAGGGAAAATCTCTATCAGATTCTGTGGCAGGGGATTTTACAACTTCTCCTTCAAGACAAAGGAAAACAAAGATCTGATCTTTACGAATGGGCCATACTTCATGGATACTAGAGGGCTCTACCTAAACAAATAGACACCAAACTTTGATCCTAAACATGTCATTTTTAATGATGTCCCAGTTTGGGTTCATCTTCCACATCTTCCCCTTCACTATTGGAGGGACGATTAAGTTGTAAAAATTATATGCACTAAGCATGAATATGTCCTAGATTCACCTGATCTCACATTATTTATCTTTATGCAAGATACTGAATCAATTCCACTTGTTAATCTATTTGCAGAAAAGTTAATTGCACACACATGTGAAGCATAAACAAAAATCAATCGCACATAACACAGTTTTTAACTGGAAAAACCTGAAGCTGAAAACCCCAACTATATATTATGTATCATGGAATCATATGACAATACTCATACAAAGCTTATCAAGATCTCAGTACAGTACAATCGTCATACACTAATCAGAAACAATCTTGCAAATCCATGCACCGATCTATACCCCCTACTAGCCTGCCTCCACTATGCAATCCCTGTTGAAGAATAGCTCTGAATGAATTCGAATTACTCTTGCCTTGACTACGCAATCCTCATTGGAAACTCTAATGTGTGTTTGTGATGCAATCAATGCATCACTATAGTCACAACAGATAGTCTATCTTTCCCTTTCACCTATGTCTCCACTGAAACTGCCATGCACTGTAGTTAACTGTTGTATTTTTTAGTTGTTTAATGAGTTATTATTTTTGAATTAATTAACTAATTAATTCACTCCACTCTCATAAATGTATCATTCAGTTAGACTAGATACAACTAGCTGAACTGAGTCTAACTGAGTTAAAATTAAATACAACTCCATAACTACTTCTTCCAACTCTGTCATAACTCTGCCACTTGAGTTCTAACTGAGTCCTCCATGCATTAGCTCCATTAAACCCTTGGGAATTGTGTAATTCCCTCAGTCCACTGATGTGGCACATCTGTGCACTGAAAGAAAGTGCTCCAAGAGAATAAGTTGTTGTTTAGTGTCTGATTATTATTAAGAGCTAATAATAATCGACATGCATCTATTTTTAGATCAGTGATCTATAAATAGACTTTGCCCAATATTCTAAAAATATAATTTCATCTATTTTTCCAACTTGACTAACCATCCAAAAATAGCACCCTGCAACTTCTCAAATATGATCGTCATGTCTAAAAGTAGACATACTCTAAAAATAGACTTGTGCCAAAAATAGATTGCGAGCCCACTTAGTGAAGGCGATTCTTTTCACTAAGCTCATCATCTTGTTGAATCTCAACACTCCCTCTCAACAAGATAGGGATTATCTTTCACCCCAATCCTACCTCTATGGTATTCGAATTCGCTCCTGGTGAGCGCCTTCATCAGAATATCTGCATCCTGAATATCCGTAGGAATGTACTGAAGCAACATGATCTTCCGCTGCACACAATCTCTGATATGATGATACTGGATATCAATATGTTTAAATCTATCATGAAACACATGATTAACCAAGAGTTTAATGCAACTCTGATTATCACAATGTATCACTGTGGGATCTAAATATGAACCGAACAAACCAACCAAAATATTCCTCATCCAGATAGCCTCACATGCAGCCTTACTTGCTGCCATGTATTTTGCTTCCACTGAACTGTGTGCCAGGGACCCTTGTTTCCTGCTTTACCAAGAAACTGTCGTAGATCCAATACTGAAAATCCCTCCTAATGTGCTCTTTCTGTCTATTGGGCTTCCTGCCTAATCTTCATCAGTGACGCCATGCAAATTCACCTTATCCATCTGTTTGTACCATAAACCATACTCAGATGTGCCCCTGAGATATCTTAGGACATGTTTGCCTGCCTTCCAAAAGAGCTTGGTAGGCTTAACCATCACTTGTGAAAGTTGGTTCACTACATAGCATATGTCTGATCTTTTATTGACTAAATAGATGAGCGAACCCACCAACTATCGATAAACAATGGCATCTACTACCTCTGCTGATGTAGCATCCTCTTTCTTCCAATTTCCTAGAAGAGGAGTGTCGATAGGCTTGCAACCTTGCATGTGAGACTTCTTCAATATCTCCCAGGCATACTTGCCTTGAGACACAAACAATTCACCTTCCCGCTGCCATATTTCCAATCCAAGGAAATAATGAAGGAGGCCGAAATTCTTCATCTCAAACTCCTTTGCAAGATCTGCCTTGCATGAGTGTATCAACTACTCATCACTTGTTAGTATTAAATAATTAACATAAAGTACAATGATTAAAATCTTACCCTCCACCACAATCTCATACAGGTTTTCATCTGCCTCACTTTTGGTGAAGCCAAGTCCAGTGAAATAGCTGTCGATGCGAGTGTACCAAGCACATGGTGCTTGTTTCAGCCCATACAACGCTCTTTTGAGCTTGCACACATGTGACTCGCTATTGAAGATCTCAAATCCTTCAGGCTGCTCAATGTACACATCTTCCTCAATGATCCCATTAAGGAACACAGTCTTCACATCCATCTGATGAATGTGCCAACCCATCTGCACTGAGAGAGCAAGGATGGTCCATATGGAATAATATCATGCGACAAGTGCAAAGGTTTCTTCATAGTCAATCTCCTCGATCTGTGAGAAGCCCCGGGCAACAAATCTTGCCTTATACTTCTCGACGCTCCCATGAGTAGCTTGGTTTACCTTGTAGATCCATCTCGATCGTACAACAGATTTTCCCACCAGCCTTAGAACAATCTCCCAAGCACTGTTTCTGACAATGGAGTCATACTCCTCCACCATGGCATCTACCCATGTGGGCTCCTGCACTGCTTCTTCAACAGAAGATGGCTCTGTCACGATACACTTGCTCATATCCTATTGGGTCATAGCTATATGTATGTGATGTCTGTTGTCCCATATGTGGTTCACTGTAAGTTGTGTTTCCTTACAATGGAAATATCATAACCATCGATCAATTGACATCTTACAAACCAAAGTCTGATACCTCCCCTGAGTCTATCATATCTTTGGTGGCCGATAAGAAATCAGTCACACCTATCACCAGTGTTTCACTAGGAGTGTATAAATATTCCACCTTACTTGGTGTGTTCCCTAGTCACCTCCCTCTTATCACTGACCCCAGCTTGTCTAATGTTTGCATGATGCAATCGTATTTGGCTAACCATAAGTAGTCTGGTTAGACTGTCCATCAACCTATGCCTCCACAACCTGCTGGTGGTCACTCGACATAGCCTTCAGGACCTTCTCTTCAAGGACCTTATCCCTCTACTCATGTCTCTTCCACCCCTTTTCAACCAGGAACGGTGCCCCCTAGCCTTAACCTTTTTGGAGCCATTACGGCGAGCCATTACCCTTCTGGTCAGAGATATCCCCCCTCTGGAGACTTTTCGGTGCCTGTTATGGCTATGTTGAGACTTCACAATTTGACCCTAGGGATCCCAGATTGGTACATCTATCCTCCAACCAACACTCTGTCACCAGTCACTATGAGCCCTCCCTTTTCTTGAGTTCCTCGACCACCTCAACAGGACTCTATTCATGTTTTGAAATCATCTAGTGAGGGGGCAAAGCCAAAAATAAGGAACCTAAGGACAAGGCCCCCCAAAAAACTCTTGCTCCTCCTAAGCCTCTAAAGCAGTCACATTTGTGCGCTTTGTGTGATGGTGTTGGGCATGCGACCTATAATTTTCTTGAGCTCCCTTGTCTCAAACCCGTGGTCAATGAGACGTTTCCTAAATCCGATATCCTGGAGATCCATGTTACATTACCTGATTTAGCTAAGAAACTCAAATCGTTGCGTATGAACCACCCTTGTGCTTTGTGTGACCTTTATGGCCACTATTCTCACCTTTGTCCTCATCTTGATGAATTTCGCGACAACCTTGAGGTTTTTCACTAGATAGAGGTCGCTCATAGCGGATCTTGTACTCCTCTACTTGTGAGTTCTGCTTTAACAGAGTGGAAGGAAATTTTTGAACCCATTGTGATATCTCCCCCCGACGTTGAGATGACAGAACCTTCAACCACTATCCTCTATATGTCATAATCCATGAGAACCATGCTGGAACAACCCTTCGGGGCATCCCATATCTCTTCATCTATACTCTGTAGTGATGCATATGTGAACCATATCTCTCATGATGATGGGTCAAGTAGCCCTGCTGCGTCATGTGGTATTTCTGGGAGTAGGCGCCATAGTGTGTTGAGGAGAGTGTTGTTGAAAGGTGTCATGGGCTAGTTGCGAATAGTGATGATTATGTCCCCGGAAGGTTTGCTCCTGCTGCAGCGAAAACTTAGTTTATCCCAGAGTTTATTTGCAAGAGTGCAGGAGTCCATAACGTGTTGATTTTTTTCATTGTTTTGATTATAGATGGGACATCGAGAAGGTCCTATGAGGCCCCTTTTGATAAAATTATCCCAAGTGAGAATACTTTTGTGGTTGAGAAGCCATGGAAAAGTAGAAACTTTGGGCCAGATTCCTGGAGACCATAAAAGCTGCCAAATAGGGTCAGGAGGATCAGTGATCAGGTGCATCAATGAGTAGGCTTCTTTTTTGGTGAACATTCCTTTGGTGGTGTATCCCCATCTAATAATTTCCGGTTCCTCCGAGCATCTAATCTTCCTTTGATGTAGTTCCATGCTAAGGGCTTCCCATGTGGCTTCCTGTTCCTGGGGAACGATTTGAGCAGAATGCTTCCATTGCCTGAATCCATTATTGCTCTAAGGGAGCCAGTGCTGATTAACCTTATCTTCCGGGTTAATGGTTGGATCCCCTAGATTGTGAGGATTGAGGATATCGACTAACTTGGGTTTTTGTTGCCATGAATTCACGCAGTATCTAGCCATGCTTCCATTAAAAACCTCCCAAAAACTGTGCTGTTGGATTAGAGCATTGTGTTGTTTAGCCGCGTTCCAAATTAGCGAGCCCATTACTTCAGGGGATAGTCTTATCAGGTCTTCTGGAGGTCTATTGTTGGTATATTTAGCTATCCATAATTTGGCCCAAGGAGTCTGTGGAGCCGACATCCATTTCCACCGTATTCGTGCTCCCATTACTTCATTGCTGTGAGTCGGATCCCAGAGTCCAAGTCCTTCAGCTTCCTTAGCAGTGCACACAGTGCTCCATTTGAGTAGAGCCCATTTGCAATTCTTTCCAGAAGATCCCCATAGAAAATTGTGTTGCAGAGATTTTATCTGTTTGAGTACCCATTTTGGCATTACTAGCACTGAGAATAGGTATAGAGGCATGGATTGCAATACATCTTTGATAAGAATTAATCTGCTTGCCATGTTGAGGGCTCGATAGGTCGAGGAGGAAAGGCGGGCTTCCAATTTTTCTAGGAGCAGTTTCCATGGAGAGTGCTTGATGGCAGAATCGATGAGATGGGCGCCTAGATACTTGGTAGGAAGAGTTTCTATGGAGAAACCTAGAATGCGAGCAAGATTGGTTTGAGTATGTACTGGGGTGTTAAAGAATTAGATCTGAGATTTGGCAACATTTATGGAAGTACCAGAGGCTTTAGAGAAGAGATCCAAGATGGATTTAAACGAATGAGATTCTTGAAAATATGGGTGCCCAAATAGCATGTTATCATCCACGAATTGTTGATGGGTGGTGGCTGGGGAGCCATGGAGGGTGATGCCATTTAATTTATGGGTATGTAGAGCATTTTGTATTAGCCACCCAAGGCCTTCTGCCATGAGAACAAAAAGAAAAGGAGATAATGGGTCTCCTTGTCTAATTCCTCTCAAAGGGGAAAATGGATGAGAGGGTATCCCATTAACCAGGATGGAGGATAAGGTGGAGGAGATAAGATTCATTACCCATCTTACACACATTTTATTGAATCCAAAAGCAACCAGCATCTGTTGTATGTAATTCCAACTTAACTTATCAAAAGCTTTGGAAAGATCAATTTTAAGGAGCATACCTGCCTTTTTGTTGAGCTTCAAGGAGTGAATGACTTCATGCATTAGAATGATTCCATCAATAATTGACGTCCTTCCACATATCCGGTTTGTTCAGGCGAGATTAGCAGCAGCAGCAACGGCTTGAGTCTATTGGCTATGACCTTTAAGATCACCTTATAGATAACATTGCATAGAGCTATGGGACGAAATTTTTCCGGTGTGTTTGATTGATCTCCTTTAGGTATGAGAGTGATAAAAGTTTCATTTAGAGATGGGAGGAGCCATTGCACTGATCTCGATTCTTCTGCAATTGCCAAACTTCCATTTTAATGAGATCCCAAAAATGGTGAAAGAAGTTTGAGGTGAAGCCGTCCGGACCCGGGGCTTGCCATCTTTGGATTGGGCAATTGTTATTTCTACCTCCTGCAAGGAGATTGGTCTCAGTAGCATTTGGTTGTGCTCCTCCGTTATAATTGTAGGAATATGCGGAATAATTTTATTGATTGCTGGTTCTCTGTTGATTAGAGGTTCTTGATGAACATTTTTAAAGTGCTCCAGGAGCGCTTGTTCAATTTCATCATAATTTTCCAGTCGTTCTCCTAGCTGGTTTGTAATCTGAGCGATTCTGTTGTTCATTCTTCTTTGTATGGTAGAACGATGGAAGAATTTTGTGTTCTTTTCCCCTTCTTTTAACCATCATATTCTTGATTTTTTCTGCCAAAGTATTTCTTCTTGTTTTCTTCTTTCATCTAGTTGGTCATGGAGCCTCTGTTCTTGAGATGCAAGAGGCTCTGTTCTTCCGTTGTTGATGATTTCCTGTTGGAGCTCAGCCATTCTGTGTTCTAGAAGTTTTTTCTCTTGGAAGATATTCCCAAATATAGAGTGGTTCCAAATTTTGATTTGAGATTTGAGATATCGCAGCTTTTTCTGAAATTGAAACATTGGATCCAGCGAGCAGAACAAAATTCTCCCAAGCTATGTGGACTAGGGTTTTTAAGTTAGGATGATTGAGCCAGAAGGCTTCTAATATGAAGGGCCGCTTCGATAAGTTTTCAGGTCGCTTCCATTGTAGAGAAATAGGCCAATGGTCTGAGCCCAATATGGGTAAAATGGAAGAAAATATGTCTCCCCCCAAGTGTATGGAATTATTTGAGATTAAGAAGTGATCCAGTTTGTACGCGATTTTCTGATTTCCAGATCTTTTGATTTTCCAAGTGTACATTCCATTGGTGAAAGGCATATCAATGAGCCAGTTTCTATTGATGAATTCTTTGAAGTGGGAGCTTTCGATCTCTAGTCTTGGTCGACCTCCTGTCTTTTCCTCAAGCTTAGTGACCATATTAAAATCCCCTCCTATTATCCATAAGGGGTGGGTTCTGTTGGAGTTGAGAGCCTCCATTGTGTTTAGGATCGCCATCTTTCTTGGCGAATCTTGAGGAAAGTAGACATTTGAGAGATGCCCATGTATATTTGTACCTATGAGATGAAAAGTTGCCTGAATGAGGTTATGCAAGGCATGGTAGTCTGTGAGCGAGATATTTTGTGTATCCCATGCTATTGCTAGGGCTACCGAAGTGAAAAAGGCATCAACCGCAACAGAGTGGCACCCTGGCCATGCTTTGGTTAGGATAGTGCCAAGAGCTTTGCTATTGCATTTGGTTTCTTGGAGAAAGAAGATTTGAGGTCTTTCTTGTTGAATCACGTTTTTAATCATTCTATATTTCCCAGGGCTGTTCAGCCCTCTTACATTCCATGAGATGAGCTTCATTAGGAAATATTGGGAAGCAGCTTATAGAACCAGGTCAATTTGGGATATCTTCCAGACTCCACCAGCATTTCCCCTATGTTGATGGTTCTTTGCAGATCTGGTTTTCTACCTCTGTTCTTTGATTCCTTGATAATTTTTTGTCCATCCCATTGACATCCTGGTTGAATGCCCAATTTCCTTTGTTTTTGTGCTCGAAAAAGGACCACTTCGAGGTTATCAATCTATCAAGGCTTGATTTTGTCATACTCTTTTCGTCTGCAGGCTTGTTTCAGTCCTAGGTTTTTAGATATTAGGTAAAAATTCACATTCCATTTTCTCCATCCTACATAGACACTTCTAAAACCAATTCAAATTAAAATACAAAATACATGATATTTAGAAATATTTTTGCAAGAAAATACTTTTATTTCCACATATTCCACTCAAATTATGAAGCCAGAATTAAGTTAGGCAAAGAGTTTTAGACCTGGTTTTGGAATAGACCACAGTTCTCTAGCCTTTTCCAAAGCGAATCCATGATGGGAAATGTGTTTTAGAAGTGGTGTTCTAATAGGTCAGAATTCTCTAGCCTTGTTCAAAACGACTCCATTAAAAATTTGATTGATATAAAGATCTTGAGTTTTCCCATTTATGCCTTTTAAGAGAATTCCTAGTTAGAACTAGTACAAGAGGTGTGCTAGACGAAACCTCTACGCGGAGCAGTCCTAAGAATTCCCAATGGTTGTCATGACTAAACCCTACATGAAGCATTACCAATTGTTGTCATGTTTTGGTTTTCCAAATTCTATCATGGGCATCTTCCCCTGGGGAATATTTCACCCAGAGTGAATATGGATGGGTTAGATCTTGGGCAAAGAAAAAATGCAAGAATTCCCATAATGAAAATGTGGAAAAAAAATATGGTACTTATGCCTGATTATTTATTTTCTATCTATGAAAATAGATGATAAAGATTTCATGATGCTATTATGTTATATTTTTAAATAATCAATTTATAAACAATTATTTTATTTAAAAAATTAAATAAATTTATAAACCATTACTTTATTTAAAAAATAAAATAAATTATACTCTATTAATTCAATTAATTAAAAAGTATGTTTAATCTTATTTTTTTAAATGCTCTAAATTCAAATTTTATCTTTATAATTAAACTTTTAATTTATTTTTCACAACTCGATGAAAACTTGCTTTCCCTATCCAATTGTAAATACATATTTAAAATAATTTTGTCGCATCTTGAATTCGAGTATTTTTTTAAAACCTAATATCGTAGTTGTAAAGTTTTTTAAATATAAAATCATATTTTTTTTATTTTAACATAAATGCATAAACACCCATTATGTTTCTTCAAAATAGGGTCAACATTATCTGACTCTTATTATAGGAAATTTTTACATAGTTATAACGTCAATGTCCTGGGCAATGATAGCACTTGGATTAGATAGCCACCCTTTATGCGTTATTTTTGAACGGTTCACGAAAAATTGAACGGTTATCCATGGAATTGAAAAAAAAAAAAGTCGTGAAAAAAATTGAAATCCGAAATTGGAATTGGATATTAGCCATGTATATGGGTGAGAGAGTTGGTAAAAAACGTATCCGTTGAGTTGAAGGAGCGTCGATCCTTCATTCAATTGAAATAGTAACCGTTGAGGTCAAAGATCCTCCAACGACCATTTATTATGATTGGCACTTGTTTTCCATTTTACAATCATATTTGTTTTTTAATTGCGTTCACAAAATCTTCCTCTTCCCATCCGTTGGGTGTAGTCCAGTCTAATAAGCTGTTACTTTCTCTGTATTTTATTGTGTAATAATTGAAAGGCCACGTATTTGAAATGTGCCCAAAGTTGTTATTAAGTCTAAAACCATGGACATTTTTATCCACAGTTTTTATTATGGTTTTTAATTTGTGTTTCTCGATTAAACTACGGAAAAACTTAATATTTATATGAGATTTTGTATAAATCTTGAATTTATATTAAGTAATATTTTTTTCATGAAAAAGTGATTAATTCTTAATGTTAATTGTAATATCAAATGGTATGTTTATCTATTAATAAAATATATAAGAGTGTTTAAATATATTTAGATAAGAATGAGTATAATACTCTTTTTTAACAACAATCAATATGATAATGCTTTTATAAGTTAATTTATAAATAGCCCAAATTTTGAAATTGAAATTGGTTTTTGTAGAATGCAAATTGTTTCCCTGAACTCTAATATCCTTATGTTCTGCTCATAAGAGTGTCTTCTCATGTGATTTTGAGGAAAAAAAATAATTCATCTTAACTCTCAATCTAACTAGCCTATAGAGATCAAATTTGTTTACGTGTAAACAAACAACTTCTAATTATTTATTTATTTGTCCATTTTCACATAGACAACTAATTAAATATGCATAACATATTGTCTACATTACTTTTCTATTTAATGAACATTTTATTTTTATTTTAGGACTTATGGACATACTTAACATGACTTTGAAATTTGAATGCATAATGAACTTCTCATAAGAGTGTCTTTTCATGTTATTTAGAAGGAAAAATTTACTCACTAATGTTGTTGCTTATGGAAATTCATTAAAATATCAACTTATGGAAATTTTGTGAAAATATCAATTAAAAATTAGACCTCATCCTTTATGAGAATGAATTTCTACTGAATTCATTTGAAAAATAGATTTGCAACATTTAGATCAAATTATATAAAAATTAACTCAAAGTCACCATGTTAAATTTATTAACTAATAAACTTAGGAAATTGCAATCAAAATGAATAATTTATTAATTAGTGAACTTCTAACTAGCCTATGGGATCAAATTTCTTCATGTGTACACAAACTTCTTGTAATTATTTATTTATTTATTAATTTCATATAGACAACTAATTAAATATGTATAGCATATTATCTACATTTATTTTCTATTTAAATAATATTTTATTTTTATTTTAGGAGTTACGAACTTACTTACACATGTAGAATGTTATTTAGAAGGAAACATTTACTTATTAATCTCGTTGCTTATGAAATTCAGTTTACTTACACATGTAGAATGTTATTTAGAAGGAAACATTTACTCAGTAATTCCGTTGCTTCTAGAAATTCAGTTAAAATATCAACTTATGGAAATTCATTTGAAAAATATATTTTCAACATTCAAATCAAATTGTATAAAAATTACCTCACACTCACGATGTTAAATTTGTTAACTAATAAACTTAGGAAATTACAATCAAAATGAATAATTTGTTAACTAGTGAACTTCTAACTATATTTGAAATGTATTACATGTTAAATTTTACCTTTTCATCATTTACAATCTTTACATTTTTTTGTTATGGATGATATTTACAAGAAACTAAAACACAAGGAAATGAGTTTTATAAGTGGATGACTCCATTAAATTTTTTAGTCATATCTAAATATTAAGTTTTCTCATTTATGCCATCCAAGAGAAACCCCTAGTTACAAGAAGCATGGGC
This sequence comes from Pinus albicaulis, assembly GCA_034641835.2. NCBI lineage: Eukaryota > Viridiplantae > Streptophyta > Pinopsida > Pinales > Pinaceae > Pinus > Pinus albicaulis. The sequence continues at coordinate 219,124,742 of CM076583.1, forward strand.
TTTCTGCTATACCAAACTCTACTCTTGGGCTTCTTTTCATGTTGCTATCATGGGCATGTACTTCTGCATGCTCAGAAAATTTCATACTGAGTTAATATGTAGATAAGTCATAATGAAACTTTGGAGAAGGTAGAAAGGCAATTTGGGTATGAAATTTCGTGCCTAGACATCTAATCTCTAGGTGAAATAGAGAGTTAAAATTTGAGTTCCATATTTTCTGTTATATTTTTAAGCAATAATTTACAAGTTAACATTTCACTTAAAAATTAAAATAAATTTGATAATATTAATTCCCCTAACTCTATAAATAAAAAATATGTTGATTTTTAATTAAAAAACATAACCTCATTTAAAATATATCACCTTCACATTGTCTCATTCATCATTATGAAAAATATAAAATAAATATATTTTAAATTTAAATCATAGTTATATAATTACAATTTAAAAATTGTTTTTAACAAACTAAATGGAAAGTAGATTTCCATCTGCCATATTAAACAAAAAAATAATTTTATTATAAAATCTAGTCCATCCATCCAACATCTGCGAATCGAATCAATGAAAAAATACGAAAATTTTCCCAAAAAGACATCTGCGAATTCAAGTTAAATATAATACATTTTATTTACTAAAGGCAATAAAACAAAGTAAATGGAAAGTAGATTTCCTGCATTATTAGATAAATAATATTTTTATTATAAAATCTTGTCCATCCAAACATCTGCTCATTCAATTTAAACTTAATATATTTTATTTATTAAAGGCGATAAGCTAGCATTATTTTTTATTTTTATCTTGAAAATAGGGTTAACATTATATAACCTTCATTATACACTACTAATTCGAAAATGGATAAATTTTGGCATCTGAACTTGTGTAGATAGACCGTCATTGTCCAAGTCAAAGGAATCAACACAAAAATTTACAGTTACAAAATGAATTGTGAAAATTTTTGAAATCTTTATTGGAATTGGATATATCCATGTTTTGTAACCACTGTCTTAGCTGCTGACAAATGGTTAGACTTTTATTAATTATGGATTAATTATGGCTGTTGTTTTATTTTAATTAGAATATTTGAACAAAATCACTTTTTGATATTGAATAAAAGATTTCTTGTGGAATTAGTTTCATGAGTGAAAATTGATGGTAAAAAGTAAATCAAGATCTAGAGTCAGTTGAACAGAAAAAAAAAATTCCACAGTTACCCAAAGAAACTCTGGAATAAATAAGGAATTCCAAGGAGAGTTTCGGGTTCTGTCTGTGTGGAGAAAATGAACTCTGTTATTCTGGAAAATAATTTTCAGAACAGACTGTCCTCTAGGTTGGAGAATTGGACTGGATTGTCCCGAGTTCTCCCCAGAATTTCTGTTTTTCACTGGAGTCGGAGAATTGGACCGGATTGTCCCGAATTTCTCCTCCAGAAAACTATGTTCAATGAAGGCCCAGATTTGAAGCACGGGGGATAGTTGTGGGACGCAATTGCCCAAACTCGTCGAAGGGAGGCACCAACACCATCATTCGAGTCTGAGTTCAGATGAGTAAAGCATTGTAAATGTATTTATTTTCCCTAATTTATTTCAGCATACTAGTAGCAGGTAAATATTGTTCTGTAGAAATTGCAAATGTAATAACAAGTTTTATTTATTTAGGTATTGCATGTAGGAGGTAAATTATTTACAGTAAAAATTTGCAACTTGCAGTAAGAGAAAGGTAGAAAGAATCATAGGAAAAGGCTTATTGCATTACTGAATTAAGAAAGTATACACCAATAGTGTTATTTAATCTATCTACGTTAGTATTGTAAGAGTGAATCATTTAAATGGTAGATAGTAAACCCTGGAGGACCGTTAACCCAGAATGTCTGTAAAACAGAAGTTTCCGGGTTGGTCGCCCTCCAACCTATGATACTACACGGGCGCGCAGGTGGTCCGGTCACCATGAGGGTTCTTAAGAAAGAAAAAAAAACAACAGAGAACCATCGAATACCCTAGGCTATAAAGAGAATGGTGCCTGAGATATGCTTCGGCTTTACATAAAAAAAGTAAAGGAAAAATAGAGAAGTAAGTGAGCTAGCCTCCAACATGAGGTAACCATCCATGAGGTAGCCATCCATATATATAAACAGTTAAGAATAGAAAACTACTGAGATAAACCATGAAGGTCTGCTATTTGCCAGCACTATTAAGGGAGAATAAGAGATGAACAGTTAAAAGTGCCAGTCGCAAATTAAAACCCACAGGCTCCCCTTTACTGCAGACAATTCTACACAGAACGCATGGATAAATTTCTTATGAAGACCGAGAAATAGAATTATAGAAAAACTACAAGGAAATAACCAGAGTATCCATGCACTGCGTTCAATTATATAAATAAAAATGTACAATTTCAACATAGAAGGGAACCCAGACAAAAACCCCCAAACAATTAACGAGGGTTTACATAGTAAAATTCATATGGTACGAGCTCAGGTAATTAAACCCTGAATTCATCTGTTAATAGCAGTTTATATAATTATTTTGAATGAAATACGACATAATAAACTTATTCGGCCAAAGCCGCAACTCTGAATAACATTCCCAGTAAGCTAGAACAACAGACCGCAGAAGACTACGAAAAGCTGGACTATAAGTCCTTAACCTGGATAAGCAAATGATAATCTTTTCATTAATCAAAAGGAAACCTAGTTGAGGAAAGCTACAGGGTCCAACCCTGTCATCAGAGGGTACCTGTGATCAAACTTCGGGGTCAGATTTCCTTCTTCGCCGATTGAATGGCGAAAGCAGCTTAAGATTTCCGAATACAAGTACGCAGCAAAGTGAAGCGGAGAATACCTGTAGCAGGGAATACTTGTCCGCAAGTTTGGAAGAGATGGGTTAGCTATTGAGAAACCAAAAATAAATAAACAAATAAAAGTAAACCCTGTTCGTAGAATTGTAAATGAAAAAAAAATCGGCGGTACTGAGGAAGGGAGATAACCTGCAACTTCTCAGGAAAGCCAGAAAATTCCAGGGTAAGGGTTAAGCAACCCTCCCAGAAAAAAATAGGGTTACAACGAAAAGGATATTGAAACAAGGCTACGCTCTCAAACAATTATTTACTTGCGGATATCACAAAAACCTGTGAGATGAACCAGTTCCAATACCCGCAGAAGAGAACAACTGAGATTTCCGGTATGAAGAATGCAATAAAAGGAATTTCAGAAGTGTTGGATACCTGTGTTCGGAAGGAAGCCTCACCGGAGGCCATCAAAACCCTGTCGACGCCAAATGCCAGCCCTGAGGTCCAGCAGAACCGCCTCCAGACTCATCGAACAAACGCAACAATGGGTATGGAATTCGGTTACGCCCCAAAGGTCATGAGCTAACCCTAGAGAAGGTCCACCGTAGGATCCAGGCTCCAACCAACGGTGGGATGATTTCCAGGTGGAGGGTGATGGTACAGTATTAATTATCCACAACTCGCTTCATACCAACGATAATGTATAACCAATGACTTACAAACCCAAGAATCATAAGCTTATAGGAAAAATCACATGATAATATTAAATAATGGATAACATGTTAAATATCCGATGTACTTCATGTTGAAGACCCAAGTCAATTCTATAGAACATAATTAAATATGTGTACCGGAGACCTGATCCCAGAAAGCGATGTTTATAACCAGCCGTAGTCCTTGCAATCAAGAACATATATAGTAAACCAGATGTAGAAATAAAAACCGGTGAATTGTGGTTGAATAATATTATTGTTGAATAATGTCCATAGCAGTTAAAGGTGGTAATTAACTGTATTAAATTTTTTTTATGAGGAGTAAATATTATAGTGTTATGTCTGTTACAAGTGGTATCAGAGCGGCGTTACAACGGTGGGACCCTAATGGGTCAACTGACGTTAAAATTGTAAGTTATTCATGCACATTCGGAAAGTTAGATGGAAAGACAAATGAGACGAACACCTTCACAACCGCCACCGCAGAATGTTAGAGAAACTCAACCTCCACTAGAGGGAAATCCCGAAATGTGGGTTGAGTTGGGGATAGAACAACATCAACGGTCTAACAGGCTGATTGAAGAACAACAGCATCAGACTTGCATTTTATTGACCACAGTGCGACAGCTGCAGGAAGAAATGGAGAGAGTACGAAGGGAAAATGCAAGAATGATGCAGGAGCAGGAGAGGATCTTAAAAAGCCTCTCAGATAAGCAAAATCACAGGATTGAAAAGCCCAGTGCTGACAGAGAGTTCCAGGAATGGAACGAACAAAAAACAGATGAACAAGATGCAGGCCGAAAAGAAAGAAGTGCGTCACAGCAAGTAATCCAAACAGAAATTTTAATGAGGCCGAATCTGAAAATAAAACGGAACAGAAGGCAAACAAAAAGCAGAGGGTGGAATTTCACGGAGAATTTAGAAAGATAAAGCCACCTACGTTCGATGGATAGAAAGAGGAGGTGGCAGAGGCATGGTTGATTAATATGAACAAGTACTTTCAGGTGTATGATTATGACAGTGGTCTTAAGGCACAGCTAGCTATCTAGCAGTTAAAGGACAAAGCCACCTTATGGTGGGAAGAAGTGAAGAACGTGTGGGGAATAGAGGATCAGGATGTGACCTGGGATAATTTTCAATAGTACTTCAAAGACAAGTACCTGAACGAGCGCTTTTATGATGAAAAGGCTTGAGAATTTCATGATTTGAGACTAGGGCAGTTGACTATGGATGAGTTTATCACTAAATTCACCTCGTTATTACGTTACGTACCATACTTAAGAGAGGAGAAAGATAAAGTCAAAATATTTCTGAGCAGTTTACCCATCCAAATGAAAGAACGTATTGAGTTTGTGAATCCTAAAACCATGGATGAGGCCATTAGAAAGGCTAGGATATGCTATCAGCAAGCTAAGACCAAAGCAGACAAAGGAAAGGGGTGGCAGCCAAGGAAAGAAAACCGAAGTAGTGCTGGTTTCAACAGAAGCAGAACCAGTAATTTTAAAGGCACAAACAAGAATTCAGTTAGTAGGCAGTTCGGTAGGAACCATCAGAGGGTAAGGTGGCCGGTGGAAGACAAAACTGTGGAGGCTTCTAGTAAACCTGAGCAACCTCAAAATCAGAGGCCCCCTTTGCAGTGTTGGGGTTGTGGAGCAGCGCACTACTTTCGAGATTTCCCACAGCGGGGTAAAACCGAAGCAGTAACCAACTTGTAGGAGGCCTCTACGGTGGGAGATATTGCCCGAAGCATACCCAAAATTAATGCAGCGTTGGAAGACTGGCAAGCTGACTTCCAACCTACCATGATTGAGTTAGAAGGTAAATTGTTAACCCAAACTGTTTCTATTTTGGTAGATCCAGGAGAAAGTTTAAGTTATATAAGTCCTAAAGTAGTAGAGAGTTGTAAATTGCAAGGTCAAAAATTTAAAAATACATGGTTAGTTCAGTTAGCTACTGGAGCAAAAAGAAAAGTTAGTGCCAAAATACCAGACTGTGCACTGTAAATCAGTGGACAACAATTAAAGGTAGACTTAAATATTTTTCCCTTGGGATCTTATGATGTGTTGCTGGGTATGGATTGGTTGGAGAAGCATTGGACTCTCATAGATTGCAAGGAAAAGATTATCTACTACAGAGAATAGAGTGGTAATCGCCAAGAAATTCAAGGCATAAAGAAGCCTGTACATCTGTGCCCAATTACAGCTTCCCAAATGGGAAAATGCATAAGGAAGGGATGTCAACTGTACGCAATACAAGTTGGAATATCTGAGTCTAAGAACAAGGCTGCTATGCTGGAAAACATACCTGTAGTACAAGAATTCATGGATATATTTCCAGAAGAGATACCAAGATTACCGCCTAGAAGAGATATTGATTTTACAATCGAATTGCTGCCAAGAGCATCACCAATTTCACGGACCCCCTATCGTATGAGTGTGCCAGAGTTGACTGAGTTAAAAATGCAGCTTTAGGAATTATTAGATAAGGGGTATATACGACCCAGTGTGTCACCCTGGGGAGCACCTGTATTGTTTGTTAAAGAGAAGGATGGAACCATGCGCATGTGCATGGATTACCGACAATTAAATAAGCTGACTGTTAAGAACCGGTATCCCTTACCCCATATTGACGACCTGTTTGACCAGGTAAGGGGAGCTACTGTGTTCTCAAAGATTTATTTGTAGTCCGGTTATCACCAGATCAAAATTAAACATGAACATATACACAAAACTGCTTTTTGCACAAGGTATGGTCACTATGAATTCGTGGTATTACCTTTTGGGGTAACTAATGCACCAGCCACTTTCATGAGACTGATGCATAGTATCTTCCACCCTTATTTGGATAACTTTGTATTAATCTTCATTGATGACATACTAGTATACTCTAAGAGTGTGGAAGAACACAAGGAACATCTGCGAATGGTACTGGAGATGCTAAGGAAGCACCAGCTATATGCAAAATTCAGTAAATGCAATTTCTTGAAGGAGGAAATACAGTATCTTGGACATGTGATATCAGAAAAAGGTATAGCAGTAGACCCGGAGAAAATCAAAACTATTATGGAATGGAAGGTGCCACAAAATGTGGCAGATATATGATCCTTTATGGGCCTCGCTGGCTATTACCGGCGATTTATAAAAGGATTCTCAAAGATAGCTTTCCCTATTACCTCTTTGCAAAGGAAGGGAAAAATTTTTAAATGGTCAAAAGAATGTCAGGATAGCTTTGAAAAATTGAAACAGTTGTTGACAACAGCACCCATGTTAAGTGTGGCAGATCCGAATAAGGAATTCGAGGTTTGTACGGATGCATGCAAGGAGGGTGTTGGGGCAGTTTTATCACAAGAAGGAAGGGTAATCGCATATGAATCTCGTAAGGTAAAATATCACGAGCTACGATATTCAGCTTATGATTTAGAGCTGACTGTAGTTGTGCACGCCCTCCCGGTATGGAGACATTATTTACTCGGGAAGAGATTTGTATTGAAGACTGATCATAGTAGTCAAACCAGCTACTTTAAAAAAGCTGACTTAAACTCCCGACAAGCAAGGTGGAATGCTTTCTTAAGCGAATTTGACATTGATCTACAGCACGTAAAAGGAAAAGAGAACAAGGTTGTGGATGCATTGAGCAGAAAACTGCATAACATTTTTGAGTTATATGTTAACAAAGTTGAACCCAGATTCCTAGATCAAATCAGGAAAGAAGCGGACAAAGATCCTGAATATAGATTTTTGTGGCAAAAAACACAAGAATCTGAAGAGTAGGGTAGGCAAGGGCTTTATGAGATTAACCAGGACGGGTTGCTGATTTTTAAGAAAAGGATAGTCATTCCAAACAGTGTGGAATTAAAGACTATGGTACTAGATGAATATCATAGAAGCAATTACGCTCGACACCCAGGGTATCAAAAGATGCTGACAGCCATAAGAAAAGATTATTGCTGGCCGGGCATGAGGAAGGAAATAGCAAACTATCTAAACAAGTGTTTAGAGTGCTAGCAGGTAAAAGTAGAACATCGACACCCGGCTGGATTAATGCAGCCTATACCCATTCCAGAATGGAAATGGGAGGTGATCCCATTAGATTTTATCACTGGGTTACCAAAATCAAAACGAGGCAATGATTCTATAATGGTATTTGTAGATCGATTAAGTAAGTATGCACATTTCATACCTGTCCAATCCACCTATAAGACAGTGCAGATAGCAGATTTATTTATGCCTGAAATCTTCAGACTGCATGGCATTCCTAAGACCGTTATCTCCGATAGAGATGTAAAATTCACATCAGCTTTTTGGAAGGAATTGTTTACGAGATTAGGAACTCAAGTACATTTTAGTACTGCATACCACCTGCAAACAGATGGACAAACTGAATGAGTAAATAAAATACTGGAAGACATGATAAGAATGTATGTCATGCAGCAACTGGTTAAATGGGAGGAATATCTACACTTGATGGAGTTTGCCTATAACAACGATTACCAAGAATCATTAAAGATGAGCCCATTTCAAGCGCTATATGGGCGGCAATGCAGAACTCCCATTAATTGGTACAGTCCCGAGACTAAACTCATGCTAGGACCAGACATGCTAGAGGAAATGGAAGCAGAAGTGAAGAAAATTCGACAGAATTTGAAGGCAGCACCGGACAGGCAGAAAGTGTATGTAGATAAAAAAGGGTCATATCATGAATATGAAGTTGGAGATCACGTGTATGTAAGAATTAAGCCAAAGAAGAGTACATTAAGTTGGGAATCCTGTGCAAAGTTAGCACCTCGGTTTTGTGGACCTTTCCAGATACTGGAAAGAGTAGGACTGGTAGCATATCGCTTAGCCCTTCCTAGCCATATTCGGGTGCATAATGTCTTTCATGTATCGTTACTAAAACGATATATTCACGATCCAAGACACATAATCCATTGGCAGAACATCCAGGTAGTGAGTAAGCATAATGGTTAAAAAAATAATATGATGTTAAAGACTTGTATAATTAACATAAGTCTATTGTGTGCAGGTAGGATCGGATGGAGAATTTCTAGTTCAGCCTCACAGTATAATCGACCGGAGGGAAATCATGCTCCGGAAACGAGCCATCAACCAGGTTAAAGTGCAATGGAGGCACTTTGGACCGGAGGAGGCCACCTGGGAGGACGAGAGTTTTTTCCAAGAAGCTTATCCTGAGCTCTTTACTGAACCAAGATAGGAACACCGGGGACGGTGTTCTCTTCCAGAGGGGGGAAACTATAACCACTGTCTTAGCTGATGAGAAATGGTTAGACTTTTATTAATTATGGATTAATTATGATTTTTGTTTTATTTTAATTAGAATGTTTGAACAAAATCAATTTTTGATATTGAATAAAAGATTTCTTGTGGAATTAGTTTCATGAGTGAAAATTGATGGTAAAAAGTAAATCAAGATCTGGAGTCAGTTGAATAGAAAAACAGTTTCCATATTTACCCAAAGAAACTCTGGAATAAATAAGGAATTCCAAGGAGAGTTTGGGGTTCTGTCTGTGTGGAGAATAGGAACTCTGTTATTCTGGAAAAGAATTTTCAAAACAGACTATCCTCTGGGTTGGAGAATTGGACCGGATTGTCCTGAGTTCTCCCCAGAATTTTTGTTTTTCACTGGAGTCGGAGAATTGGACTGGATTGTCCCGAATTTCTCCTCCAGAAAATTGTGTTCAATGAAGGCCCAGATTTGAAGCACGGGGGAGAGTTGTGGGACGTAATTTCGCAAACTCGTGGAAGGGAGGCACCAACACCATCATTCGAGTCTGAGTTCAGATGAGTAAAGCATTGTAAATGTATTTATTTTCCCTAATTTATTTCAGCATACTAGTAGCAGGTAAATATTGTTCTGTAGAAATTGCAAATGTAATAACAGGTTTTATTTATTTAGGTATTGCATGTAGCAGGTAAATTCTGTACAGTAAAAATTTGCAACTTGCAGTAAGAGAAAGGTAGAAAGAATCATAGGAAAAGGCTTATTGCGTTACTGAATTAAGCAAGTATACACCAATAGTGTTATTTAATCTATCTACGTTAGTATTGTAAGAGTGAATCATTTAAATGGTAGATAGTAAACCCTAGAGGACCGTTAACCCAGAATGTCTGTAAAACAGAAGTTTCTGGGTTGGTCGCCCTCCAACCTATGATACTACACGGACGCGTAGGTGGTCCGGTCACCATGAGGGTTCTTAAGAAAAAAAAAAAAACACAGAGAACCATCGAATACCCTAGGCTGTAAAGAGAACGGTGCCTGAGATATGCTTCGGCTTTACATAAACAACGTAAAGGAAAACCAGAGAAGTAAGTGAGCTAGCCTCCAACATGAGGTAACCATCCATAAATATGTACAACATGCAATAAATAGTTAAGAATAGAAAACTACTGAGATAAACCACGAAGGTCTAATATTTTCTAGCACTATTAAGGGAGAAGAAAAGATGAACAGTTAAAAGTGCCAATCGCAAATTAAAACCCACAGGATCCCCTTTACTGCAGACAATTCTACACAGAACGCATGGATAAATGTCTTATGAAGACCGAGAAATACAATTTCAACATAGAAGGGAACCCAGACAAAAACCCCCAAACAATTAACGAGGGTTTACACAGTAAAATTCATACGGTACGAGCTCAGGTAATTAAACCTTGAATTCATCTGTTAATAGCCGTTTATACAATTATTTTGAATGAAATACAACATAATAAACTTATTCGGCCAAAGCCGCAACTCTGAATAACATTCCCAGTAACCTAGAACAACAGACCGCAGAAGACTGCGAAAATCTGGACTATAAGTCCTTAACCTGAATAAGAAAATGATAATCTTTTCATTAATCAAAAGGAAACCCAGTTGAGGAAAGCTACAGGGTCCAACCTTGTCATCAGAGGGTACATGTGATCAAACGCCGGGGTCAGATTTCCTTCTTCGCCGATTGAATGGCGAAAGTAGCTTAAGATTTCCGAAGACAAGTATGCAGCAAAGTGAAACGGGGAATACCTGTAGCAGGGAATACCTGTCCGCAAGTTTGGAAGAGATGGGTTAGCTATTGAGAAACCAAAAAAAAAATAAACAAATAAAAGTAAACCCTGTTCATAGAATTGTAAATGAAAAAAAAATCGGCGGTACTAAGGAAGGGAGATAACCTGCAACTCCTTAGGAAAACTAGAAAATTCCAGGGTAAGGGTTAAGCAACTCTGCCAGAAAATAATAGGGTTATAACGAAAAGGATATTGAAACAAGGCTACGCTCTTAAACAGTTATTTACTTGCAGATATCACAAAAACCTGTGAGATGAACCAGTTCCAATACTCGCAAAAGAGAACAACTGAGATTTTCGGTATGAAGAATGCAATAAAAGGAATTTCAGAAGCGTTGCATACCTTTGTTCGGAAGGAAGCCTCACTGGAGGCCATCAAAACCCTGTCGACGCCAAATGCCAGCCCTGAGGTCCAGCAGAACCGCCTCTAGACTCTTCGAACGAACGCAACAATGGGTATGGAATTCGGTTACGCCCCAAAGGTCATGAGCTAACCCTAGAGAAGGTCCACCGTAGGATCCAGGCTCCGACCAACGGTGGGATGATCGCCAGGTGGAGGGTGATGGTACAGTATTAATTATCCACAACTCACTTCATACCAACGATAATGTATAACCAATGACTTACAAACCCAAGAATCATAAGCTTATAGGAAAAATCACATGATAATATTAAATAATGGATAACATGTTAAATATCCGATGTACTCCGTGTTTAAGATCCAAGTCAATTCTATAGAACATAATTAAATATGTGTATCGGAGACCTGATCCCAGAAAGCGATGTTTATAACCAGCCATAGTCCTTGCAATCAAGAACAGATATAGTAAACCAGATGTAGAAATAAAAATCGGTGAATTGTGGTTGAATAATATTATTGTTGAATAATGTCTGTAGCAGTTAAAGGTGGTAATTAACTGTATTGAATTTTTTTTTATGATTAAGTATTATAGTGTTATGTCTGTTACATTTATAAAGTAATTTATAACTAGTCTAAATTTTGAAATTGAAATTGATTTTGATTGAATTAAAATTGTTTCTTTGAACTCTAATTTCTCTATGTTCTGCTCATAAGAGTGTCTTCTCGTTCTCATGTGATTTTCAAAGAAAACAATTCCTCTGTAGAGATATTGCTTATGGAAAATGAGTTAAAATATTTGATCGATCCAACTTTTATGAAAATGATTGTTTTTTGGAATTCATTTGAAAATTAGATTTGAAACAGTGGAATCAAATTGCAAAATCCATCTTAACCATGGATCTAACTATCCTATAGGGATCAAATTTCTTCATGTGTAAAAAAACAACTTGAAATTATTTATTTATTTATTCATTTTCATATAGACAAATAATTAAATATGCATAGCATATTCTCTACATTCATTTTCTATTTAAGGTATATTTTATTTTTATTTTAGGACTTCAGGACATACTTACCCATGGCCTTCAAACTTGAATGCAGAATGAAACTATCATAAGAGTGTATTTTCATGTTGTTTAGAAGGAAAACTTTACTGAGTAATGTTGTTTCTTATGGAAATTGAGTTAAAATATCAACTTATGGAAATTCTGTTAAAATATCAATTAACAATTAGACCTCAGCCTTTATGAGAATGAATTTTTGCTAAATTCATTTCAAAAATATATTTCAAACATTCAAATAAAATTATATAAAAATTAGTGAGGATGATAAATCTATTAACTAATAAACTTAGGAAGTTACAATCAAAATGAATAATTTGTTAATTAGTGAACCTCTAACTAACCTATAGGGATTAAATTTCTTCAAGTATAAACAAACTGTTGGGAAAAATACTGAGAGGGGGGGGTGAATCAGTATTTGCTGCATAATCAAATCTTTTTACTTTTTCATTCCTTAAAACCCATACGCTACTTTCCTTCAGTAAACTAGCGTATATACGCGGATCCCCTTAATGAAACTAGCGTATACTCAGAGATCTAGATCAGTCATTAAATATTTACTTGTATTATTCCATCATTCAATCATCAGATGCTTAATAAATAGTGAACAGGTGCATTAAGAGCAGAATAAACCATCACATAAAGAATCACACATGAACACCAGGATTTTTAGGTGGAAACCCAAATCGAGAGAAAACCACCGCTGCAGTTGCTCAGCCTTCAATATTTTATTATAGAGAAAACATCTTACAACATATGTGCTGGCGCAGACTTGACCAGCACGCAGGCACCCACCTGCGCTCGTTTACCAGCCTCTCCTGGAAGGGAGCTCCAACCCCCTGACTCGTTTACCAGCCTCTCCTGGAAGGGAGCTACGACCCCCGGATCTCGTTTACCAGCCTCTCCTGGAAGGGAGCTACAACCCCCTGACTGAAGGCTACAACCCTCAGCACCACCTTGGACCACGTTTCATCAATTTTCACACTGGATCCAACCACTTCAATAGAACACAACTTGCAGGCCACAATTCATCATATTTCCAGACCGAACCCTTTCCATACTTTTAAGCACAAACATACATCACCAATAGATACATATTAATACAGATCAGATAGCAGAAACACAGCAGAACAGATCAGGTATTTCATACCCCTTGCTTCAGCAAACCCTAGTTTGCATACGCGCTTTTACTTCACTGATGTCATGTATATACGTGCTTCCGTCCACACAAGCCAACGTATACCTCAGTGTATATTTTATTGCGCATACGCACTTTTACTTCAGAGAAGCCGCGTGTATACGCGCTTCCACCGCGGCGAAGTAGCGTATAGATCTTCAATGATTACAGAGCTGCATACTTCATCAGATCAGATGTTCAAATCAGATTTACCCTTTTCACTTCAGTCAGATGTTCGCCTAGATGTTCGCCTTATCACAGATCTAAGCTTTCCATAATCAGATCTAGCAACTACAAGTGAAATTCAGATCTAGATCCCCTTCTTCATCATTGGTGCATCATACATTCAGATTTATCATTCAAGTGTAACCCTTTCCATTCAGATATACTTCAGAGAGAAGTATTCATTCAAGCTCAGACATCTTGCACCCACACTCATGATTTTCACAATGAATTTCTTCTCCTTATATAGGTTTTTCCTTTGTCAATACCATGAGCCCCTTTTTCAATACCATGGGCCAAACCAAAACCATGAGCCCAAAACTACACTAGACGGGGCCAATTAGGCGGATCATTGCCCAATACAATGGGTCAATACCAAGGTGATTACCCCTGGTTTTGCACTTTTTGAGCGCTTTTGCCCATACGCGACTTGGAACGTTCCTTTCCGCGTGCATACGCGACTTCCCTTAGGCCAATCTGCGTATACAAAGAGACATACTGTTTTTCATCATAGAATCTAACACATGCTGAAATCCTTTCTTCATTGCCTTCTGTACTCACTGTAGATACATCAGATTTCCTTCATCAAGAACATATTCTATCAAGCACAACTTCATCAAGTAGGTTGTCATCATCTTTATCAGATGGGTTGCCTTTCAAGGACAACACTCAGCATCATATTGTCAACAAACATTATATCACATCAGATTTACATCATTTACTAAGTCCATCAAGTCAAGCATAACTTCATCAGGTGGATTGCCATCAAGGACAACACATGTCAACAGTTGCATGTCTTCATCTTCATTTAGTGGGTTGCCATCAAGGACAACACTCTGCATCATATTTCCAACAATCTCCCCCTTTGGACTTGATGGCAACCACGATGGCGTTTGGTTACCACAACAGATAGATACATTAAGACACCATGTCACTCTCCCAAATATTTGACATCATTATCTTCTCTTCATTCAAACACCATGTCACTCTCCCCCTTTGACATCAAGGGCAAAGGGCGGATCAAAAACCAACACTCTCCTCCTTTTCTCCTCATGTGGAAGAAACATTTTGCAGATCTGATATGTGCTGAAGTGGCCAACCTCCCCCTGAGTTCATGCTGAATCTTCAAACATATTTGTCAATGAAGTACATGACTCTATGAACTTCCTATCACCAAAGACTCATACTTACATCAATTATCCATCCAAGTGGATTTACATATGAGACTTAACTACCCAACCAAGTGGGTTTACAAATTTGACTCAGCTACCCAACCAAGTGGGTTTACAAAATTTGACTCAGCTACCCAACCAAGTGGGTTTACACAATTGACAAGTCCTTACATGACTGAATATTACAATTTTACAACATGAGTCTCAACAAGACCTTTTCATCAAAATATAACTTTTAAGACCAACACCAGAAATTCCTCAAGAAAGAGAACATATTTCAGAATTATCATAATGCCAACAATGCATTATAATCAGCAATGTCACTGCTCCCCCTGAATCTGTGCATCCAAGCATCCTTTTCATATGACTAAGGCTCCCCCTTAGTTTGTGCATCCTGAACACTTTCACCAACAAATCATCAAGGCATCTTTATCAAACATGAGAAATAGAATTATGAGAACTGGAACACCACCAGAGATACCAAACAGTATCAGAGATACCAAACAGCACTGCAGCTGTGCTGAAGAGAGCTGAACCAACCAAAAATTTGTCAGCAATCAGACATACGCGGTTTTCTGTGCATGAACTCGCGTACATACGCGACTGTGTTTCAGGAAACCCGCGTATCCCAAGCCATCTTCTAAAATTTATGCAGATTTGTTCTGTTGACTGGCAGAGAACACTCCCAGCTTCTGTCTTAGATACTCGAACGCTTCCCTGGGCAGGGGTTTGGTAAAGATATCAGCGACTTGTTCTTTGGAGGGAACATACTCCAACTTCACTTTTTGCTCAAGCACTTGTTCATGTAGGAAATGATATTTGATGGGAATGTGCTTGGTCTTCGAATGCATAACAGGATTCTTTGAGATACTGATGGCACTTGTATTATCACACATAATGGAGATAGGAGTTGCACATTTGATTTGAAAATCTTGCAAGGTTTGCATCATCCATAGGAGTTGAGTGCAACAAGATGCGGCAGCTACATACTCTGCTTCAACTGTTGATAAGGCAATAGAATTTTGCTTCTTCCTGAACCAAGATACTAACCGGGGCCCCATGTAAAATGCACCACCACTAGTGCTTTTCCAATCATCAACACTTCCAGCCCAATCTGCATCAGTGTAAGCATGAAGAGTAAGATCAGCATCCTTTGGATACCATAGACCAAAGTCTTGAGTTCCTTGTAGACATTTGAATATCCTTTTGACAGCCTGAAGGTGAGACTCTTTTGGATTAGCTTGGAATCGTCCAACAATCCCAACAACATGCATAATGTCTGGTCTGGTCCCAGTGAGATAAAGTAGACTTCCAATCATCGATCTGTATTCTGGTTGATTCACAGTGGGAGAATCATCATTAGAACTGAGACTGCATCCGATTCTCATTGGTGTACTTACAGGTTTGCATTCTTCCATGCCATACTTCTTCAGAATTTGCTTAAGATATTTTGCTTGTGATAGAAATATACCATCTGCAGATTGATGCACTTGCAAGCCAAGAAAGAATGTTAGTTCCCCAAGTAAAGACATTTCAAATTCTTGCTGCATGACAGAAGCAAATTCTTGACTCATAGATTCTTCATTACTCCCAAAAATGATATCATCAACATATACAACTACAATCAATAGTTTATCATTTTCAACTTTTGTGTATAAGTTGCTATCAGCAGACCCCTTTGAAAATCCTTGTTGATGAAGATATTTGTCAAGACGATAATACCAAGCCCTTGGAGCTTGTTTGAGTCCATACATAGCCTTTTTAAGTCTACAAACAAGATTTGCATCATTTCCCAAAATGAATCCTTCCGGTTGTTCTATATATACTTCTTCTTCTAGATCACCATTAAGAAAAGCATACTTAACATCCATTTGATTAAACTTTGATTCGTTGATGGCTTGAGAAAGCAAGAAACATTCTTATGGCTTCAAGTCTAGCTACAGGAGCAAAAGTTTCTTCAAAGTCTATACCTTCTTGTTGAGTATACCCTTTGCAAACCAGTCTAGCTTTGTTTCTTATAACATCCCCATTCTCATTTAACTTGTTCTTGAAGATCCATTTAGTTCCAATGACATTTTTATCATGAGGTCTTGGTACCAAATCCCAAGTGTCATTCTTTTCAATTTGCTCAATTTCTTCATCCATGGCATTATTCCAACATTCATATTTTCTAGCTTCATTGACGTTGTGTGGTTCAATTGTGGATAGAAGTGCCAAATTACTAGAAGATCCTGCAAGAGTTCTCCTTGTTCGTACACCTGATTCCTTGTCTCCCAAAATTTGAGATTCAGGATGATTCTTTTGAACATATCTGGATGGAGCCTTCTCAGATAAATCATTTTCAGGTTCTTCATTTGATTCACTGTCTATATCATTTCCATCTGATGTAGAAGGCCATATGTCATCATCATCTTCTTCTGTTGTTTGTTTTTCTTCTTTAGGAGCTGCAGGAGACTCGTCAATAACAACATCAATACATTAAAGATCGAGTATGTAAATGTTTTTTATTATGATGAGCAAGTCTAAAATATCAGTGCTGAGTTTTAAAATATGAAATATCGAGTATGTAAATGTTTTTTTATTATGATGAGGAAGTCTAAAATATCAGTGAACAATAAGAAACTGAGTATCTCATGTTTTTTATTATGATGAGGAAGTCTAAAAGATTAGTGAACAATAAGAAATTGAGTATCTCCTTCAAAGCGATGAGATGAACATTACATGTATTTTATGCACATATCATAGGGTTATGAACAATGAGAAAGTTGCAATGTATAAAGGCACAAAACTTGTGGTTGCACAACAACCAAATATGTTTAAGAAATGATAGTGGTACCTAAAGAGCAAGATGTCATGGGAGAGTACCCTAACTTGAGGCAGCATTGGGTGATTATTTATGAGGCTTTTGATTCATGGGGTATTGATGGAGAATGGAAATGCCTCCATATCAAAGAATATTTTTTTGTCATATACAGATGCACTTAATTCCATGGATTATTTGTCTGGTGTAAAAATTAATATTTGTATTAATGAACCCATGTACAATATGAAATCTCATAATTATTTATGCTAATCATCATTAGTGGGTTGCATTGTGTGCATTAATGGTTTTCCTCATTAAATGGTGCTAAATTAGTTTCTTTTATGCCTAACATTACCTCTCAGATTCATATACTATAGAATCATACCATTGATAGGTTTGGATTAAAGGCATTGGGCCTAGGTGGAAATTACTAATTTTTTCTACCTCTCCCAAGTAATCATGGTTTTTTCTCTCTTTTCCTGAGATTGGGTAGGCCGTGGTCATGGTTTTTTCTCTCTTTTATTGAGAATGGGTAGATCGTAATTTTAGGACTTTGATCCAATAAATGTTTAATTACATTTTCCACCATAGGCCTTGCAAGGAACATCCTAGTTGTGGATAGAAGTGCCAAATTACTAGAAGATCCTGCAAGAGTTCTCCTTGTTCGTACACCTGATTCCTTGTCTCCCAAAATTTGAGATTCAGGATGATTCTTTTGAACATATCTGGATGGAGCCTTCTCAGATAAATCATTTTCAGGTTCTTCATTTGATTCACTGTCTATATCATTTCCATCTGATGTAGAAAGCCATATGTCATCATCATCTTCTTCTGTTGTTTGTTTTTCTTCTTTAGGAGCTGCAGGAGACTCGTCAATAACAACATCAATACATTATATGTAAGTGTTTTACTAAATGCGAAGAGTCAAATATAGGTGTGGATGAGGGGAGATGAAAGACCGAGTATGTAAATGTTTTTTATTATGATGAGGAAGTCTAAAATATCAGTGAAAAATAAGAAACTGAGTATCTCATGTTTTTTATTATGATGAGGAAGTCTAAAAGATTAGTGAACAATAAGAAATTGAGTATCTCCTTGAAAGCGATGAGATGAAAATTACATTTATTTTGTGCACATATCATAGGGTTACGAACAATGAGAAAGTTGCAATGTATAAAGGCACAAAAATTGTGGTTGCACAACAACCAAATATGTTTAAGAAATGATAGTGGTACCTAAAGAGCAAGATGTCATGGGAGAGTACCCTAACTTGAGGCAGCATTGGGTGATTATTTATGAGGCTTTTGATTCATGGGGTATTGATGGAGAATGGAAATGCCTCCATATCAAAGAATATTTTTTTGTCATATACAGATGCACTTAATTCCATGGATTATTTGTCTGGTGTAAAAATTAATATTTGTATTAATGAACCCATGTACAATATGAAATCTCATAATTATTTATGCTAATCATCATTAGTGGGTTGCATTGTGTGCATTAATGGTTTTCCTCATTAAATGGTGCTAAATTAGTTTCTTTTATGCCTAACATTACCTCTCAGATTCATATACTATAGAATCATACCATTGATAGGTTTGGATTAAAGGCATTGGGCCTAGGTGGAAATTACTAATTTTTTCTACCTCTCCCAAGTAATCATGGTTTTTTCTCTCTTTTCCTGAGATTGGGTAGGCCGTGGTCATGGTTTTTTCTCTCTTTTATTGAGAATGGGTAGATCGTAATTTTAGGACTTTGATCCAATAAATGTTTAATTACATTTTCCACCATAGGCCTTTCAAGGAACATCCTAGAATAAAATTAATAGATAAATCATCCCCCAAAAAAATTATAATGATAATTTACTTAAAATTCATTATATCTAATTTTCCATAATTTTACAACTTAATTATTTTTTAACATCTTTTCTTTACATATTTCACCAATTATATTTCTAACAATTATATTTCTTTCATTTCATTTCAATTATATTTAAATATAACAACACAATTAGGACATCTTAGTGCCACTCTAGCTACAAATTATGTTTTTGGAAAAATTGCAAATTAATATATGAAGTAGAAAAATTAATTGCTTAGAAAGGTACAAAAACTTGCATAAATAATGGTGGGTAGTTACTCTCAGTAACTATAATATATGATATAAATTTGAATATGAATGTCAATGATATGATAATGGAGTGTATAGTATAAATTTAGATATAAATTACTTTTATATGGTTTAATTTTTTAAATATCAACAACCAAATTTTATGTTTATAAATTTTTAATATTCATAATTTAGTTGGTAGATTAAGTTAAATTGATATATATATATATATATATATATATATATATATAGATAGATAGATAATGGTGTAGGTGTTTTTTTTTTCTTTATAAATTTAATTTTTTATTTATTTATATATGTTTAATTTTTTTGTTTTTATTTTAATTTATTATTTAAAATTTGCAAATCACATTTATTAGTTTTATGTGCTTATTTTTATTGTGTTGAACACTTCAAATGATAACATGAAAGTATTGGAGACATGAAAATATTAAAAAGTAAAACATGACATTTCTACTATAATCAACAATCTCATAATTTTAAAATAAAAAGTTCTACATTTCAATCAATCTGTTTATACTTCATAACTCAAAAGTACATGTTTGTCACTCAAAAGCACAGATCAACCTACTTTACCATAAAACAAGCTGAAAGCATTCTAACCCATTGACATAAATCTTATAGATATTGGATTTTATCAATTTGGTGTTCACTATTCAATGCCTTAAAATGTGAATTCAATTAGCCTTGATCTTGGTCATCAGCCTCGTTTAATGATGTGCTACATGTGGAATTACACATATTTTTCAATCACACGATTGAGTCCCAGAAAGAGGTTGATGAGTTTGATGTTTAAGATAGGTTTTTTAACAGCTAAAAAATTTCATATCAAGGGTTAAAATGATTTGTCGTTAAAATGATTTAGTATGATAGAAAATGAAATTTGAATTGGAGATAGTTTATTATTTTAGAATAGAAAACCTGTCATTAAATTCTGCTAGACTTTGAATCAATTTGACAACTTTACACACCCCATACACCTTAATCAATTTCACAATGTTACACGCCTGAAACATTAAGATTGAGAATTTCTGAAGATCATTTGAGATCAACCGGTAATTAATCTCGCACAATTCTCCAAACATTCATTTTGCTCCAGCAATGATGATGAAAAGTTGTGGACGAGAATGGAAAGAGAGGCCCCTCTTTTCTAGATTTGAGATAAATAAAAAATACAACGCTACTTCAATCATGTAAAACAAAAGTTGTAACTTCAATTTGTTAATCCGAAAGAGAAGCACAAAGATTCTGAAGTGAAAGAGAATTAAAAAATTATAAAGCATACGTTTACATTCTGAAGTAAAAGAGAATTATAAAAATTATAACGCATATGTTATATTGGCTTCGAAAACCTAATTTTTAAATATATTATTTAAATAAAAGAATTACCTGAACTATTTTACTATACAGTGTGTCCAAAAGATGAATGACATCATGGTACCTCAGTCAGTCTAATTCGTGCAATTGCAAGCCTGAGTGATATTAGATTGACTTTGTTTTCATTTATTTTATCAATTTGTTCACAAGTTTATGGCACTACCAAATCAATAATATACATATAGCAATTTCAAAACACGATGAAACAAACAACAGTTTTGCGCAAAAGTTTCAGTAGTCGGTCTTGAAGATATTGGTGAACATGATATCTACCATTCTGTCCCTGTTACCTTTTCGGGGTCAAAACTTACTGTTTTGTTTGGTTTGAGTTAATTGGGTAGCTATAGTTTGGTTTGAGTTAATTGGGTAGCTATAAAACCGATGCCGTTGTTTTATTGTCACCAAATGCTTTATCCTTAAAAATGAACATGAACAATAGGCTCAATAATTGATTCTGGTACAGAGAATTTATCCTGTTTCTATGAACGTCTGCCCTGCAAATGACCTCCTTGTTTTATCATATTCAAGCGTGTAAGACAAATGGACAAATTGGAAGATTATTGCACAATATCCACTGCAAATATATTTCCCATCGTGAAATGTATTGACATTAATGCTCTGGGAATAAAAATCTTGAATAATTAATAATAAATACAACGGAAAATTCATGAAAGAAAATGAAGGAAGTTTCGATTATTATTATGGATAGATATTGGCTTCTCAGGAATTCCAAGCTGTGACCATGTGATCCTCTCTACCAGCTCTTCCATTGCCCCATAACCGGCTACAATCAGAATTTGGTTGAAATGACACTACCTTATTAACAACTCTCTATGAATAAACCAGAACTAATATGAACTTCAATAATCTTAACATTCCAAGTGCTATCGATAATTGTTCATCCAAATTCCTAAAGATTTATATTAAATACAACCACCTCATAGAGAAATGAAAGCATTTGCTTGACGTGCCATTTTGGCCTTGCTCTCATGCAAGTATGCAACAATCTCCCCTGATATCTGTGACACAAACAGACCACTAGATGACACTTGAAGTGATATTCAGACGAAAGATGAATAATGATTATAAGTACACCCTACTAAAATGTCGAGGCAAACTTGAATGAATGAAGGACCATGCTACTGAAGCTATCTCCTCTGAAATATCAGTCAGAAACTGGATTTGGATATGCGCGGGGTTGAAACTTGCCTGTGCGCAAGCATGATAAGCCTGACCCCATCCTCAATCCCAAGATGAAGCATGACCTCGGCCATATATTGCAGCTAAAAGGCCAGATTCGACATCTTGGCTTCAACCGGGAGCAAGGGGCAGCTGCCGTCTATCCGGGCGCCATTCAGTACGCATACAGTTCAAGCCGCAAAGGCTTTCCGAGGTGCTTGAGCGGGCGCAGCTTGGGGGTTCCCGCCCCAACAAATGTAGTCAAGAAAATGGAGCTGTAATCAAGCAAATGCTCCATGGAACAACACCCAAATACGTCCAGGAAAAGAAATATATGCAAAGCTCGCTCAGAAATTCAGAGAAATTGCGATTACCCCATACATAACTGATTAACTATTTTGTTGTAACTGTTTTTTTATATCAAACGGTAGATCTTTCTTCAATCGTCTAACACTAGATCTAAAGGTGAACAATGGTACAGAGTGGCACCCAGCAAAGTTGTTTTCAAATAAATACGCCTTACGGCGTAAATATATTCTAAATTTAAATTATAGTTATATAATTACAACTTAAAATTAACTTTTAGAAAACTAAATGGAGAGTAGATTTCCAGCTGGAATATTAAACAAAAAAATAATTTTATTATAAAATCTGGTCCATCCAAATATTCAAAATTTTTAAATATAATATATCTTATTTATTAAGCAGCATTATTTATGTTGAAAATAGGGCTAGCTTTATATAACCTTCATTATACTAATCTGAAAATTAGAAATTTTGGGATCGGAAGTTGTGTAGATAAACCGTGATTGTCCCAGTCTAAGGACTCGACACAACAAAAAGTACAGAATTCAAAAAATGAATCGTGAAAAGATTTGAAGTTCTTATTGATATTGGATATATTCATGTTTATACGTGAGTAGGAGAAATAGATAATCGTTGAGTGAAAGGGGCGCACAAGTGGGGCGCACAAGTTGAGGTGAACGATTGTCAATTCTTGATTCATTATAATCAGTTTTTTTTTTTTTTTTCCTTTTTCGATCAATAATTTTCTTTTGCTTTCGTTCACGAAATCTTCTCACTCTGCACACGCTGGGTGTCGTACTGTCTGATTTGAGCAGCCCTGTGTTCTTTTCTGTGTTTTATTGTGTAATAATCGAGAGTTGGAGGCGACGTGTTTCGGGGCGGCAGAATTGCGTGGTTATTGGCTCTAAATCGATCGACGTTTTTATGAGGGTAATACTTCATATATTTTTTACTTTGTATTGGTTGATTGTTTGGTTATTGATTAAACTTTTGTTAATGAATCTTTGTAGCACTCCTAAATCTAGCAGTGCGCAAATAGACTTCTAACGCCATTGTTTATTAGAATAATTTACACTTCTAAAAATTTGTTTCATTTAATAATTTTAAAATTAAAATAAATTAATTTATATATAATTTAAATTTAGATTTCGTATATATTTATAATGTATAAATAGTAAATATTTTTTCATTCTTAAAAACAATTAATATAATGATGTTTTTTATAACATAATTTATATATATATATTTTTTAATTTACTGTCCATTTAAATAAAATACTTAAATTTGCAAATTAATTTTAATAGAATATAAATTGTTTCCTTGAACATTAATTTAGGTATATTCTTCTTATAAACCTGTCTTTTCATATAATTTTGAAGAAAAGTTCTTCAATAAAATATCATGATATCAACCATTAACTTTTAGATATCTAGCCTTTATGAGAATGTAAGATGATAAAATTCGTTTAGAAAAATAAATTTAAAACATTGAAATCAAAATATATAATCGTGATGGTTCACCATATTAAATTTCTTAACTAACAAACTTCAGAATTTACTATCAATATGACTAATTTTTTAACCAATCAACTTAATTAACTATTTATAAAGAAATGATCATTTGTTTTAACCATATGTGACATCCGTTACATGTTGCATTGTAATTCTCTAGTTTCCATACATGCATCATCCTTGAATCTTTTCTTTTCCGTGCCATGGATGATATTTACAAAACATATTTGCATTTTGGTGTCGTGGATGATATTTACAAGAAAATAAAACAATTGTGAATAGCATTTACTCGACATACAATATTGGGTACACAACATGTGACATTTTCCAAATCCTAAACAAAAACCTCCTAAAAAGTAACTCATTTTGCAATACAAGATATCCAGAAGGTTTCCACAAGAAATTACCTTTATTTTCAAATATTCCACTAGAAATTTGAAGTCATACATAAACTCGGAAACAGGTTTCAGGCATGGTGTGAGATGAGTTTTAGGCATGGTGTTGCAGGCATGGTGTGAGATGAGTTTTAGGCATGGTGTTGAATAGACACTCCAGTCTTGCCAAATGTTACTCCATTAAACCTTTCAGTCCTATCTAGATCGTTAGTTTTCCCATTTATGACATCCTAGGGAAACTTTGGGCCACATCAAACTCTACCATAAATGTTGACAATTGTTGTCTTGGGCTTCTTCTCTAATTTTTATCCCATTCTCCTGCATGCTCATGCTCAGAAGATTTCCACTGGAGTGAATATCAAAGTGTGGTCGTAATGAAAATTCTCAAAAGGCACTAAAAAAATTGAAGAAAGAAAATTGCCCCCGAAGCATTTCTTCACTTAGCCTCAAAATGGATGCTTAACATTTCAATATGTTGTATTATATTTAAAAAAACCAATTTAGAAACCACCATTTTAAAAATTTAATGGTATGTTTAATAATATTTTTTTCTCAAAAATATTTGTTGATATAACATGTTTCCATTATATCTTTATACAAAATATATATTAAATATATATAATTAGGCAACGCTACGTGCCTACTTATCTGCACTGCCATTGTTGCTAGCGTGTGAGGAGGAGCGCTGCCTTGCACTGCCTGCGTAATTATCTATACTGCCACTCTTGCTGGCGTGTGAGGTGGAGCGCTTCCTTGCACTGGCTGCCTACTTATTTGCACTGCAATTGTTGCTACCGTGTGAGGAGAAACACTACCTTGTGTTGTCTGCCTACTTATCTACACTGCCATTGTTGCTAGCATGTGATGAGGAGTGCTGCCTGCTTACTACCTAGAGGAGCAATCTATGTTGCCTACATGAGCGTTGTCGGAGCGCTGATTCATTGATCGCTACCCTCTGCGTGGAGAGCTCTGCGTCGAGCGTGAACAGAAGGAGGTGTATTTGCATGAAGAGGACAATGCTGACACGCGAAGCCAGAATTGAGACAGATCGTTGGCTGCGTGGATCGTCGTGGACCGTCGATGGAGAGAATTACCTGAAAGTTGATTGCGTGGAGCATCTAAGAGCGATGTGCTATGAAGAGCCTGCTATGGAGTGTTGCGGTTTATTATGTTATACTTCCATAATGCTTCATGAATTAAATTGTTTTCTTGATTTATTTTTTGAAGCATGTTGAGCCTGATCAACTTAGCATGTAAATTCTATTTGTTAGAACTGATCACTCTAACAACAACAGATTGAAGATGGAATGATTCACGATGAATATGCCAAGCCTAGATATGTTTTTAGAAGAAATTGATTGACGCAGTGGAAGACAAGTTCAAAAGATGGAGAAAAGGAGAAGCAACAATTATTGTGATGGACAACAATCGAGTTTGTGCGAGTTTGTGGAATAGACTCATGACCATGGTAGAGTATGAGTCACAACTTGTAATTAGAGAAAATCTACATGTCATTTAATGTTTGTACGTGCTGTAAGACCCAGAGAGGCATGCATACCCCTTTGTTATATGTTCACTCTGTCTGAGAGTTTTAACAGCCTTGAAGAGTGTGTCATGTGGGATGGATACACTTGGGTGGGCCATATTGGTTTTAGACTCCATGAGGTGAAATGTCATATATATGGGGAGTTCATCGAGAGGTTGGATGAACCATGTATGTGAAGGACTTCCCAGTAGACTGGTGGTTTGCAACGGTTGGGAACCCATGCATTTCGGTAGATGGTTGTTCTTTTATATGGACATCGACAATAACATGAACAAGATACAAAGTGTAATTACGAAACAAAACCAGTGTAATTACCAAACAGGACTAGATGTAGATTTTGCAGATGGATATTGAGACAAGTAGTCATTAAGGGGGTGTGTTGGAACGTGTAATTCCTACTTTTCTTCAGTTGTGATTCTCTTTATGTATAGAGTCTGCTCCTATTCCATAGGTTAGGTAAAACCTAAGTTCCTAGTTTGGTGTGAGGTTGAAATATTCTCTCAACCAACTTATTATGCATCCAAGATAGTTTTCCTATCTTGAGACTATAAATCATGTATATATATAACTCTATATGATTAACAGAATATATTCTTTCATCTCTAAATTCAAATTGTAATTATATATTTATATGTTAAAATATATTTTTCATGTAGTTTACTTTTCATAACTAAATGAAAAAGAATTTCTTATCGAAAATTTAAATAAAAATAAATTTTTATTATAAAATCTTCTCCATACATTTGGGAATTCAGGTCAACGTTTCCCTGGTCAAATACAGCACTAACATGGGATAGCCATCTTTACGTCTTGAATAAAGTTGCGTAGATAATACGCCGTTTCCCTGGTCACAAAAAGCAGTGGCATGGGTCAGTATATCTGTGTGTTATTATTTAAGTGTACCAAAAAAAAAATCAGTGGTTATTCAAAGAATTAAAAAAAAAAAAGAATCTTTTCTTTAAAAGCATCTTTGTTCGTAACTCGCTGAAATAAAAAATTTAAAGTTTATTTAAGAAATGAAAATAAATGAATTCTTAAGCAAAAAAAATTCAAATCAGTATTGGAATTGGATATAAACATCTTTATAAATAAGTAGGTGAAATAGGAAATTTAAAAATTATCAAAAGGTTTCCAAAAAAAATGGTGGCCAGAAAAAATTGAAATCCGTATTGGAATTGGATATACACATCTGAATCGGTAAGTTGGTGAAATTCATAACCGGTGACTTGAAGGATCGTGCATCGTACGTTTCTTTGAAATAGAAACCGTTTAGTGAAGGATGGTCAACCATTCATTTATTATAATTGTTTTTTTTTGCCCTTTTGATCATATGCTTTTCATACTGTTCACATGGTTTTATAATGCAAAATAATCTTTAACATAATAACACAAGATTGGAATAGTGGATTTTAAAATTTTATTATTTTAAAATTTAATTAAAATAAATAAATTAGTATTAATTTAATTTTAAAATTTTTATTTTCTTTAAATGGTAAAAATTGGTTCACTTTAAAAAAATCAATATAACAATAGATTTATAACTTAATTTAAAATTTATTTCTTAGTCCAAATTTTGAAATTAATTATGATGGAATACAATTTGTTTCATGTAATTTTAATTTTGGAAAATTATTTTCATTTGATTTTCAAAAAATGTTTTCAGTAAAGTTGTTTTTTTTTATAGAAATTTAGATAAAATATCATTATTTCAATAATTAATGGTTAGACAATTCATTTAAGAATGATTATTTATGGAATTTATTTAGAATATAGATTTGCAGCATTAAAGTCAAATTATATAAACATGAATTCAGGTTGTTTAAGGAATTCATTTTGAAAAATGAGTTTACAACATTGATATCAAATTATAAATACATGAATTTATGAAATTTTTTACCTAATAAAGTCAAGAATTTACATGAATTTACATTTAATAAGAATAATTTATTAATTAGTGAATTTACAAGGACCAAATTTAAAAGACTCATTTTAAATGAAAACATTGAAAAACTATTTATATGTGGAGATTAACCCTTTCAAGTGCTTCATAAATCTTTAATTCCAAGTGTTTTATCTCTATATAGACCATGTATAATTTTTTCTATATAGACCAAGTATAATATCTGATTTTTTAAATTTTAATAAGTTATTATTATTATTTTTTTATATAAAAAATTGAATGAGTTACACATCTTCTCAAATTTGAAAGTAATTAAATAAATTAATAAGTAATAATATTAGAATAAACTAATTAATAAATAACTTATATATATATATATATATATATATATATATATATATATATATATATATATATATATATATATATATATATTGTTATATATGAGGGGTTTCGACTGTGCATTATATTAGATATCATGCACTGCGGAAACCCCTTAAAAAATTGTTATTAAACTAACTTATAATTTAACCCTTTAAAAATTACTATAAATTCAAGTTATGATATAATACTAACTGATTCCCTCTACTCTAATCTACTTATGTTTTTCTCATAAATGTGTCTTCTCGTGTGATTTTCAAGGAATAAAGCTGGTCAATAAAGATGTTTCTAATAGAAATTTAGTTAAAATATCATGATTTCAAAAAATAATGACCATTATGAAAATGTGTTTTTGCCTACTTCATTTGAAAAAAAATGCAACATTCAAATCAAGTTATTTAAACATTAACTTACTTTAAAAATGTTAAATTTCTTACATAATAATAGGAATTTATAATTTATTAATTAGTGAACTTAATAAATAGTTTCTTTTAACCTTGATATCTATTACATCTTGCACCGTGAGAATCTTTACATTTGGCTATTATGGATGATAGTTACAAGAAATTAAAACAAGACTGATTGGCCTTTACTCCACACATTAGATATTGGGTAAACAACACATCCAATTTTATCCAACTTAAGAAAACCTCTGTAAAAAATTAATTCAATTCCCAAAACAAATACAAGCTAACGGTTTATTAATTTCAGCTTGGTGTAGGTTGTTGAAAAATTAATCTCAACCCAAAATTTTATTAAACTGACAAAAACCACACTTGTGGTACAAAAGTAAAGCAATCAAGTAGATTTTTATTGCACATTTATTGAGTTGTTATTTACACTTTGTAACATATTCAATTCAGAAAATTAAGTTTTTAGCACAAATGTTCATCCTAGGTTTTAAATGTTTTGTCTTTTCATGTCTTAGAATATTAAAAACTATATGTTTCGAAATACAACAAGATTAGAAGTATTTTTCTAAGTGGAAAATTTATAATCAAAAGTTTTATTGTGTTTCTCCCATTTACTGTCTTTTACTTTGTTTTGATGTGCATGAAATTTTTTAGTTTTTAATTCAATCTTAGTTGGGGAACTCAAAATCTTATTTAATCTCCATGACCAATATATCAAGGAAACTCCTCTTCCTATACTTTCATGTGGTACGAGAGAAATTTTTTTTACAGAGTTAAAGGTTGTTTTGAAGGAATATTTTTTAGCATAATTACGAGCAGGGAGAAAGTCTTTTTTTTTTTTAATTCAGAAATGGAAACATGAAGCTAAAGCTTGACTAATCCTTAAATACCTTAGTTTAATGGAAACAATTATGAGAATGGGTTGTAGGAACCAATAAATGCAACAACATCCAATTTTTTTACACAAGTAGAAAATAATTTGGTCAGGGACAAGGAGAAGAATGATTCAAAATAACTCATCTAAATTTTCCAAGCAGTTCATGAAATTATTTTCCCAGGCATTGAAGTACCAAGAAAGTCCAATCAAGCATGGGATATCATCGAGAAAGCCTACCAAGCCATGGAAAATGTAAATACAACAAAGCTACAAATGTTAAGGAGATATTTTGAGACAATTTATATGAAAGAGTATGAGAATTTAGATTCATTTTTTACACAATCAATTGCTTTCGTTATTAAAATTAGTTATCATGGTGAGACACTTGAGGAAATGAGAATAGTTGAGGAAATTTTGAGAATACTGCTAGCAATATGTCATTTTTGTGGCCATAGATGAGACAAAAGATCTCTCACAATTTTCAATGAATGAGATTCACGCATCACTCCTTTCTCATCAACATAGAATGAATAGAGAAACAAACTCCTCACTGGAGCACACCTTCAAGACACAAGTCTCAATTCGTCAAGGTAGAGGAAGAGAAATATCAAGTGCTAGAGGAAGAGGAAAAGTCCCACATGGAGGTGGAAAAGGAAACCATTCAAGTTGAAGTGGAAGGGGTAGCTATCAAAATCCAAGTCAAGTCTCAAGCCAAAATCAATCACAAGATCAATGTTATCATAAATTTCAGGTTAAATGACATTATTGTAAGAAGTATGCTTATTATGAAAATGAATGTAGAAAGAAGAAATATGATATAAGTAACCAACCAAGTCCAAATTTCATAATGGAAAATTAGAACCAAGATAACATGTTCTTAGTTCTTATTGTAGCCCAAGAAAAAAAAAAGGACGTATGGTTTCTAGATTCAAAGTGTAGTTTCTAGATTCAAAGTGTAGTGGCTACATGACAGGGAACATATAAATGTTTACCAATCTAGATGAAAGTGTGAAATATGAAGTGACATTAGGTACTGATAGAAAATTCTTAGTCATCAGAAAAGGAAGAGTCAATATTCTAACAATCAAGGGGGAAAGTAAGTACATTTCCAATGTCCATTTTGTCCCTGATTTGAAGCATAGCCTCATAAACATTTGATAAATCATGAAAAAGGGATACAATGTCTTTTTTGAAAATTGTGATTGCACAATTTTGGATAAGTCGCCAAGAAAACATTTGATTGAAAAATTTCAAATAACAAGAAATATAATGTTTCCTGTAAATATAAAATAATATTTGAAGGAAGAAGACGATCAAACAAAACTTTTTATAAATTCACAAGAGGATGAAATAAAAAATTTTAGCTGTCACACAAGAAAAATTTCAAGCAAAAGTTCAAGATAAAAAATAATTATGGAATCTGAGATTTGGTCACCTTAATTTTTGAGGTTCTAATATGTTGCATGGGAAAGGCATGGTCAAGGGATTTCCACTCATATAAAAATCAGACAACCTATGTGAAGGATGTGTCTTGGGAAAACAACAAAGAGAGAAATATCCATCAGAGAAGTCAATAAGGGAAAGAGGACCCTTGGAGATTGTCCATTCAAATTTATATGGACCAATGCATATACCATCAATTGGTGGAAGATATTATTTTTTTACTCTCATATATGATTATACAAGGAAGACATTGATCTACTTCCTCAAATAAGAAAGTGAAGAGTTTAATTACTTCTGCCAATACAAGGCTGCTATTGAGAATGAAAATGGAAATTACATCAAATTTTTGAGAACTGACAAAGGTGGTGAATACATCTCAAATGACTTCCTTCATTTTTGTAGGGAGCATGGAATTCACAAGAAATTTACAACAAGGTATACACTTGAGAAAAATGGTGTCGCGGAAAGTAAGAATAAGAACATTATGTAAATGAAAAGTAGTATGTTGAAGGAAAAGAAATTTCCAACTGATTATTGGGATGAAGTTGTTTCTTCTGCAACATATAATTTTTTTGGGTTTCCAACCAAAAATTTCAAGAATATGGTTATTGAAGAGGCATGGAGCAGAAAAATCATAGTATCACTCACATGAGAGTGTTTAGATTTGTGGGGGGTGCACATATCCAGAATTAATTAAGGAATAAGTTGTAAAACAAGGGGGATAAATGCATATTTGTTGTATATAGTGATGAATCCAAGGCATATAACCTCTACAATATATTAACCAACGAGGCCATAATAAGGAGAGATGTACAGATTATGGAAGAGGAAGCATGGGATAGAAGATTATTGAAGACAATCAATGTAAAAACATGTACACCACAAGAAGACAAAGAGGAATTAATTGAAACATGTTATTCCTCAATGCTGGCTCCTACTCCTATTCAAGGTCGAAAAAGCAGTCAGCACATGACACCGTCAACAAATAATAGGGTAGTGTTGCACAGTCAAGCAAGTACTACTCCAAGCAGACCAAAAAATACCCACATGCGACATGTCAAGACCATCTTTAACAAGCATAAGAAGAAAAAAATTATGAAATTTAATTGAAATTTATGAGAAAAATTGAGTTAATAGTTGTGCAGGTCTGAATTCCTTGTTCGTATTGTTTTTTCATGTATATGACCCAATAAATTTTGAGGATGCATTCAGAGAAGAAAAATTGGTAGGAGAAATGGATGAAGAAATAGGACCAATAGAAAATAATGACACATGTGTGTTAGTGGACCTTCTACAAGGAAAATAAGTCATTGCAGTGAAGTGTGTCTATAAGTCCAAGAGGAACATTGAAGGAAATACTGAAAGGCACAAAGCAAGGCTAGTTGTCAAAGGATAAAGTAACAACATGAACGACATTATGTGGAGACATTGCGGTAATTGCAATGATGGAGATAATGTGTACATTGTTGTCAATTGGCGCGCAATGTAAATGGAAAGTTTATGAAATGGACGTGAAATAAATGATCTTTAATGGAGTGTTGAAAGAGGAAGTATATGTTGAGAAACCACTTGGTTATGAGGTATAAATCCAAGAAAAAAAGGTGGATAGGTTGATTTAAGATCTTTATAGGATGAACAAAGCACCATGTGCATGGTATAGTAGGATAGATTCTGACTTGCGGGACAATTTATTCAATAAATGTGATGGTCAGCCTAATCTATACATCAAAGAGAGTGAAGGTAAGCTTCTGATTGATTTTTTGTATGTAGATGACTTTATTTTTATCTGGAGTAATGATTTACTCATTGTTGATTTCAAAGAAGTCATGAAAAGTGAGTTTGGAATGTGTGACTTGGGGTGGTTAAGGTATTTTTTGGGCATATAAGTGAATAATTTTTTTTTATTACTATTATTTCTCAAGAAAAATATGTATTATATATGTTGGAGAGTTTCAATATGCTAAACATAAAGGCCACATGAACTCCAAGTGTCATGCGGTTGAAGTTGAGAAAATAAAATTTCACCAACAAGGTCAATATGACTTTATAAAAAAGTATGGTACGAAGTTTGATTTATTTGAGAACAATCGGGCTTGAGATAATGTATGTAGGTAGTTTGGTGTCAAGGTTCATAGAGACACCCATGGACATACAATGGAAAGTAGCAAAAAATAATTTAAGTTATTTCAATCGAACAAAGGAATATTTTATTTTTTACACTGAAACAAATTATTTTAGATGCTTTGGTTACACTGATAGTCACTGAGCAGGAAGCGTCAATGATATAAATATCACATAAGGATATGTATTTCAATTAGTTTTGACAGTCATTTCATTGGCCTTCAAGAAGCATCTAATAGTGTCATTGTCAACATTATAAGTTAATTATGTCACCACAAAAACAACAATGTGTTAGGTAGTTTGGATCAGAAGAATGTTAAGGGATTTATGCCATGAACAAGAGGGAACAACAACTATTTTTTGCAATAAAAATTTTGCAATTGAACTATAAAATACTTTTATTTTGTCACACCTCCCAATTTTTTTTTTTTTTCAAGACAACGTATTCCCTTTCCACTGGCAAATTTCTCGCTTCTATTTTAAATACAATCTATATATATTTGTGAAATTCAATACCAAAGTTCACACCTGTTCAACTTATTAAATCCAACTAAAGTGCAACTTTATTAAATCCAATATATATATATATATATATATAGGTATTTAATATTCCACCCATAAAAATCATCAATGTGTGCTTCTTAAATCCAATTTATAAATACTTATATATCCTACCTATATGTATATATATATATATATAGGTGTTTAATATCCTAACCATTAAAATCATCACATTATATACGACTTTTCAACCATCGCATGATATAGGATTTTAAATCATTCCCTCTTTACTTTTCAAAGTCACATAACCTAACATGATTATATCCTCATGTAAATTCGCATAGTATAGGTTTATGATATTATCGTTTAACGCCACCTACATGTGAAGGACGAATCATGTAATGAGTAAATAAACCGGGCGCATGCAATTATTATTCAGAAATCTACACTATATACATATATTACGGTGGCGTATGTATGCGCTACCCTTTGCTATAATTAACATCGACATGTTACCACTGATATCTAACTTTCACCATGTACAATTTAGGTACCCTATACAGCGATATGAAATACACTCGTGATCTTTCTCCAAAATTATTTCGTGTAACCACCCGAAGCAATATTTCACCTCTTTTTGCCACGTAAGAATTCTTATGAGGTCGTTTGTATGTTGGAGTGTTCATGTGGTGCACCAGCCGCGGCGGCGGTCTGCGTCCTCCTCTTTTTTTTGTACTTCCCGCATCGCTTCAGACCATTTACCATGGAAAGAAGGATACACGCGTCCCACGCAGAGGCGATGAACTCTGCAAAGTTATCGGTTGGCGTTCGCTCTCGCCCACCTCGGGAGAGATAGGTTTTTGACCACGGTACTGTTCCTCTGTGCCACCGGCACTATTTGAACCACAGCTATAAGTGCCCTCAGTAAGGGTCACTTCAGCAGGATGGACGCACGCCTTCACAGCACTCGCTCGCCGATGCACGACCCCAGAGTCGAGAAATCAATCACATGGGATGGTGACGTATTTACCTACTCGTCATGATCCCCAAAATCCCTCTCGGGCCTTGTGCGACTAGGTGTCAAAGTGGATTAGGCCGAGTCTCCGGCCTTTACGCCCAAACCCGAAACGAACTTCGCATGTAATAATGTCGACGAGGTTGTGGCTCTTGCTTCACGTTTTAAACCCCCTACCCACTCGGATCATTATTATTTCATTTTCTGTGTTCAGTTCTATTTGCACTCTATTTTTTTTTTTTTTCTTATTGCTCCACCCTGCAGGGATCGAGATCAATCGTCATGCGTGCCAAGGGCGCGCGATTCACCACCAGCACAGTGGAAATCAGATGTTCCTGAACCGCTCCCCACCTCTGTCATTCACGCGTACGTGTTATTTGAAATAAAGGTTCGGGTTGTTCTTCTGAATAGCGAAAAAAGGGTTTGATCGTCAAGTGAATGTGCGTTATCATTTTTGCAGGATGACCCCTGGTTGCATTGCGTGCCCTTTCTTCTTCTGGTGCAACTGACCGTGCTCGTTCCCAATCTTCCTTCTGCTTCACGATGGTAAATAAAGTTCTTTAAATTCTGCATTGTAAGTTAGTTATGGCACGTTGGGTTTTTGATGGGCATCACATCAACTGCCCGTCATTTGTTTCTTTTCATTTCTGCTAACTTCCAGTATTAAGCCTGATCAATGTACGGGTTCTCTACCCATCCCCATTTCATTTTTTTCCATGTCGTTACGTACTAGCAATTTCTTGTTTTCCAGAGATTATGTTTATTATCCTGGTTATAGTGCGACGTGTATCTTTTGAATTCGCACCTTCGTTGGAATCGCCTCCCTGTCAACGTGCAGGGTAAGGGGCTCAGCGCACGCACTACTGTTCCGAGCCTTGCTATTACTCTCAGAATATTTATAAATGGAATGTCACTGTGTGTTAAATCGATCAAACGCTTATTGCGTGACTATGCTATTAATACTGCAGGGACCAACCATTTATTTAACCGAATGATTCTATTTCTTGGTTCAGGAAATGAATGACGGATATTATATTTATATGAGTACCTACTTTCGCTCCGACTATAACTACAGGGAGTCTATTCAAATTTAGAAATAATACTGCTGTAATGGCGTTTTTGTTTTCGTCATTAGTGTTAATTTTTTTTTTCAAATATATCTATTATCCCTTGTTCCTCTTTTATTAGTACAGCTCTCGGCGCTAACAGTCATGCAACAGGTTTCGTATTTCAATGGTTCAATACGACATAATTGTAGGCATGCACTATTTTCCTGAACTTGATGTTTACGCAGGTGTGGGAAATTCGAAACCTCCCATGTCACCTCTACAGAGATGCACCGAACGTGTTCTAGTACATGGAAATAAATAATAATTTCGTTTTTGTTTTTGCGTTAGCCGATCCTCCGGCGGTTACCCAGTAATAATCATTTTAATACTATCACTATAATAAATAATGATTTTGTTTTGTTTTGATCTAATCGACCTTACGACGGTCCCACAGTAAGAATCATTTTAATATTATGCAGGCAGAGTTAAGCGTATTACTCACTCTTTTAAATCTGATGCCACGCCTACGCATAGCTAGTTTCCACAGTTATTAAATCGTATTACTTCTGTTAACTAAGAACCAAAGGTTCTTTATGTTTTTTTTTCTTTTTATTTGGTTATAAATATTATGTCTCCCAAGCTGAAACTTCGGTTAGTACCTTCAAGGTGAACTTCACAAATATTTATTTGCTTTTATATATATATATATATATATATATATATGTGGTGTCCATGACTACTAATATGGATTCAAGAATTTGTCTCTAGTAATGTGGAATCTAGAATAGAGATTCCTTTCTTTTGGTTCTTTCAGTTTTTCTTTCAGAGAGGTTTACTATTTATAAAGTACTAGTATGTTATGTTATGGTATTTCCCATTCTTTCTATTTGTTTGTGTCTAAGCTCAGATTTTAGATTCCTCTATATTAGATATGGAAATGCGAATATTGTAATTTAAGCAGAAGCAGATTAAAGTTACCCCAACTCTTTTTTTTTTTTTCTATTAAAGTAAGAGTCCTCCAGATTTGAAACCAGCAATGTTTTAAGAATTTTGCTAGAGGCTTGTCTATTATTTGGATTATCTACCATTGTGCAGAGATTTCAAAGGTAATTCTTATGATTACTACAGCTAGAGGAAAAATTTCTTCTTGATTTAGAAATAACTCGAAATACCTATTCCCATGTCTTTGCTTCTATTTTATGGTACCATGTAAATATCAGTTTTGCTACCATATTTTTCTAGCATACCTATGAGCATAAAATTTCACCTTTGTGTATATCAGAACCAAGTTAGTATTTAATTATCTGTGGAGAATAAGTACCTTCAGATTTAAACCGACCTTGGTTTAAAGATTCTGTGGGTTTCTACTCTATAGATTTCTGGTCAACAACTAAATAGAATCTAGAAGGTGAATGCCTTAGGATGGATTCTATTAAATGTAGTACTAAAATCACTCATACCATTCAATTTGATTTTATATGTAGCCAATTCATACCATAATAAATCAAAATAACAGGAATTTCAGAAACATACCAATATTGCAAATGACCAACCTCCTAACCTTAGAGTCCTCTTTGTCTCCCAGAACTCACCCCCGAGCTGAGATCACCTCCATCACAGATCAACCCCTGATCTGCTTAGGAGCAGCTTATTTAAGCTCATGTTTCCCCAAAGCATGTTTCTAATTCTGCGTCCAGAATAGCAGGATGCTTTCTTTCCTGTTTAGCCTAGGCTTCCCATTTGGGACTCTTTAAAGCTGTTTTATGCTTTTCCTCAGCTTTTCCAGCTTTTCTTACCTCTTCCCAACTACTTTCCTTTTCATTGGGAAAATTTAGATTCCTCCTCAGAATCTAAATTAATTTCTTTCAAGGATTTTTGAAATATTGTGGGGATTTGTTGCCTTATCCATCCTCATGGATTTGGCAAGTGATCTCTAATTCTCATCTTGGTCAAAATGCACATTCAGTTTATTTATTTCATCAATTTAAATATTAAATTACATTCACACCATACTTATCCTTTAGGGTCCACTCCCCTTAGGATTAAAGTTCAAATGTCTAACTTTTTCAATTTCAACACAGAAATTGGGGGTGTTACATATTCCCCCTCTGAAAATAAACACCGTCCTCGGTGTTGTTATTCATCTACTAGAGTTTATTTAAACAAAAATGGATATTTTTCCATCATGTCGGCTTCCCTTTCCCAGGTAGCTTCTTCAGAAGTAAAGTGCTTCCACTGCACCTTTACTCTGGCCATTGTTCTGTTTCTCAATTCAATTTCTTCCCGCTCCAATATTTGAAGCGGTTCTGGCAGAAACTCCCCTTCTGGTTCCACCTGTACAACATTCCAATCAACTATGTGAGAAGCATCATGCACATATCTTTTTAATAATGAAATATGAAACACATTATGCACTCTAACATGGGGTGGTAAGGCCAACTTGTAAGCCACCGGTCCCACCCTTTCTAAAACTTCAAAAGGCCCACAATATCTAGGAGCCAGTTTTGCACAACTTCCTGCATAAAGTGTGCTCTTTTTGGGTTTGATGCGCAAATACACATGATCCCCCACTTTGAATTCTCGGTGCACTCTTTTCTTATCAGCATAGCTCTTCTGTCGATCTTGTGCTGTCTTGATATTTCTCTGTATCTGTTTAACAATTCTCTCCATCTCTTGTAAGGCATCAGGTCCCAGTATTAATTTATCTTCTGGTTGGCTCCAACTCAAAGGAGTACGACACTTTCTTCCATATAGTGCCTCAAACGGACTCATTTTGATAGAAGATTGGCAGCTGTTATTATAAGCGAATTCAGCTAAATGAAAATACTCTTCCCATTTTGATGGTCTATCCATCACATACATTCTCAGCATATCTTCCAATACTTGATTAATCCTCTCTGTTTGCCCATCGGTTTGAGGGTGATAGGCAGTACTAAAATTCAGCTTAGTACCCATCCCTCCAAACAATCCTTTCCAAAATGCTGCTGTAAACTTAGCATATCGGTCTGAAACAATTACCTTGGGAACTCCATGAAGCCTTACTATCTCCTTCAGGAAAACATTTTCTACTTGAGCTGTCCCAAAGGTAGACTTCACGGGTATAAAGTGGGCAACTTTGGTGAGAGTGTCTACTACTACCATTACAAAATCATGTTGATATTTAGTTTTGGGTAACCCTGTTATAAAATCCATGGAAACTGTGTCCCATTTCCATTCTGCAATTGGAAAAGGGTTTAAAAGACCTGCTGGATGTTGATGCTCAACTTTGACTAGTTGACATTCCATACACCTACTTAGATATTCTGCCACATCCCTCTTCATTCCTGGCCAGAACAACTTCTTCTTCAAGGCTGTTAACATATTTTGGTATCCTGCATGTCCTGCATAAGGCTGTTTGTGATATTCATCCAAAATTTCTTTTTTTAATGACTCTACATTTGGAATATACAACCTGTTTTTGTAATATAGTAACCCTTTTTTATTCTGAGTGAAATCAGTTTTATCCCTTTTCTGTAGTTTCACCAAGAGTGTTTCATAGTTGGGATCCTGATTTGCTGCTTTTCTCACCAATTCCTCTACCTCCATCTGGGCACTACTCCCAATGCTGTTTAAATTTTGACAAGCATTTCTACTTAAAGCATCAACAACTTTATTTTCTTTTCCCTTGATATGTTTTATGTACATATCGAATTCACTTAAAAAGGACAGCCATCTGGCTTGTCTTGCATTCAGGTCAGTTTGGGAAAAGAAGTATTTGAGGCTAATATGATCAGTCATCAATGTGAACATTTTCCCAAGAAGATAGTGCCGCCACATTTTCAGAGCATGGACAACAACTGCAAATTCTAAATCATATGCACTATAATTTTGTTCATGTATTTTCAGTTTCCTAGATTCATATGCAATAACTGAATTTTCCTGCAATAGGACTCCTCCTAGCCCCTCTCTGCAAGCATCTGTACATACCACAAACTCTTTATCAGGATCAGCAATTTTTAATATAGGGGCTGAAATAAGTTTTTGTTTTAATTGTTCGAAACTGTTTTGACATTTCTCAGTCCACGCGAACTTGACACCCTTTCTTTGCAATGAAGTGATGGGATGTGCTATGGCAGAAAATCTCTCCACAAATCTACGATAATAGCCTGCTATCCCCATGAATGACCTTACTGCTGAAACATCAGTTGGGACCGGCCATTCTTTAATTGCTTTTATCTTTTCAGGGTCAACTACAAGCCCTTTTTCAGAAATAATGTGACCCAATTATTAAATCTTATCCTTGTAAAATTCACATTTACTGAACTTAGCATATAGCTGATTTTCTTTCAGAGTTTGCAACACTATCCGCAAATGTTCCTGGTGTTCCTCTTTGTTTTTGGAGTAGAATAAAATATCATCTATGAACACTAGAACAAACTTATCCAAATACTTATTTAACACACTGTTCATCAGGCACATAAAGGTGGCAGGGGCATTTGTCAGTCCAAAAGGTAGGACTACAAATTCGTAGTGTCCATACCTGGTTCAAAAAGTTGTTTTGCTAATGTCTTCTTCTTTGATTCTAAGCCGGTGATACCTAGTCCTTAAGTCAATCTTTGAAAAGACTGAAGCTCCTCTCCCCTGATCAAAAAGATCATCAATTCTAGGTAAACGGTATCTATTCTTGATGGTCAACTTGTTCAGTTGGCGATAGTCAATGCACATCCTAAAAGTCCCATCTTTCTTTTTCACAAATAAGACAGGTGCTCCCCACGGAGACACACTTGGTCTAATGTAACCTTTATCCAGTAATTCTTGCAGCTGCATCTTCAGCTGCATAAGTTCAGGCGGACTCATTTGATAAGGGGCTCGAGAAACAGGTGTGGCTCCCGGCACCAGATCTACGGAAAAATCAATTTCTCTTTTGGGGGGAAGATGAGGAATCTCATCTGGGAAAACTTCTTTAAATTCTCTTACCACAGGTAATTCACTCAGTAGATTTTCTTCAGTTCTCTATTCTACTTCTTCCACATGTACCACATAGACTTGGTATCCTTTTCTAGCTATTCTTTTCAATTGTAAGGCTGATATTTGTCTTACTGAAATGGATTTTGGTTTTCCTTTTAAGGTAAAAGGTTTCCCATCTTCATCCACACAATGCAGGGTTTTATCCCAGCAGTTCATCAAGGCTTTCTTCTTTTCCAGCCAATCCATTCCTATCAGTAAATCATAGGATCCTAACGACAATATGTTCAGATTTACTTCTGTTGGAAAACCATTTAATTGTGTTGCTGTTTTAGGCAATTTATGTGTTACTTTTCTCTTAGTCCCAGTGGCCAGCTGTACCAACCATGGCTGCTGAAAATTTTCAGGTTTAATTTTACATTTTTCTACAATTCGAGGACTAATGTAACTCAAAGAAGCACCTGGATCAATCAAAACAGTAACAGGTAGGTCAGAAATCTTACCCTCCATTTCCACCATGGTTGCTTGATGTTCTGCTTGCCGATTTTCCAATGCTGCACTGATAGTTGGTATATTTCTGGCTATGTCATTTACTGTTGTTGCTTCTCGCTCTCTGCTGATCATATGAATATTTCTATGGGGGCAGTCTCTCATCATATGGGGTTCTCCACAGCCCCAACATTTCAAAGGTTCCTTCATTCTGACTGTCCCTTCCTTTTTATTGTTCCCTTCGACTGGTTTTGAAGCCACTTGGGACTGAGAAGTTTGGCTTTCTTTTGGTTTATTGAATTTTTTCCGCTGATGATCTCTACCAAAATTTCTTAGATATGCTGGTTTTGGTCTTTTACCTTTGAACTCACCCTTGTTCAGCCAGCTCTTCCCTTGTTCAGCTTTACCTTTAAACTGCTGATAGCATAATCTTGCTTTTCTAACAGCTTCATCCATTGTCTTTGGGTTGTCAAACTCAATTTTCTTCTTGTACACAGTAGGCAGGCAATTTAAAAACCTTTGTACCTTTGCCTTTTCTTCCCTAATGTAAGGGACATATCTCAGTAAATTTGTAAACTTAGTGACAAACTCATCGATAGTGAGTTGTCCTAGTCTAAGTTCATGGAATTCTTTAGCTTTATCATCATAATAACGTTCGTTCAAATAAAGATTTTTGAACTTAACCTGGAAATCTTCCCAAGTAACGGTCTTTTCATCAATGGCATGCACCATTTTTGTCTCTTCCCACCACAGTGTAGCTTTTCCTTGTAGCTGGTACACAGCTAATCTGGCCTTCAGATTTCTTTCATATTCATAAACTTGGAAATACTTGATCATGTTCAGCAACAAGGCTTCAGCATCCTCCTCCTTCTCCTCATCATAGGAGGGAGGTTTGATCTTTCGGAACTCCCCCTGCAGTTCTCTTTTCTGTTTATGTTGATGTCTAGCATCATCAGACTCATCCATCTTTCTCTTTCCGGAACCTTTGTCTTCTTGGCTGTTCCAGGAAGTGAGTTCTCTGATGAGCTTTTCCTGCTCCTTACTGGCTGATGACAATATGTCATTCTGGCTTCTTAGTTCAGCCAATTCTCGTTGCAACCGGTGCAACATAGCCATTACCGGTGCATTGGGATCTGGAGTAGCAAACTCATCACGCAGATCCACATAAATTCCTCCTTCTTCATCCATTTTAGCACCACTGTACACACTCATAATTTTTATCAGTAAAACAAAAAAACAAAAAAAAACACTCTCTACATTGTTCAATAGCATTCAGAATTCAGTGAGCACAACAACAACAGCCCAGTTTTTGCACTTGGGCTCTGATACCATTTGTCACACCTCCCAAATTTTTTTTTTTTTTCAAGACAACGTATTCCCTTTCCACTGGCAAATTTCTCGCTTCTATTTTAAATACAATCTATATATATTTGTGAAATTCAATACCAAAGTTCACACCTGTTCAACTTATTAAATCCAACTAAAGTGCAACTTTATTAAATCCAATATATATATATGTTTATATATATATATAGGTATTTAATATTCCACCCATAAAAATCATCAATGCGTGCTTCTTAAATCCAATTTATAAATATTTATATATCCTACCTATATGTATATATATATATATATATATAGGTGTTTAATATCCTAACCATTAAAATCATCACATTATATACGACTTTTCAACCATCGCATGATATAGGATTTTAAATCATTCCCTCTTTACTTTTCAAAGTCACATAACCTAACATGATTATATCCTCATGTAAATTCGCATAGTATAGGTTTATGATATTATCGTTTAACTCCACCTACATGTGAAGGACGAATCATGTAATGAGTAAATAAATCGGGCGCATGCAATTATTATTCAGAAATCTACACTATATACATATATTACGGTGGCGTATGTATGCGCTACCCTTTGCTATAATTAACATCAGCATGTTACCACTGATATCTAACTTTCACCATGTACAGTTTAGGTACCCTATACAGTGATATGAAATACACCCGTGATATTTCTCCAAAATTATTTCGTGTAACCACCCGAAGCAAGATTTCACCTCTTTTTGCCACGTAAGAATTCTTATGAGGTCGTTTGTATGTTGGAGTGTTCATGTGGTGCACCAGCCGCCGCGGCGGTCTGCGTCCTCCTCTTTTTTTTGTACTTCCCGCATCGCTTCAAACCATTTACCATGGAAAGAAGGATACACGCGTCCCACGCAGAGGCGATGAACTCTGCACAGTTATCGGTTGGCGTTCGCTCTCGCCCACCTCGGGAGAGATAGGTTTTTGACCACGGTATTGTTCCTCTGTGCCACCGGCACTATTTGAACCACAGCTGTAAGTGCCCTTAGTAAGGGTCACTTCAGCAGGATGGACGCATAGCATTGCAGAATTTCCGTCGGCTCGATGCACGAATTTAGAGCTGAGAAAATCAATTGTTATGGGATGGTACAGATTTACCTACTCGTCATGATCCCTAAAATCCCTCTCAGGATTTCGTGCGACTAGCTGTCGATGCGGATTAGGGTTGAGTCTTTGGCCTTTACGCCAAACCTGAAACGAACTCTTGCGTGTAATAATGTCGATTTAGGGTCAGGGTTTCGGTTTCACGTTTTAAACCCCCTCCCCACTCGGATCATTATTATTTCATTTTCTGTGTTCAGTTCTATTTGCACTGTGTTTTTTTTTTTGTTCTTATTGCTCCACCCTGCAGGGATCGGGATCAATCGTCATGCGTGCCAAGGGCGCGTGATTCACCACCAGCACAGTGGAAATCAGATGTTCCTGAACCGCTCCCCACCTCTGTCATTCACGCGTACGTGTTATTTGAAATAAAGGTTCGGGTTGTTCTTCTGAATAGCGAAAACAGGGTTTGATAGTCAAGTGAATGTGCGTTATCATTTTTGCAGGATGACCCCTGGTTGCATTGCGTGCCCTTTCTTCTTCTGGTGCAAACGACCGTGCTCGTTCCCAATCTTCCTTCTGGTTCACGATGGTAAATAAACTTCTTTAAATTTTGCATTGTAAGTTAGTTATGGCACGTTGGGTTTTTTATGGGCATCACATCAACTGCCCGTCATTTGTTTCTTTTCGTTTCTGCTAACTTCCAGTATTAAGCTTGATCGATGTACGGGTTCTCTACCCATCCCCATTTCATTTTTTTCCATGTCGTTACGTACTAGCAATTTATTTTTTTCCAGAGATTATGTTTATTATCCTAGTTATAGTGCGACGTGTATCTTTTGAATTCGCACCTTCGTTGGAATCGCCTCCCTGTCAACGTGCAGGGTAAGGGGCTCAGCGCACGCACTACTGTTCCGAGCCTTGCTATTACTCTCAGAATATTTATAAATGGAATGTCACTGTGTGTTAAATCGATCAAACGCTTATTGTGTGACTATGCTATTAATACTGCAGGGACCAACCATTTATTTAACCGAATGATTCTATTTCTTGGTTCAGGAAATGAATGACGGATATTATATTTATATGAGTACCTACTTTCGCTCCGATTATAACTACAGGGAGTCTATTCAAATTTAGAAATAATACTGCTGGAATGGTGTTTTTGTTTTCGTCATTAGTGTTAATTTTTTTTTTCAAATATATCTATTATCCCTTGTTCCTCTTTTATTAGTACAGCTCTCG
Source organism: Pinus albicaulis (assembly GCA_034641835.2). NCBI lineage: Eukaryota > Viridiplantae > Streptophyta > Pinopsida > Pinales > Pinaceae > Pinus > Pinus albicaulis. The sequence continues at coordinate 219,169,335 of CM076583.1, forward strand.
GTGCTAACAGTCATGCAACAGGTTTCGTATTTCAATGGTTCAATACGACATAATTGTAGGCATGCACTATTTTCCTGAACTTAATGTTTACGCAGGTGTGGAAAATTTGAAACCTCCCATGTCACCTCTACAGAGATGCGCCAAACGTGTTCTAGTACATGGAAATAAATAATAATTTCGTTTTTGTTTTTGCGTTAGCTGATCCTCTGGCGGTTACCCAGTAATAATCATTTTAATACTATCACTGTAATAAATAATGATTTCGTTTTGTTTTGATCTAATCGACCTTACAGCGGTCCCACAGTAAGAATCATTTTAATATTATGCAGGCAGAGTTAAGCGTATTACTCACTCTTTTAAATCTGATGCCACGCCTACGCATAGCTAGTTTCCACAGTTATTAAATCGTATTACTTCTGTTAACTAAGAACCAAAGGTTCTTTATGTTTTTTTTTCTTTTTATTTGGTTATAAATATTATGTCTCCCAAGCTGAAACTTCGGTTAGTACCTTCAAGGTGAACTTCACAAATATTTATTTGCTTTTATATATATATATATATATATATATATATGTGGTGTCCATGACTACTAATATGGATTCAAGAATTTGTCTCTAGTAATGTGGAATCTAGAATAGAGATTCCTTTCTTTTGGTTCTTTCAGTTTTTCTTTCAGAGAGGTTTACTATTTATAAAGTACTAGTATGTTATGTTATGGTATTTCCCATTCTTTCTATTTGTTTGTGTCTAAGCTCAGATTTTAGATTCCTCTATATTAGATATGGAAATGCGAATATTGTAATTTAAGCAGAAGCAGATTAAAGTTACCCCAACTCTTTTTTTTTTTCTCTATTAAAGTAGGAGTCCTCCAGATTTGAAACCAGCAATGTTTTAAGAATTTTGCTAGAGGCTTGTCTATTATTTGGATTGTCTACCATTGTGCAGAGATTTCAAAGGTAATTCTTATGATTACTACAGCTAGAGGAAAAATTTCTTCTTGATTTAGAAATAACTCGAAATACTTATTCCCATGTCTTTGCTTCTATTTTATGGTACCATGTAAATATCAGTTTTGCTACCATATTTTTCTAGCATACCTATGAGCATAAAATTTCACCTTTGTGTATATCAGAACCAAGTTAGTATTTAATTATCTGTGGAGAATAAGGACCTTCAGATTTAAACCGACCTTGGTTTAAAGATTCTGTGGGTTTCTACTCTACAGATTTCTGGTCTACAACTAAATAGAATCTGGAAGGTGGATGCCTTAGGATGGATTCTATTAAATGTAGTACTAAAATCACTCATACCATTCAATTTGATTTTATATGTAGCCAATTCATACCATAATAAATCAAAATAACAAGAATTTCAGAAACATACCAATATCGTTAAATAACCAACCTCCCAACCTTACAGAGTCCTCTTTGTCTCCCGTGAACTCACCCCGAGTCAAGATCACCTCCATCACAACATCAACCCCCGATCTCGCTTGTATGTTCTTTATTTATTTCCATGTTTCCTAGCATGTTTCTAATTCTGCTGGCCCGTACGTTGTAGGATGCTTTCTTTCCCGTTTAGCCTAAAGCCCATTCGGGACTCTTTAAAGTCATGAGTGCTTTTCCCTCAAACCTTTTCCAAACCTTTTTCTCTTACCTCTTCCCAACTACTTTCCTCTTCATTGGGGAAATTTAGATTCCTCCTCAGAATCTAAATTAATTTCTTTCAAGGATTTTTGAAAGATTGTGGGGATTTGTTGCCTTATCCATCCTCATGGATTTGGCAAGTAATCTCTAATTCTCATCTTGGTCAAAATGCACAATCATTTTATTTATTTCATCAATTTAAATATTAAATTACATTCACACCATACTTATCCTTTGGGGTGCACTCCCCTTAGGATTAAAGTTCAAATGTCTAACTTTTTCAATTTCAACACAGAAATTGGGGGTGTTACATATTTTCATAACAATATCAAGCACATTGACACTAATATAATTTTATTAGAGAATTTATTAACAATGATGAAATTATGTTGCACTATTGGAGGTCCCAAGAACAATTTGCGGACATCTTCACAAAGCCATTGACAAGTGAAAATTTGTTTATTTGAGAGATTTGTTGGAAATTGTCAATGGAGGTAGTTTTATTAAGGGAGATTTTTGGAAAATTAATCTCAACCACGACATTTATTAAACTAATAGTAGTCATACTTCTAGTATATAAGTTCTGAGCAGGAGTACAAATTCCCCATTCCTAAACACATAAGATAATTAGGAATTAATGTGCATTAATTCAAGGTTGGTAGAATCAGATAATTAGGAATTAATGTGCATTAATGCAAGTTTGGTAGAACATATGTTCCAGAAATTTATTCCGCAACTTTTATTTATACTCCCCAACATTTGCAAGTTCAAAAAATTATGCTTTAATACAAATTTCCATAGTAGGTTTTAAATTTTTTGTCTTTTAATGTCTTCAAATATTAAAAAGTGTGTGTTTTGAAATTAAAAAAAAAGATTAGAAGTGTTTTTCTGAGTGGTGGATGTAAGTCTAAGAGGTAAGGAGAGAAAATTGGGGAGCAATTTGTTCTAGGAATGTAGAAACAATTTACTTGCAACTTTTATAGTGAGTTACTCGGCAACCCTCTTTAAGTATAAATCTAAGCAAGAACTAACTCTTGTTTTAATCCGAGTAAGAAAAAAATCTTATTTTACTTGGTGGTGGAGCAAATAAAAATTCTCATTTTATTCCATATGAATGTATCTCATGTATTCAAACTTATAATCAAATGTTTTATTGTGTTTCTCACATGTGCTTTGTTTTACTTTGTTTTATTTTGAGCCATGCTATTGGAATAGTCTAGAGTTATAGTGGTGGTTGAATAGTCCAGAGTTCTATTGCCTTTCCCAAAGTGACTCCATATGACTCCATTTGATTTGGGAAAGGGTTTTTAGGTGTGGTGTTGGAATAACCCAAAGTTCTCTAACCTTGCCCAAAGTGATTCATTAAACCTTTCATTCATATCAAGATCTTAAGTCATCCCATTTATGACATCCCTCCAATTAGAAGAGTTATCCATTGTTTTCATGGGTTTCTTTTTCATTTCCTATCCTGGGCATCTTCTTCTGTGGAATATTTCACGGGGAGTGAATATGGATGGGTAACATTTGGGAAGAAGAGAATATGTAGAACTTTCTAGATTGAAAATTTAGAGAAGGCAGGAAGACACTCATGGATGAAAATTTCCTTCCTACCTAGACATCTATTCATTCAACCTGAAAATAAGATTTCGCAAGAAGAGAATATATAGAACTTCCTAGATTGAAAATTTGGATAAGGCAAGAAGACAATCAAGGATGAAAATTTCATTCCTACCTAGACATCTATTCATTCAACGTGAAAATAGATGAAGATAGATAATTAAGATTTAATGTTGTGGTTATTTTACATTTGTAAATAATCATTTTACAAACAACCATCTAAATTTAAAAGTAAAATAAATTATACTATATTAATCAATTAATTATAAGTATTTTTAATTTTAATTTGAAAAAAAAATTAGAAACATAAATTTAGATATATTGTTTCTATTACAAAACTTTAGATATCTTATGTTCTTATACAATACAAAATATAAATTTTATATTCTAAATTTAAATTGTATTTTTATCTTTTCACACCTCAATGAAAACTCTATTTCAATATACACTTTCAAATAAATTAAAGTACCTTTTAAATATAATTTTGAATAATTTTCTTTTTAATTATAACATCCTCAAATTCTCAAATTCTTTTTTAATATAAGATCATTGTAATTATTAAAGGCAATAAAGCCTCATTATGTTCCTGGAAAATGGAGTTGACATTATCTAACACATTATAATAATCCGAAAGTGGAGAAATTTTGACAATGTAGAAATAGACCTTTTATACGTAATTTTTTAACGGTTCACGACAAATTTAGCGATTATCCGTTGGGAAAAAAACTGGAATCCCTATTCGAGTTGGATATTATGGGAAAAATCGAGAAATAGGTAACTGTTGAGTTGAGGGAGTGTCCATCCTGCATTCAACTAAAATAGTAACCGTTGAGTGGAATGATTGTCCATCCCCATTAATTAATTGGCACATTATCTTTTGTATGTTGCAATCATACTCTTGTTCACAAAATCTCCCTCTTTCCACGGGTTGGGTGTCGTCAAGTCTAATTTTATAAGATCTATGTTATTTTCTCGGTTTTATTGTATAATAACTCAGAGGCCACGTGTTTTAATGGTGCACAAGAATTAGCCTATTATTGGATCTAAATCGATGGCCATTTTTATCCTCCGTTGATTATGGGACTGACTTTTTATTCCTCTTTCTAATTTCTGCTTTTAGTTTTAATTTGTGTTTTTTTATTAAGATGTTTTGGTATAAATGTTAAAAGTAGTTTATGTTATATTCTTTAAATACAAAATTTAACTTATCAATGTAAACCATAATATTAAACGATATATTTATTGGTAATAATTTATAGAGAAATGTTAAAATAGATTTATAATGAAAAAAAATTGAAATAGAAACAAATGATTAGAATAATTCACATTTTAATCATTGTTAAATTTAAAATCAGAATAATTTAGTTATTAAATTTAAATTTTATATTATTAAATGGTGTATTTATTTGTTAGTAAATATATAGGGTGCTTGAACAGGTTTATAATACAAAAAATCATTGACATAGTAACAAATGATTGTTATAATTTACACTTCCAAAGCTTTGTTTCTTATAATAATTATTAGATTTGAAATTAAAATAATCTGGTTAATATATAGCTTAAATTTAAAAATTTATCTATTTATCATTTAGAAATTTAATAATAATCAATAAAATAATGTATTTAAAACTAATCAATATAATAATCTCTTTATACGGTAATTTATAATTTAATCCTCTAAAATTTATTGTCAATTCAAACCAACTAAACCAAATTTTGAAATTGATGGTGATAGAATACAAATTGTTTCCCTTAACTCTAATTGCCCTATGTTCTTCTCATAAAGGTGTCTTCTCACCTGATTTTGAAAGAAAAGAGCTGAGCAATAAAGGTGTTGCTTATGGAAACTCAATTAAAAGTGAATGGAAATTGAGTTAAAATAACATGATTAATTGAAGATGTTCTTTATGGAAAATTCATTAAAATATTTTGAAAATTAACTATTAATCTACGACCTTCATGAAAATGATTATTTTTAGGATTTTGAAAATTATATTTGCAAAATTCAAATCAAATTATCAGATGCATCTTAACCACTTATCTAACATGAGGGTGGAAGAGCCTAGAGGAATAAAAAATTTTCATATGCAAGCAAACATCCTTAATTATTTATTTATTTTTGTAACACCCCTAGTTTTATGTTTCCTTTAAGTTGGACATTTGAACTTTAAATTAACCAAATGAGAATTATGAGATCACTTGCCAAATCCATGAGGTATGGAAAGAGGCTAAGATTTCCCCAAAAATATTTGAAAAATCCTTGAAAGAATTTATTTCCAAATTAGATTTTTGAGCAAAAATATAGTTTTCCCCAATGAGGTGGAGAGTAGTTGGGAAGAGGTAAAAAGATGAAAAAGCAGAAAGCAGCTTTAAAACTCCCTAAATAAGGGAAGCCTAGGAAAACAAGAAGAAAAGCATCCTGTAATTCTGGACACAGAATTAGAAACAAGCTTTGGGGAGCAAAAGCTTAAAGGAGATATTCCAGAACAGATTGGGGGTTGGTCTGTTATGGGAGATGATCTCAGCTTGGGGGTGAGTTCTATGGATAGAGGAACTCTAAGGTTGGGAGGACTGGTCAATTATAGAAGTGGTATGCCTAGAATATTTATGTATGGTCGAATTTATGAATTACCTTGTTGGATGAATTATGACTGTGAATCTTAGTTTATTTTAAATCTGAATTTGATCTTCCATACATTTAACAGAATTATTGAGAAGAAATTAATCTTCTCAATTCTGTAGAGTTGTAGGAATAAAAATTATAGGGAAAATCATCCAGAAGCTCTAAACCTGTGCTGGTTCAAATCTGGAGATTTATACTACTCCTATAATCCATTAAGATTATAACTTTAATCTGCTTCTGTGCAATTATTAATTTAACTAGGTATGAGCCACACATCTAGAAGTAAAAGATTATTTGTGTACTTGAAGGAAATGTAAATATTAAGTGTTGTACAAACAAAATAGATACAAAAACTTATGAAGAGTATACTTGTGTATATGTTAAGCTACTACAAAACAAAAGAGGAAAACAAATATGAGTTGAACCATAAACAATATTAGTTCACAGATATATATATATATATATATTCAACCTGAAAGTTGGAGCAACACCAACGAAATTAATAATACCATAAAAAGTAATTAAGAAATTTCCTCATTTTATTTCATTACCATCTCTCTATTTTCTAGATCAATTAATAACCGGATGAGTTACATGCAGAATAGAGTAGATCATGAAATATTACTCCATTTGACAACTTCTTACTATTGATATAATAGTGAATTATCAATAGGGAAAAACCAATTATTTATACATCAGTAGAAAATGATAAATTAAAATAGTATGAGCAGTGGAAAATATATGGAATATATATATATATATATATATATATATATATATATATATTGCACTGAGATTCTAAGATTCTGGTGAGGTAAATTCTGGAAATACAGAGTTACACATTAACTGAGATAGAAATTTCAGATACAAGAATTTCATTGAAGTATTGTTATGCATAGCAAGTAAAAAGAATGTGGACTTTACACTAGGTAAAGAATTCTCAAGAAAAAAATTATATATGTCTGGAAAGGAAGCATATAAAAATATCGGAGTCCACAAAATAATAGAAATGCATAACGTAATAGGGATTCTTTTCTTGAGTAGAAACATTCAAACCCTCGACTGTCAAGACAAGACATAAATAACAAAATTATCAAAATGTTCGAATGTCAATAGATTCAATTTATAGTTTACACGGAATTAGGAAACAGAAATTAACAGGTTCTGTGGCAATGCCTCCGTCTCTGTTCGAGAATAACCGGTGAATATAGACCTGGAATAGGAGCAAGGCGAGCATTAACACTTAAACATCATAATAAATAGCTCGACAAGTAACTTCATGGAATTTCTAATCATGTCCGTTACCTGTGCACACCACGACGACCGCATGAATTAGAGACTATGGTGAGGTTGGGGGTAAGAAAACTGATATAATTAGACGATAGCAAACCAACGATTAATGAAAGAAGTTAATGGAAGAAGGGGCGTTTAAATATTCATCCGCACCTGAGAAAGAGAGAGCACTTGAGTAAAATGAAATCCTGACAAAGTTCCAACAGAGAAAAAAATTAGTAAACCCTGTGTGCCAATTCGAATAACAAGTTTGAGAATAATAAACATCATAGTCATCCAGATTGATACCTAAACAGATCAAGGAAGGACGCCATTCAAATGGAAATACGAAGGAAGCCCTCCATCATTCCATTGATGATTTGGTCATGTTGAATGAGTGCTGAGGGAAAAATACACTACAACCTCAGATTTATGAAAAAAAAAACTTATATATATAAAAACATCGACATCGTATACCGACGGTAGGGGATACAAATGAGAGTTGCATGGAACGAATTGGTGAGAGCCTAGAGCTCTGTGGCATATAGGAAGAAATCGAATTGTATGCAGGCGAGAGGAAAGAATGAGTGACGCGGGGGAGAAATTTCCCATGCCAACACGACGTCAGCCAAATTACACAAAAATCGTATCATGACCAGATAAGAATATCAATCCTGGTATGAGATGAAATGTAGAAATAATTTATCGCGTAGGAAAAAATATTTTTTTATGAAAGTCAATAAAACGAAGCCGTGTGGGCTGTATACCATAACCATAGGCGGTTTAGGGATTTCTATAAATCCTTCCAATTAAAAACCACAGAGACTCATGAAAAAACATTGGTATCATTAAACTGTGCCATAGAAATCAAGACGTGTTGACTTACATAGCATTGATGGAAAAGAAAAAAAGAAAAAACCAATACGAGCCACCATACTTAGTATCTGGAAACAGAAAAATGCAATGCATGTATTAAACAAGTTACGCAACCAATATCATACCTTGTGTAACAAGGGAGGAGGCGTCGACGTGCGCCAAGCTCTCGCTATAGTGCAGAGGCGGCACCTATGCCTCATCAGGGAAGGAGGCCGGAAGAAAAGCCCGTTGAGAACAAAGAGCAAAGAAATAAACTCGAATGGAGATGCTGTATTTTATACAAATTGGAGCCATAAACCCTAGACGCATCCATCTGTCCAGGTGGCGACCATCTGTCGATCCACACAAGGATAGAGGAGTGAATGAATGATGTGAACTAGGCCATTTCACATTAAACGCCGAACGTACTAAGTTTAGTACCAAATGTACCAGTGCAGATAAGAGCAATTAAACAAGCTCGGTGATTCACCTTTAAACCAATATAAAATACCATATATATGGATTTGGAAATCTGATAAGAGTAGAACGTAAATGCTCAGGTACGTGGCTCGTTGCTGGCTCGAATTGCAACGAGAATTAAACTTAATACAAGACAGACAAAGTACTTACTCTTATTAAATTGACATGAGATGCGAAAAAATATATTAAAATATCACTTGAACGTCATCTATGATCCATGAGAATAGAGTATACATTGCATTCAACGTTGGAATGAAAAATCAAACCCATCATGAAGGTAATATCATAGCCACGTTTGAAATTATGGGTCAAAAATCCTATAGTATATAAGGGAACGTGACCATAGTCACGATGTATACACATGGGTGCAACAAACTTATAAAGTTCTATGACTAGGAATGTATAAACCATGGAAACACTATAATACATATTAAAATTGAACCTGGTGTTTAAATGGAACAAAAAATATACCTATAAAGAACAAGATTTTCATGACCTCAATAGAATTATAAGTGAAAAAATTAAAAAGAAGAGTTCAGAGAGCTAGCAAGTCTAAAGAAAATGCCATTGGCATTAAATACCATTATGGATATAAATAAATTATTATTAAGACAAATTAAATTGTACTGATATAGTCAACAAGAAGGGTGAACTTTCTGAATGTACACGCTAGTTCTGGCAACAAGAATTAATGCATTAGAAGAAAAAAAATGTGTGGTGGAAAATGGGGTTTGTTACAAATGGTATCAGATCTCATGTTAGATAAAATTGGGCTGTTGTTGTGCTCACTGTATAAATTATTTCTTGTTGAATTTTTTTTTTGTTACTAATATGTGTTGTTTAATGTACAATGGTGCTGAAACAGAAAAGCCAAATGGCTGAAGATGATGAAATTTATGTTGATCTGCGTGATGAAGATAATACACCAGATCCCAATGCTCCGGTGATGGCTATGTTGCACAGTTTGCAATGAGAGATGGCTGAGCTAAGAAGGTAGAATGACAGACTGTCATTACCAGTGAGGAACCGGAAAAGCTCATCAGAGAATTGACTTCACGGAACAGCCAAGAAGGTGAAGTTTCTGGAAAGAGGAAGAAAGACAATTTCTCTGATGATTCTGAGGAAGAGGACACTACTAAACACAAGTATAAGCAGAAAAAGGAATTACAGGGGGAATTCTGAAAGATCAAACCTCCCTCCTATGATGGGGAGAAGGAGGAAGATGCTGAGGTCTGGTTGTTGAATATGATTAAGTATTTCTAGGTCTATGAATATGAAAGTAATATGAAAGCCAGATTAGTTGTCTACCAGCTACAAGGTAAGGCTACCTTGTGGTGGGAGGAGACGAAAATGGTCCATGCCATTGATGAAAAAACAGTTACATAAGAAGATTTCCAGGTTAAGTTTAAAAACCGCTATTTAAACGAACGTTATTATGATGATAAAGCAAAGGAATTCCATGAACTTAGACTGGGACAACTCACGATCGATGAGTTTTTCACCAAGTTTACAAATCTGTTAAGGTATGTCCCTTACATTCGGGAGGAGAAGGCAAAGGTGCAAAGGCTTTTGAACTGCTTGCCTGCTGTGTACACGGAGATGATTGAATTCGATAATCCAAAAACTATGGACGAAGCAGTGAGGAAAGATAGATTATGCTACCAGCAGTTTAAAGGAAAGGGTGAACATGTTAAAGGATGGGTAAACAAATGTGAAATCAAAGGAAAGAAACAGAAACCAACCTACTTAAAGAAATTTGGTAGGGACCATCAGCAGAAAAAATTTAATAAACCAAAAGAAAGTCAAACTGTTCAGTCCCAAGTTGGTTCCAAACAATTATATGGAGATAATAAGAAGGAAGGAATAGTTAAAATGAGGGAGCCTTTGAAATGTTGGGGTTGTGGAGAACCTCGTCTCTTGAGGGATTGTCCCTACCGAAACATTCAGATGATTGTGAGGGATCGAGAAGCTACCACAGTAAATGACATAGCAAGAAATATACCCACTATCAGTGTAGCCTTGGAGAATCGAAAAGCAGAACACCAAGCTACCATGGTTGAGATGGAAGGTAAGATTTCTCACCAATCTGTTACAGTTTTAATTGATTTAGGTGCTTCTTTGAGTTACATTAGTCCACAAGTTGTAGAAAAATGCAATCTCAAGACTGAAAAATTTCCGCAGTCTTAGTTGGTCCAGTTAGCCACTGGCACCAAGAGGAAAGTAACTCATAAGTTACCTCAAACAACAATTAAATTAAACCATTTTCAGACAGAATTAAATTTAAATATTCTGCCCTTAGGCTCATATGACTTACTAATAGGAATGGACTGGTTGGAGAAGAGAAAATCTATGATGAACTGTTGGGATAAAACTCTGCATTGTGTAGATGAGGAAGGGAAACCTTTTATTCTCAAGGGAAAACCAAAACCCATCTCGATAAGACAAATATCAGCGCTGCAACTGGAAATAACAGCTAGGAAAGGATATCAAGTATACGTAGTACATGTCGAAGAATTAGGACAACAACCTGAAGAAAACTTGCTGGACAGTCTACTAGTGGTAAGAGAGTTTAAGGAAGTTTTTCCAGATGAGATTCCTCATCTTCCCCCCAAAAGAGAGATTGACTTTTCAATCTATTTGGTGCCTGGAGTAGCACCTGTTTCCAGAGCCCCTTATCGAATGAGTCCCCCTGAACTCATGGAACTGAAAATGCAATTGCAAGAATTGCTGGATAAGGGGTATATCAGACCGAGTGTGTCTCCTTGGGGAGCACCGGTGCTATTTGTGAAAAATAAGGATGGAACCTTTAGAATGTGCATTGACTATCGTCAGCTGAATAAGTTGACAATTAAAAACATGTACCCTTTTCCCCGAATTGATGATCTTTTTGATCAAGTAAGGGGAGCTTCAGTATTTTCTAAGATTGATCTAAGGACTGGTTATCACCAGCTCAGAATTAAGGAGGAAGACATTAGTAAAACAGCTTTTCGAACCAGGTATGGTCACTACAAATTTGTAGTCCTACCTTTTGGTTTGATAAATGCCCCTGCCACCTTTATGTGCTTAATGAACAGTGTTTTAAACAAGTACTTGGATAAATTCGTATATGTGTTCATAGACGATATTTTAGTTTATTCAAAAAGTGAGGAGGAGCATAAAGAGCACTTGAGGATAGTGTTGCAAACTTTTAACGAAAACCAGTTATATGCCAAGTTCAGTAAATGTGAATTTTATAAGGACAAGATCCAATACTTGGGACATATTATTTCTGAACAAGGGTTGGCTGTTAACCCTGAAAACATAAAGGCTATTAGAGAATGGCTGGTGAGAACCGATGTTTCAGCAGTGAGATCATTTACGAGGATTGTAGGTTATTATCGCAGATTCATGGAAAGATTTTCTGCAATAGCCTATCCCATAACTTCACTACAAAGAAAAGATGTCAAATTTGAGTGGACTGAAAAATGCCAAAACAATTTTGAACAATTAAAATTAAAACTCAATACAGCCCCTATATTGAAGATTGCAGATCCTGATAAAGAATTTGTTGTGTGTACAGATGCCTGTAGAGAGGGGTTGGGAGGAGTCCTGTTACACGAAAATTTTGTTATTGCATATGTGTCTAGGAAACTTAAGACACATGAACAGAATTATAGTGCATATGATTTGGAATTGGCTGCTGTAATCCACACTTTGAAGGTGTGGCAACACTATCTTGTTGGAAATAAATTTACATTGATGACTGATCATATTAGTCTTAAATACTTCTTTTCCCAAACTGATTTGAACGCTCGACAAGCTAGATGGTTGTATTTTCTGAGTGAATTTGATATAGAAATAAAACATATCAGTGGGAAAGAAAACAAAATTGCAGATGCACTGAGCAGAAATTCGTGCCAAAACATAAGCAGCATTAGAAGTAGTGCTAGTTTTGATTTAGAATAACTAGTGAAAAAGGTAGCAGACCAAGATCGAAATTATGATAATATACAAGTGAAAATACTAAAGAAAGAAATGGCTGAATACACTCAAAACCAAAAAGGGATGATTTTCTATAAAAACAAATTGTACATCCCCAATGTGGAAACTTTGAAAAAAGAAATCCTAGATTAATATCGTAAACAACCGTATGCAGGACATCCTGGATATCAGAAAATTCTAACAGCTTTGAAAAAGTAATTGTTTTTGCCACGAATGAAAAATGATGTAGCAGAATATCTAGCTAGATGCATGGAGTGTCAACTAGTCAAAGTTGAGCATCAACATCCTGCTGGTCTTCTAAATCCCTTGCCGATTGCAGAATGGAAATGGGATATGGTTTCTATAGATTTCATAACAGGGTTACCCAGAACCAAGTACCATCATGACTCAGTTATGGTAGTAGTAGACACTTTAACAAAAGCTGCACACTTCATACCTGTGAAATCTACTTTTGGCACAGCCCAAGTAGTGGATGTGTTCCTAAAAGAAATAGTAAGGCTACATGGGGTCCCAAAGATGATTGTTTCAAATAGAGATGCTAAATTCACAGTAGCTTTTTGGAAAGGTCTATTTGGGGGCATGGGCACTAAGCTAAATATTAGCACTGCGTATCACCCTCAGACAGACGGTCAGATAGAGAGAACAAATCATATTATTGAGGACCTGTTGAGAATGTATGTGATGGATAGGCCGTCAAAATGGGAAGATTACTTGTATTTAGCTGAATTTTCCTACAATAACAGCTATCAATCCTCCATTAGAATGAGTCCCTTCGAAGAACTCTATGGAAGAAAGTGTCGTACTCCTTTGAGTTGGAGCCAACCTGAGGATAAGCTAATGTTGGGGCCAGATGTGTTACAAATTATGGAAATAATTGTTAAACAAATACAAAGAAACATCAAGACAACACAAGATCGACAGAAAAACTATGCTGATAAGAAGAGGTTGCATCGGGAATTCAAAGTGTGTGATCATGTGTATTTACGTATTAAACCCAAAAAGAGCACGCTTTATGCTGGAAGTTGTGCAAAATTGGCTCCTAGATATTGTGGGCCTTTTGAGGTGTTAGAAAGGGTGGGACTGGTAGCTTATAAGCTGGCATTACCACCCCATGTTAAATTTCATGATGTTTTTCATGTTTCATTATTAAAAAGATATATACATGATTCTTCTCACATTGTTGATTGGAATGTGATGTAGGTGGAACCAGAAGGAGAGTTCCTTCCAGAGCCACTTAAAATACTGGAGCGGGAAGAAATTGAATTGAGGAACCGAACAGTAGCAAGAGTAAAGGTGCAATGGTAGCACTTTACTGCTGAAGAAGCTACATGGGAAAGAGAAGTTGAGATGATGGAAAAATATCCATATTTGTTTGAAAAATGAACTCTAGTAGTTAGTTGTTAACACCGAGGATGGTGTTTTCTTTCAGAGGGGGAATATGTAACACCCATAATTTTATGTTTCCTTTAAGTTAGACATTTGAACTTTAAATCCAAAAGGGAGTGGATCCCAATGGATAAGTATTTTGTGGATGTACTTAAGTATTTAATTATGAAAAATAAATAAAATAACTATGTGCATATTGACCAAATAAGAATTATGAGATCACTTGCCAAATCCATGAGGTATGGAAAGAGGCTAAGATTTCCCCAAAAATATTTCAAAAATCCTTGAAAGAATTTATTTCCAAATTAGATTTTTAAGGAAAAATCTAGTTTTCCCCAATGAGGTGGTGAGGAGTTGGGAAGAGGTAAAAAGCTGGAAAAGCATAAATAAGCTTTAAAAGTCCCTATATAAGGGAAGCCTAGGAAAACAGGAAGAAAAACATCCTGTAATTCTGGACGCAGAATTAGAAACAGGCTTTGGGGAGAAAAAACTTAAAGGAGCTATTGCATAACAGTTTGGGGGTTGGTCTATTCTGGGAGATGATATCAGCTTGGGGGTGAGTTCTGTGGATAGAGGAACTCTAAGGTTGGGAGGACTGGTCAATTACAGAAGTGGTATGCTTAGAATATTTATGTATGGTTGAATTTTTGAATTACCTTGTTGGATGAATTATGACTGTGAATCTTAGTTTATTTTAAATCTGAATTTGATCTTCCATACATTTAATAGAATTATTGAGAAGAAATTGATCCTCTCAATTCTGTAGAGTTGTAGGAATAAAAATTATAGGGAAAATCATCCAGAAGCTCTAAACATGTGCTGGTTCAAATATGGAGATTTATACTACTCCTATAATCCATTAAGATTATAACTTTAATCTGCTTCTATGCAATTATTAATTTAACTAGGTATGAGCCAGAAATCTAGAAGTAGAAGATTATTTGTGTACTGGAAGGAAATGTAAATATTAAGTGTTGTACAAACAAAATAGATACAAAAACTTATGAAGAGTATACTTGTGTATCTGTTAAGCTACTGCAAAACAAAAGAGGAAAATAAATATGAGTTGAACCATAAACAATATTAGTTCACAGAAATATATATATATATTCAACCTGAATGTTGGAGCAACACCAACGAAATTAATAATACCATAAAAATTAATTAAGAAATTTCCTCATTTTATTTCATTACCATCTCTCTATTTGCTAGATCAATTAATAACCAGATGAGTTACATGCAGAATAGAGTAGAGCATGAAATGTTACTCCATTTGACAACTTCTTAGTATTGATATAGTAGTGAATTATCAATAGGGAAAAACCAATTATTTATACATCAGTAGAAAATGATAAATTAAAATAGTATGAGCAGTGGAAAATCTATGGAATATATATATATATATATATATATATATATATATATATATATATATTGTACTGAGATTCTAAGATTGTGGTGAGGTAAATTCTAGAAATACAGAGTTACACATTAATTGAGATAGAAATTTCAGATACAAGAATTTCATTGAAGTATTTTTATGCATAGCAAGCAAAAAGAATGTGGACTTTACACTAAGTAATGAATTCTCAAGAAAAAACTTATATATGTTTGGAAAGGAAGCATATAAAAACATTGGAGTCCATAAAATAATAGAAGTGCATAATGTAATAGGGATTCTTTTCTTGAGTAGAAACATTCAAACCCTCGACTGTCAAGACAAGACATAAATAACAAAATTATCAGAATGTTTGAATCTCAATAGATTCAATTTATAGTTTACGGGGAATTAGGAAATAGAAATTAACAGGTTCTGTGGCGATGCCTCCATTTCTGTTTGAGAATAACTGGTGAATCAAAAAAATCCCAAAATGATTGAACACAAGTACCAATGAAAGCCGAAGGCCGAGAGAATCACTGATCATGAGCAGGGGATTGTGGTTCCTCCACAATTCTGCACCAATATTCATCCCTGCCATCTTCTATGTCTTCTTTGGGAGTGCCTTCCTTGTCAGTAGCCGCTTCCAGCTTGCGCTCTTTGACCTGGGCAGATTGAACAATACTTATAGGCGTCTCCGAGCTCGTGGCATGTTTCTTGACTGGTGTGGGAAGGGGAAAGGCCACAAGGGAGGGGCCATGGTGAGGAGAATCTTTTATAAGAGTCACAGTGACAAAAGCAGTGATAATGGGCCTATCAAGGGAACATTGAAAGCAGAAATCAGCTCTCTGAGAAGTTTGACGCAGAGGAAAACTAGCAGACCCATGAGAGGTAGGGGGAATTGAAAATCTGGGAGGGTCGACGGAATGAGGAGGACCTGGCTGGGCGAAATGGAAATTTCTAATTGGCGGACACGACCCCTAGTTCTGCACATCTCCGGTAGATGACCCCGCGTCGCTTCTTTTGAGGAGGACTATGAATTCGAGCTAGTTGAGGGCTGAGAATAGGTAGCACAGCCTTGACTAGAGCCACACCGACATCTCATTCTGTGGCATAGGCGCGACATTGAAGCCAAGGCAGGCTGGGAGTTCCTTTGATAGTTAGAGCAGACAAATAATTAAGGAAACCTACAATTATCGGTAGACTGACCACAATGAAAGTAATTGACACAACAGAAAACACTCTGAGAGAAATGGTGTCCCGGCAGCGTTTCCAAGCAACCAAGGAGTGTGCAGCGGCGTCCTGTTTGTGTGCGAGCGCTAGGCTCAGCAAAAACAGGGGGGCAGGCACCACTCAGAGGAGGTGGGGAACCACAATTGTCATAGTAGCAAGCCGAACAGCCGAAGACAAACTCCATTGCAATTCGAACGAGAAGAGAGGGTTGAAGTAACATCCGAGTAGGAGGAGTAAATGCCTTGCAAGCTGGCGAATTAATGACTTCATAAATGAATGTGCAGGGGGAAATATGGCCACTCCATGTGAGCTTCTTAGGGAGTCGTGTAGGGACTGACGTCCCATCACCCCAGGCAAACATCCGCATCTGGAGACTCCACTATGTTAGATTTATTAACTATTGAACTTACTAATTTACATTCAAAATGAATAATTTTTTTAATTAGTTAACTTCTAACTATATCTGACCTATGTTACATGTTAAAATGTACCTATATCGATGCCATACAAGAATCATCCTTGATAATCTTTAAATTTAGTTGTTATGGGTGATATTGACAAGAAACTAAAACAAGTGTGATTGTCCTTTACTCCCCATGTTAGATATTGGGTACACACCACATCATATTTTCTCCAACCTAAACAAGCCTTTACTCCCCATGTTAGAGATTGGGTACACACCACCTCATATTTTCTCTACCCTAAACAAACATCTACGAAATACTAATTCAATTTGCAAAACAAAATACAAAATACCTTGAATGATTTCTACCAACATATTCCACTAAAAATATGAAGTCCCACATAAGCAAAGCAATGTGTTTTAGAAGTTTTGATGGAATAGCCTAGAAATCTCTAGCCTTGAGCATTGTGACTCCATCAAAATTTTTCCCATTTATTAACTTTTCACATTTATGCCATCCAAGGGAAGCTCTAGTTACAAGAAATACAATTGTTACCCCATAAAAACTCTAGAAAGATCGTTTCGAGTTGTTGTTTTGGGATTTTTCTCTAGGTACTATCCTGGGAATATATTCTCTTGCGTGCTTGGAAGGTTTCACATGGAGTGAATTTTTGTCTTGGGCTTTTTCTCTAGGTACTATCCTGGGCATATATTCTCTTGCCTTCTTGGAAGGTTTCACATGGAGTGAATATGTACACTTAGAGACCCAGCATACAAGCTCTATCACATTAATCAAATCAAGTTACATATATATACATGAGGTACAATCTCAAGATAGAGAAGCTATCTTATATGCACAATAATTTAGTTAAGAAAATATCTCAACCTCACACCAAACTAGGAACTAACCTAACAAATAGGAACAGACTCTAACTAAAGACAAGTAGGAATTAGATATTCCAACACTCCCCCTTAATGACTACTTGTCTCAATATCCATCTACAAAATCTACAATGACTACTTGTAGATGTCCATATAAAGGAACAACCATCTACTAAAATGCATGGGTTCCAACCGTTGCAACCGCCAGTATACTAGGATGTCCTTCACATACATGGTTCATCCAACCTCTCGATTAACTCCCCCTTGATATAAAATTTCACCTTATGGAGTCTAAAACCAATACGGCCCACCTAAATGTATCCATACCGCATGACACACTCTTCCAGGGTGTTAAAACTCTCTAATAGAGGGAACATATAACAAAGGGGTATGCATGCCTCTCTGGGTCTTACAACACGTAAAAATAATAAAGTACATGTAGATTTGCTTCTAATTACAAATTTTGACTCACACTCATGGTCATGAGTCTATTCCAAGAAACTCGCACAAAACAAACTCTCACAAACTTGATTGTCCATCTTCCTTTATCGTTCACCATACCATTCACCTCTACAAACACTGCACTATTCATATACTGGAACACACCATTCTTTTTTCTTTGTAATTTTTAGTCTTTGGCATTTTACTTCGGCAAGCTGGTCTTGGTCGCCATGTTTTACCTGTCATCAATTAGAGTTGTGAATTCTAACAAAATGACATCATATTGAGGTCGCAAATCTCAATATTTACACAAATTTCCAAGACTTGTCCACATTTACCCATACCAAATAAAAACAATACCAACTGAAAATATAAGAACAAGCAATAAACATGAAAATAATACAATATCCATGAAGAAAAAACTGGCATGAAAACGTTCAACACATTGCCACTCCATTCACTACTGCGGACAAACTGCCCCGAATTTCAGTTCACTGGAACACTGCCCACACTATTGTTGTGAGCAGATCCAAGATCATACACTGCATGTTGTCTTTGATCTGATCCCTACCAGATCACTAACAATTGATGTTGCTTCATGAACATACACGAGCAACACCCTTTCACCTGCTTGCTAGTTCACATTTCGACAAGCAGTAATTCACCTCCATCGCTCATGCACTCAGCCTTGAGGAGATACAATGTAGCCACCAAGGCTCAACTCAGCCACCAAGGCTTATCACAGCCATGAAGGCTCACCAGAGCCACAAAGGCTCACCACAGACACGAAGGCTCCACACAGCTGCGAAGGCTTATCACAACCATGAAGGCTCAACACAGCCGCGAAGGCTTATCACAGCCATAAAGGCTCACAACATCCATGAAGGCTCAACACAGCTGCAAAGGCTTATCATAGCCACGAAGGCTCAACACAACCACAAAGACTTATCACAACAACAAAGGCTTATCACCGCCAGGAAGGCTCTCCAGCCACCCAGGCTTATCATCGCCACAAAGGCTCGCTAGCCAGAAAGGCTTATCACCGCCACGAAGGCTCTCTAGCCACATAGGCTTATCACCGCCACGAAGACTTTCCAGCCAAAAAGGCTTATTACCGCCATGAAGGATCTCCAGCCACCCAGGCTTATCACCTCCACGAAGGCTCTCCATCCACCCAGGCTTATCACCGCCACGAAGGCTCTCTAGCCACAAAGGGGCCACAAGCCATTAAGGCTTACTAGCTCTTCTCTAGAGCATGTAACGACACACAGGTCGGATCTGCAATAACGTCGCCACTGTAACGCAACTAACCCAACAAACATCTATCCTCATTGCACCATATTCATCTCTCCATCATCATCAATGGACATCTGGTGCCGACACAAGAGACTTCCAAACATGCCTTCTTACATTGGTTATCAGGCTGCAACATCGAAGAACTACTGCCAAGATAATCTCCTCGCACTTGAACATGCAGATATGTTTCCATCACACTCGACACATACCAACTCGATCATCTTCCAATCTCCGATGTAGCTCCAACCACTATCCTTAGATGCCATTTCATTGTCATGTCTTCATAATATTTGGTAGTAAATCATTCCTACAAATAAATTTGTCTATTGTTGGAATGGAAAATTCCAACATAGATTCACACTCGTGACACTAGTTTTCCAAGCTAAATGTCACAACAACTTCTAATTATTTTAACCAGATTTAAATAAATGCATTTACATGTTAAGTTGACCGGTCTCAACATGAAAGCAAAATAATTCACGAAGACAATTTGTTTCATCAAAGAAAATATGTTGGAACTTTTTAGTTTCATCTGTATGGAAGCATAATCATATCAAAGCTTCCACACCTCTTCTGACACCTACAAAAGACCTAGAAAACCTACATACCAATGCTCATCTATACTCTTAGCTGAGCAAATCCACGTCAAACATAGTATCATATTCACACTTGCATAAATCAACACTAGCAACCTCCATACACAGACTCCATCGGTCCATAGCATTGGAAATCTAATCCTCTTCAGCTACAACTCGACACAAAATTCACAAGCAACTATGGATTTGTTTTTAATATGCCCAAGCCTACACTGTTCAATTCAAACACTTCATACTTAGCTGATTACCAAGATCTGCCCTGCTCTCCGATACAGCCAAGCATTTTTTTCCTACCTTCACTGTCCACTACGAAGTGGACTGCCGGCCGTCCAACCTCGAAAACAGTAACATATTTGCTCAAATCTCACTCCTCTCATGCAACTGTATTGCAGCATCAAGACATACATGACACATAGCAGCACTACAATTGAGAGATTCTCGAACCTCGCTACCTGGCACCAACAAACGCAAAATTCATAGCAGATCCAGGGATTCATGCCTCCTCAACCAGGGTCCACCCTCACTCACAATGCCCAGCTCCATGCATAGGCAGTAGCAGTCATGAACAGACATGCAAATTGCTCAAATTTCAATTCTCCAACGGAGATTTTGAACGATGCCCGATCCAACACCAACACCCAAAAAACCTTCAGATGCTTCTCCACGACTTGCAGCGATTGATCTAAACCATCTCTCTTTTGTCTCTTGTGAGGCTTACGAGCCATTTTCTGCACAAATATTACATGAGAATGATCACCGATTATAGGTATTACATTGGTGACATTAATATATAAAAAAATGATCCGACTGAACAAGACTACGACCACGCACGGCTGCCAACATTGGCAAGAATTCGAAGCCCCTCAACGATGATTGATTGTCAGGTTAATAATGCCATTCTTCTGCCTGCAGATCTCAATAGAAATGTTGGTCTCCACTGCTACGATCACCAGTCCACGAACTAAAACCCTGAGATCCCTGTACAGTGTCTGCAAGATGGCTCTTAGACCCCCCTGACCAATGCGTGCATAATTTTTTTCAAATAATCCAGCCGCGGATGGCTCGATCTCTTCAGAGCCCTGCCGTGTAGATGATCAATCGAACCCCGATGCCATGCAATGGATTCATTCAAAAATATTTCAAGTAAATTACTTACAGAATTTACATGAAATCTTCACACAATCGGCTCACATATGTGTGATTCAGATTTCGACTCTTCGCGAATTTCATGTAAGGTAGGGTAGGTACAATTTTTCTCATTGTCATCCCCAAGGCAACCAAAAAATCAAACCCCGATCACAGGAGATGGACTCACGCATAACACAGATCCAACTTGATTCGAATTTGTTCACGAAACAATGCTCATCGGTTTTCGATCTGCATATCGATCCACGCAAGAACGATCTACCCAACAATCGAGCTGCATAGACCACACAAATTAAACACAGCAGTTCGCAAGTGCCTATGTACCTGAAAGGCAACATGCCTCCCCACAGCTCCACGGCCTGCTTCCAGCTCATTGTAGTTATGTATGCAACATCATTCGTATTCTCTTACAGGTCTGGTCTGCGCAGAATGGTCTAACGGTCCACGTAGATGAGTGGCAATCACCATCGACTCGAGTTCACAGCATTCCAACTCACGGTCGCACTCAGTAGATTCGGCCTCTCAGCATTCGTAGCTCACGGCTCTGTGTATTAATGCTAACACAGCGGCTTACACAACCATGGCTCGGCTCCACATAGTAGCCTTATAAGCTCCACCACTAAGATGCGCTCCGGATCAAAAAACTGAATGCTGCCAGTCGATCCTCACACAGCGCTCCTCAGGTAGGCAGCGCTCTTTCTTAGATGGACAAACCCAAAAAATAAAGTACAAGCAAAACTCTCTATTTTCTATTTCCCTCAGCCCACGAGGGGTCGATGCCAGGCCCAACCGGGCTCTGATACCAACTTAGAAACTGAGCATAAAAGCTCTATTACATTAATCAAATCAGGTTACATATATATACATGAGGTACAGTCTCAAGATAGAGAAGCTATCTTAGACGCACAATAATTTAATTGAGAGAATATCTCAACCTCACACCAAACTAGGAACTAACCTAACAAAAAGGAACAGACTCTAACTGAATGCAAGTAGGAATTAGATATTCCAACAGAGAGAGCATTCAAAATGACTAGAATATAAATTTAGAGAGAGCTCTAAAGAAATTTGAGGATGGAAAATTCCCTAGCATGTATTCACTTGGGTGAAAATGGATGATTAAGATTTCATAAGGGCTTCTATTACATTTTTATGTAATCCATTTATAAACTACCATTTCATTTAAAAACTAAAAATAAATTATACTATATTAATTGCCCTAATTATATGAATTAAAAAAAATATTTATTTTTAATGAAAAAAAAGGTAATTGGAAATATATCAAATTCACATTCTATAATTCAACAATGTGAAAAATATAAAGTAAATATATTCTAAATTTAAATTTAAATTTAGTTATATAATTACAACTTCAAATTTAAATTTCACAACTAAATGGAAAAGAGCTTTGCATATACAATTTTAAATAAAATATATTTTTATTATAAAATCTCCTAATCCAAATATCTCATAATTAAAAAAATTCAAATATAATACCATTTTATTTATTAAAAACAATAAACGAGCATTATTTTATAAATTTTATTATACTAATTCGAAAATGGAAAAATTTTGCGATCTCAAGTTGCTTATAATACCATTTTATTTATTTCCTTGTAAACGTACCATTATTTTTCTTAAAAATAGACTTTAACATTATATAAATATCATTAACTAATCCTAAAATGGAGAGTCTTTTGCGATCTCAACTTTGAAAAAAATTGAAAACCTTTATGAAATTGGATATACGGATCTTTATACGCGACTCGGAAAAATAGATAATCATCGAGTGAAGAGATCTCCATTCATTTGAAATAGTAACCGTTGAGGTGAAGGATTGTCCATCCATCTTTCATTCTAATTGGTTTTTATTTTTACACCGGAGGTATTTTCTTTGTTGGCTTGGGATGAGCAAACACTGTTCACCCCAGCCAATGAAAAGTTTTTCTCATCGCCTTTCCAACCACTAAAATTTAGACACGTGACACTTCCTCCAAGCATTTTACTGACTATTAGTTTCTGTCTGTCTCTCCGAGGGTTTGCACGTCATGGCTTCGACCAAAGTCTTTTGGGACATTTCTGTTAGGGCTCCTGGAGTGGCTGATGATTCAACACATTTGAGGGAGAGTTCTATGTTCGAAAAAATCACATCTGCGCAGGTTTTGATGGAATTTGTGATCACTATACAGGGGCATCAGCTTCATCCATACCTTGCTGGCGATTGGTGTTATCCTTTACTTTAATTTTTGTTCGTACCTTTCTCGTCCAATGGCTCTGGGACTCTTGCCCAGAAGTTGTTTGATGCAACCCTCATTAGGGGGAAATCCGTTGTGGAGCAGGCCATAGGATTGCTTAAAGGTTGTTGGAGGATGCTGCAGGATATACACAGCAGTCGAGCTTCTCAAGAGATGGCTCGAAGCCCAAACCCAAGTTTCCGATCTCGACTTCAAGAAGATATGGAAGTGTCTCTTCTATTGGGCCGCACACGCCGACAAGCACAAAGTCCACGCCCAGCTCATCGACAAGCTCACTTCTTTGATTCGAACCCTTGACCTTGCCCTCGCTCAGCACTAATTCCAGGTATTTCTCTTAACCATGGTACGAGAATGGAGTGGAATTGATCATATGTGTCTAGAAAAATTCTATCTCATGCTCAGTCGATTTCTTCATCATATTTTTCTCCTTTTAGATGACCATGGGTGGGACTCTGAGTTCACAAAAGGGTTCGTGGCAGATTTGAGGGACAAAACCCTTTTGGCCGAAGTTAAGTACCCTACAAAGGGGGTTAATCTTCACTTTGTGGATGCTTATCTTAATGAACTTACTGAGTTTCTACCGCTTGGGATAGAAACTTTTGGGCTGGTATTTGAGCCCCTTTATTCTGTTCTGGCCAAGTCTCCTGATAAGCTTTTGGTTAGCAGAGTAAGGCATAATGTGTTTGACTGCATTCTGGAAAATGGGAAGAAACTTATTAAGCGCAGACAAGAGCAACGAGAAGGTCATGACGTTGTTGTTGATAATAATGATAAAGTGGAGAAGTTGGGATCCATTGCGATTACAATGGGCATTTCGAATGGGCTATTTGATTTGGTTACTGTAGATTCGACTCTGCAGGCCAACAAGAAAGTTATCTATGCTTTGTACGAGGATTTCGGCAAGCTGGAGAAGTATATCTCGACTTATGGCATATCAATTTTCCGAAATGGGGTGAAGAAGAGGAAGGTATCTGCAGAGGAGTCTTCAGTTGCACTGGATGACGTGAATCAACAGGTAGATAATAAAATGGAGATTGTTGAAGAAGTCATAGTGGACCAGTTAGGGAAGAAGATAAAAGATATAGAGAATTTGGATGCTACGGAAGAAGGCAGGCTGGATAAATCAGGTAAAAAGATAAAAGAAGTTAAGAAAAGCAAATTAGAGAAAGTCAAAGGGAAGGGCAAATCCAATAAGGCTAAAAACCTTGTGGCTAGTGAAGATGGGATCTTTGTAAAAAAGAAGGGGGCTAAAAAGCTTGTGTCAAGTGAAGATGAGACCTCTGCAAGAAAGAAGAAGATTAAGATGCCTGCATCTAGTGAAGATTAAAGGTCATTTCGCATTTCTAGATTAATTTATGCTTTAGGCTGAAATAAATTAGGAACAAATTCATCGATTCTAGTTTTTGGACTGATATCTGCCAAACTGTTGCTTAAAATAAGCTTATATATTGACCAAGTTCTTGCTAACTATGAACTAGAACAGAACCTACAATAAGTAGATTACTATGATTTATTTTAAGTGACTATGATAGAAAAGTCTTAATTGAAGTTATCGAGGACATATCCAGCAGTGTGAAGCAGTCCTCTGATTATAAACAGATGGTGGGTTACAACAGTGGTTATAATCATTTGGTTGTGTATATTAACATATGGTATTGTTCTTCTTAGCATTAAAACTAAATTCTCCTTTTGGATATCATATACATGTGTTAATCTCTTTTTCTTCATTATTTAAATCACATTCTAGATCTTGGATTGCACTTTCAGAAAATAGCAATTTTTTTTTCTGGTAATAGAGTTAATATACCATTTCTGAGGTGTAGAGATCCCTTCAAGCCTAGTTCTACTGTCTATTTTTTTATAACAGCTTAACTAAAATCTGATGAATATTTCATGCCCGTGAGCATATTTAGAATTTTCTTGAAAAATATGGCTTGGAAGGCTTTGGACTTTCCCTGATACAGACTCTGTAAAGCTCACCTAATGCATTATACCAACATTACTATTCAAGAGGCAGTCTTAGAAACTTGTACGGCTTTTTCATTTAACTTTCTCGTAAGGCATCAACCTGAAGGGTAACCGTGACTGATGTGTTTCTCCCTTTTCTTTCGTTAAACATATCTATAAATGCCTATGAGATATTTTTTACATTGTTCTGCAGTTTTTATTTCATGCCCTTGTCTAGCAGACAATGAGAACTTTAACATGTTGAATCTATAATATACTATCCTCAAAGGTCATTGACTACATGTATGCCAAATTCATTAGCATTTTGGTTAGAATTTTGTTGTTTAGGTCATTGAGTAAATCACTGTGTTGTGATACTTCGTGCAACCCTCCATTTGTTCTAGGTAATATAACATGTTAAGTCATCGGTTGTAAGTGTTTTTGTTTTGGCAGTTAGTGGCAAGCCAATAATTTCCAATTTTCATAGAATTCACTCATGGAGTTTTCGGCGTGGAGATCTCATCACAAATACTCATCTTAGGGATATGCTTTAATAAGCAGAACTTGTATTTGATTTGAGGATGAAAACATATTACTGTTTATATCTACTTAGCTCATGTCATCCTCGTTGAGTTATTTTGTTCCTATTTTTGCTGTCTCATTTTGGAGGTCCTTTTGCTCATCTCTCTCTCTTATGTACTGTATCCAAGGTGGGTGATTAGGTTTGATCAACCTAAATCTTTCATTTTCTGTCACATTCTTTTATCTTCTCCTTAATATTTCCTTCCTTGCTCTTATTTTCATAAAATTCAAATCCATTCGTCATTGTTATAAAACAAAACAAAAAAAAGGTGAAAATGCATTCTTAGTTTTTGTTATGCCTTTCTTTTTCGTTATATGTTTTTTGTTCTCCTGTTACGCATATATAATGCCTTTCAGGTGTCAACCAGTACTCATGTAACCCTCTTACATCTTTACAGTGATTTCACAGCGAAGCAATGGTGCTATGCTATTTGTTGATTTGCCCTCAAACAAGTTGTTATCCTAATAATTAATGTGTAAGTTGTGGCACTCTTCTGGGTTAGCTAATGATGGCTCATTCCTCGGTAGATATCAGTTTCTTTGTAGGTTTTTGGGGATATACAAGACCGTGGTTGTGCTTTTGATTATATTAATGTTTTTGAGATAATGATACAAACCTGAGGAAGGCACCTTTTTAGCATGTTTCTCATTCAAGCGTGGTTTAAAGAGAATGGCCCATTACTTTTTTTCCTACAAGACCGTGACAGTGGTTTTGACAATATTTACATCTTTGAGACTATGATACAAACCTATGGAAGGCATCTTTTTAGAATGTTTCTTAATCAAGCATGGTTCAAAGAAAATGGTCTATTGTTTTATTTGCCTTACACAGAGAAAATATGCCAAACACTACCGTGATCTTGTAGAATCCTGCATTTGAATTTGGGAGTCACTTGAAGTTGTTATGGAAGAAGTTTAGGTTATAGACCAAGTTTAGAGTTGTTTTAAGTTTCCCACCTGATACATATTTAAATATATTTAAATTTGGATATGCTACAGATATTTTTTTTTGTTATATTGGAAGTTGAAATTTGTAGATGGATTATATCTGACTTTTCAATTGAGGGCATTTTTTCTAAAATTTAAAATTTGACAGTTTTTGAATGGCTTTCTTGTTATTGCTTTCATAATTTATTTTTTTGAAGTATCTCCTTATTCTAATAGTGTATATGGAAATTCAGAGTTTCCATTAATATTTCTTTCACATTATTCTATCCCCACCCAATTGTATAGGTGTTGCATAATTTGTGTTGGTTTCTTAAAAGGAAATGGAAAAATTTTGGGTTTATGTTCAGGACACTGTTCTGATTCATCGTTACTGACTTAATCTTGAACAGTGTCACCCACCTGTCCTTGCATGTGTTGACCTTCTGTTGACTTTCTATTGCAATGTCATTTTCTAATTGTGTAGTGTTCCATATTTTATTTGTCCAGTGACATGGAATGCGTTGAATTTTTGCATAATGACATTACTCTACATTGTGTGTTATTTGAAAAAGTTTCCAAGGAATTAAATATTGAAAATATGGCAAACATTTCAAGATTGGAAAAAAAAACACCTTGATATAATCAGTTGTTAATAATGTTTTTTTGGTTGGTAAAGCACTATCATTATTTGTTTTCTTTCCAAGAGAAGAATAATATTTATATAATATATATTTTCTTTTAAATAATATCAAATATTTGCTCCAGCTTTTTTTTATCTTTATCAATTTAGGGTGTGGAGCCACAACTCACTTTTTCATAATATTTATTCTTTTGTTCTCGGGAGAATATTAGAAGGAACTTGAATGTTCGTGCAACAAGAATGAGCACTTGATATGTTTTCAAAACACATTACAGAAGAAAAAAGATTTAAAAAGACATTACAAAAGCAACAAGAATGAGCACAGACCCAACTCATTCTCACAATCAAGATCAATTGGATGTCTCATCAATACAAAAAACTATGAAGAAGTTTCCAACAATAAAAAATAAGTCAAAAAAACTAAAAAAAAGGCACAATTTGGAACCCAATAACAACAACAACCAGAGGTTTGTTTGCTTCAAGTCCATGAGCTAATAGTCTCATATATTCCATGTTAGGTCCCTATACCACTAGTATAGTCCCTTATTATTGTTAGTGTAACCCCCTTATTGTTATTATTGAACCCTTGTAACCCCCATTTTGTTATTATTGTGCCCTTAAATTAGTATTGTTAGGTCGGCTAGGATTACATTGTGCCCACTAGGATTACATTATGGCCCCATGGACTCCTATATATAAAAAGGAGGTTTTGTAAATTGTATCATCCAAGAATTGTTCATTAATGTAATGTATTGGAGGTTTCCCCCTTGAAGTGGCTCATTTCTAAGGCGTTGATATCTCTTTTCTTCTCTTTTTGGAGCTGGTTACACAACATTTGGTATCAGAGGTTTGGATTCTAGGGTTTCGCTGCTCCAAACAGGTCATCGTGGCATGTTCGCTATAAATTTTTTTCTACGAAGCTTCAGAAGCTGAATTTTTTAGGGTGCGAAGCTGAAATCTTGAGGAAGTGTTTCTAAAAATTTCAGAGCTTGGTTCGCAATATTTTTGGAGATATAATCTGTGTAAGGTAGTGCTTTTTCAGGTTCCTGAATTTCATCTCAAAGAGGTGATCGTGGGAAACGTTCAATAACTCTCTCTCTAGGAATCGGATTGGAGTGCCGTAAAAAGTGTTCACAAGTGCACAGACTGTAGTTTCTTGGCTATCAGTTTTAGAGACAAAGGACGAAACAGTGACACGTGGCTAGTCGTACAAGTTCGCTCTACTGAACCAGTCCATAATTAGGTCATTGTGGGAGATTGGACACAACTTTGTCTTGGAGAATCCAAATCAGGTCAGACCTGTGGCATTCAAAAGAGAATTTAGAGGGATACTTCAATTCTGAATTTCAGATATTGAAGAGCTGCAATCACAGAGATAATACAATTTCAATATCGATCTCCTCAAAGCAAGTAAAAGGTGTGTATTTTTTTCCGAATTACATAAGTCTTGTTTGAAGAATCAAGTTGAATTGATTGCAAGGGCCTATTGTAGAATAGATATCAATATTGGAGTCTAAATTGCCCCTAAAAAGAATTCAACACCCATTAAGCCTTTAGAAGGCTCTACTATGACTCATGAAGACGAAGAATGGCAACATGACATATCAAAATTACAAGAGCAAGTGCAACAAATTTCGCTCTCGCAAAGAACAACAAAAAATGAAATGGAAGTTTTGAAGAAGGGCGTGGAAACTAAGATGGATGGTTTGAATAAAGGCGTGGAAGCTAATATTAATGGTTTGGAAGCTAAGATGGATGGCATGGAAGTGGGCATGGAAGTTAAGATGGATGACATGGAAGCTAAGATTGATGAAAAAATGAAAGACAACATGGAAAACATGAAGAAAGATCTAAAAGTAGACATCGAAAGTTTGGGAAAGTTGATACAAGAAATGTTTCCTAATGGTGAAAATATAGTAGAGGAAACTCATGATGAGAACAAAATAAATGTTAATCGTGATTTCATAACCTATAATGTTGGCAGGAAGAACCACCATATTCCAAAAATGGATATGAGGAAGTTTGATGGAAAGGATCCTGTAACATGGATACTACAGATGGAGCAATATTTTGATCTCCATAATGTGCAAAACACATAAAAGGTACACATTGCAACTTTACATTTAGAACAAAATACATTTGTATGGTATCGATGGCTTTGCTCCCGTAAAAAAATTGTCACTTGGTCAATTTTTACGGAGGAAATGATAGCACATTATGAGGATACAAAGAGCAACACCTTCTTTACCCAATTGATAAATCTCAAACAAAAGGGTTTAGTTGGGCAGCACATTGAGGACTTCCAAAAATTGAATATAAGGGTAACTGATCTTACAGAGGAACACAGGATTGATCTCTTCCTAGGCACTTTAAAGGATAACATCCAACATGAAGTTCGCGTTTTGGAACCTGATTCATTGGAGAAGGCATTCAGGTTGGAAAGAAAAGTTGAATGTAAAATTATGGCGACAAGGAAGCCCACCACTCAATTCTATAAAGAAGGAAGTGTTGCTACGCCTAGATTTCCACAACCTACAAGGTTGACACCACAACAATTGGAAGAAAAAAGAGCAAAAGGGCTTTGCTACAGTTGTGATAGCAAATACACTAAAGGTCATAAGTGTGCTGAGAAGAAATTATTTTACTTAGATTGTGAAGAGGAAGAAGAAAATGAACAAGAAGAGGATATACACCAGGAACCAGCCCTAGAAGAGGAAGAAATGAATCCGACCATATCGTGTAATGCACTGGCAGGAATTACCACTCCTCAAACTCCCAAGATAGAAGGACAAATCAAGAAGAAAAAGGTAATAGTGTTGATTGATTCAGGTAGCACCCATAATTTTATTCATTGTAAGGTAGCCAAGGAATTAAATTGTTTCCTATACCCAGCACCAGAATGTCAAGTGATGGTCGCAAATGGAGGAACTATAAATTGCTCTGGAAAATGCCATAATATCAAGCTAACCATGGGGGAATATGTATTGACTAGTCCAATGCTTTCCATTCCTAGGGGAGGTGCTGATGTTGTACTAGGAGTACAATGGTTACAATCTTTGGGGACGGTAGCTTTTAATTTTCAAGAACTTTTCTTGAAATTTTTTTCAGAAGGAAAGGAAGTCGAATTACGGGTATTGAAGGGAAGCCAGGAAGGATAATAAGCTCTAATGTCATGACAAAGCTTCTAAAGAAAGAACAACGAGGCGTAATTGCACAATTATGCTCACTAGAAGTTCCGACATCAAAATCATCTATTTCTGCAGATCTCCAACAAGTCTTGGACAATCATTCCAAGGTGTTTGAAACTCCCAAAGGACTCCCACTGATTCGTGATCATGATCATGCTATTCATTTGATTCCAAGAAGTGTTCCTCCAAACATCAGGCCTTATAGATATCCTTACTTCCAAAAGAGCGAAATTGAACGTATGATTGCAGAAATGTTAGAGGCGGGCATAATTCAACCTAGTCAAAGTTCTTTCTCTGCTCCTGTAGTATTGGTACACAAGAAGGATGGATCATGGCGAATGTGTCCGGATTATAGGGAGCTCAACAAGCTCACCATTAAAGACAAATTTCCCATTCCTGTGATTGATGAATTATTGGATGAATTACATGGAGCAATTTATTTTACCAAGTTGGATCTTCGTTCAGGATATCATCAAATTAGAATGAAGACTGAAGATATTCCAAAAACAAGATTTCGAACTCATGAGGGTCATTATGAATTTTTGGTCATGCCTTTTGGCCTTACCAATGCACCTTCTACATTTCAAGGGTTGATGAATTCCATTTTCAAACCCTTCCTTAGAAAATTTGTGCTAATATTTTTTGATGATATACTAATCTACAGTAGGTCTTGGAAGGATCATGTTGAACATGTTGACAGGGTGCTCAAACTATTGCAGGAGAAACAATTATATGCAAAAAAATCCAAATGTTTCTTTGGAGTACAATAGGTGGAATATCTGGGTCATATTGTATCTCACGAGGGTGTTAAAGTAGACCCCAACAAAATTAAAGCCATTAAGGAATGGAAAGTCCCCACAACCATAAAGAAGTTGCGAGGATTTCTCGGGTTAACAGGGTATTATCGCAAGTTTGTTAAGAATTATGGGAGAATAGCAGCATCTCTAACAACATTATTGAAGAAAGATGCATTTTCATGGACTCCTAAAGCAACTAAGGCCTTTGAACGTCTTAAGGAGGAAATGTGCCATGCACCGGTCTTAGCTACGCCAGACTTCACAAAAACCTTTATTGTGGAATGTGATGCCTCAGGAAATGGAATTGGTGCAGTTTTAATGCAGGAAGGAAGACCCATTGCTTTTGAAAGTCGTCCAATCAAAGGAAAGTATTTACAGAAACCTATTTATGAGAAGGAAATGTTAGCAATACTGCATGCACTAAATAAATGGCGAACTTACCTAATGGGAAGACACTTCAAGGTATAAACTGATCATGATAGTCTTAAACACTTTTTGGAACAAAGACTATCTTCAGAAGAGCAGCAAAAATGGGTCACAAAGATGTTGGTTATGACTTTGAAATAATCTACAAAAAAGGAAAGCTTAATGTTGTTGCAGATGCACTCTCAAGAAATAATGAAGAGGTGGAAGCATTGCTTTGTGCTATTTCTATTATCCAACCAGATTGGATAACTGAAGCAAGAGATGAATGGAAGAAGGACAAAGATGTATGGACACTCATTCAAAAGTTGCAGCAAGATCCTAGTACATCTGATACATTTAGTTGGAAAATTGATTCCTTATGGTACAAAGATCGCTTATATCTTCGCAAGAATTCCCAACTAAAACAAAAGATTCTTCTGGAATTGCACACTTCTCCTTTAGGAGGACACTCAGGATTTTTAAAAACTTATCACAGGGTGAAGAAAGAATTTTTTTGGGATGGCCTTAAATCTGATATTCAAAATTTTGTGGCGGAATGTTTGTTTTGCCAACAAAATAAAGTGGAAACAATTAAGACCCCGGGACTTCTACAACCTTTATCCATTCCAAGTCAACGTTGGGAGGAGATTTCAATGGATTTTATCATAGGTTTACCTAAGTCTGAAGGAAAGAGTGTCATCATGGTGGTAGTTGATAGACTTACCAAGTATGCACACTTTTGTGCATTATCTCATCCATTTAAAGCAAGTACAATTGTTACTACATTTATGGATAGAATTCAAAAACTACATGGAAGCCCAAGGGTTATTGTGAGTGACAGAGATCCCATTTTTACTGGAAATTTTTGGACGGAGTTATTTTCTTGTTTGGGTACTCAATTAGCTCATAGCTCATCTTATCATCCTCAATCTGATGGTCAAACTGAGATAGTAATAAATGTTTGGAAGGATATCTTCGTTGTTTTGTATCTGATAAACAAACACAATGGGTCAAGTGGTTACCTCTTGCTGAATGGTGGTATAACACTTCCTTCCATACTGCAGCAAAAATGACCCCATTTATGGCACTTATGGATATCATCCACCATCCATCACATCACTTTTAAGAGAAAATTCGAAGGTTCAAGCAGTGGAAGATCACATCGAGCATCAGCAAGAAGTTCTCCAACTCTTAAAGGATAACCTAAATTTGGCACAAAATCGAATGAAACAACAGGCAGATCAACATCGCAGCGAGAGAAGTTTTGATGTAGGAGATTGGGTATTTTTACGGCTGCAACCATATAAACAAATGTCCCTCAAGCAAGCTAAGAAGGATAATAAATTATCACCAAAGTACTATGGTCCTTACAAGGTGTTGCAAAAGATTGGTTCTATGGCATACAAATTGGAGCTTCCTGCTTCTTCGCGAGTACATCCATTTTTCCATGTTTCATGCTTAAAAAAGGTTATAGGTGAAAATCTTCCAGTTCAAACAATATTGACAGAACTTGATGGGGAAGGAAAAATAATATTGGAACCCGAAGTGGTCATGGAAACAAGAACTCGACAGCTACGGAATCGATCAATTTCAGAGTATCTCATCAAGTGGAAGAACTTACCCACTGAAGATTCTACATGGGAGGATGAGAATTTTATACAGAAGCACCCGGAGCTACTCAAGCGTTGAGGAAAACACTTTTTTGAGGGAGAGGGGCATGTTAGGTCCCTATATCACTAGTATAGTCCCTTATTATCGTTAGTGTAACCCCCTTATTGTTATTATTGAACCCTTGTAACCCCCATTTTGTTATTATTGTGCCCTTAAATTAGTATTGTTAGGTCGGCTAGGATTACATTGTGGCCCAATAGGATTACATTATGGCCCCATGGACTCCTATATATAGAAAGGAGGTTTTGTTCATTTGTATCATCCAATAATTGTTCATTTATGTAATGTATTGGAGGTTTCCCCCTCGAAGTGGCTCATTTCTAAGGCATTGATATCTCTTTTCTTCTCTTTTTGGAGCTGGTTACACAACATTCCATTATTTTTTTGTCTTCTTCCTTTCTTACATAGATGTTTATCATATACAAACAATTATTTCCCTAAATAATTGGATTATACCATTTTTGAATAACTTGATTAGCCGAAAGAGATTATGTTTCAAACTTGGAGCATAATACACATCTAATTTTAGTTTTGTTTTTGTCAACATATTAACCATTATTTTTCCCATAATAGTTAAAATATTTTCTAACATAAAATTAACATTAATCCATAATAATTCATTTAAATATAAATTATTTGACTGTTAGAATGAGTGGAGGAAGCCTTTGGAATGCAGGGATTTTACATGCCGAGTTTCATATCCCCTCGAGAGTCCTAAAACAGCCTTATGTGCAGAGATTAGTGTTGTTTTCTCACAATTAGGCAATTGATTTTCTTTATATTAACAATAATCCCCGATTTGAATTTTTAGCACTAATATTGGGTATCTTGGTTTATCATGCCTCAAAATTTAGTGACATTAATCAACACAAGCTTCAGTTTGTGGCAACCAATATCAATTCCATTTCTAGAGGCTTGAGAGGGATTGAAAACCATTTCTATATCCTTATACTCAAATAGGTCAATGAGCCTCACTAATGTGAGCTCAAGTAATGTTATTTCCTCCTTTCAGCATTCCCTTTCACCTCCCGGTGCAATTGGTAGTTTATTTTTTCAATCAAATTCTCTCTTTTTTGGTTGCGTTCACTGGCTGTCATATTTTCTGGTTTGAGGAGGAATTTATTGTAATAATCCAATACTTGAGGCCACATTTTTCAAAGGCACAAAAAAATTGTAGCACTCTTAAAAAAAAAAAAAAACTTTTACTTCAAAGTTAAAGAAACTTTTTTACCTTAGATCTAAATTAAGAGATTCTTACCATAATTATTATTGTTTCACCTTAAAAGGTAATGAATAAATTTAAAGTAGACTTACCACTTTAATGCTTAAATGTATTATCACATTCTATATAGATATACTATGATCTAAAAGGTTTTATGTTCACAATTGTTTTGCTAGCCATGGTCTTTATTTTCATGTTAACATATATCACTTACCATAGGTTTTATGCTCACAATTGTTTTGATAGCCATGGTCTTTATTGTCATGTTAACATATATCACTTAGCATATCATCCTATTTATGATTTTTGCTTTCGGTAATGGGATTTATATGATTTTCGCATTGGCATGTTCTAGATAATTTAATGTTCTCAGTTTTGCCAGGTACTAACCTCTATAGTTGGGCAATTATCTGTAGTTCTGGTACGAGATTCAAGGCCACCTGGCCTATTCCTCACCATCCATTATTTTTGGGATCTATAGTCAGTCTCTCTGGCAGGAAAGAAATGGTAATTCCGCAAAACCCTAAGTGAACTGTCATTTGACTCAACTCTCATTTCTGGCCTATTACACTATCTCTGCAAGAATGTCGTCATGTTTGTGGAGGGCCAGCTCTGTCTCTGAGTAGTTTAACCTTCTTGGTGGAACACACATAAGTATAACTCATGGCTGTCATTTCGTATTGACATTTTCTTCGTGCCACCCTGTAATATTTGAGTCGGTTACTTCTTTGTTTTCGGAAATCTTCATTGTTCGGTGAATAACACGGAGTATGGTGCTCCACCCGGTTTAAGTCAACCCTCGACCTGCATAACTGGTGCAAGATACACCTTTGGAAGGTTATTATTGTTCTATGTTTCTTCATGGCGCATTTTATATCAAGCATTCGGACCTCCATCCGAAATTCTGGCCACTGGCACGTAACCTCTAACAAATGATTGTGTCAACTATTCATTACGTTTTTCTTTGAGCTTCGGCTCTCAGATCCCCATTCTCTATTTTCCTCTAAATTAATAAATTTAGACTACAATATTATATTGACTGGGTTGTGTTTGCTTCTCTACAGGTCGACGTTCATCGCCAATGAGAGAGATTATGCAATACTAGGTAAACTCTCTATCTAGGGTTCGTCACTTAACCAGTCGAAGCTTTAACTCGTTGTCAGCCTTTTTTACTCTAAAACTTATAAGTGTTTTCCTTCCTCGTAGTTTTGTAGGTACTGCTCTTCCAAGGCATCTAGATTTGGGTTGTTGAATTTATTTGATAGTCTCCATCTAACAATACCGCACTTCCCGTTATCCAGGTATTTGTTTGGAGAATCACTTCCATAGGGATTCCTCCTTTCTTTTCTCTAGTAGATATGAAGTTTGTGGATAGGCTTACTATGCTTAGGTTTTATTAGTTTGATAATCAATCTAGACAGTGAGCTCATAGATGCTCGTTTGCTTGTTGTCAATGGATTTTTCATTGTAAGGTTTATTAGAGAATTTTTATGTAATTATATAGAGGGTCTTCCTCTCGAACTTAACCTCTCATTCTCAATGGGGTTTTCCCAATTTTCTTGTGCGAAGCTATTATAATGGGCACAGAGACCCGATTTAATGTATTTGTCTATCTTTCAAAGAAAAGTTTCATTTGTAAATTTACTTCTTGTATTTATTTTTGAAATGCAATGTTATAAATGTATTCCTTATACTCTAATAATATGCAATGTTCTGTTTAATCAAAGGGTTTTGTTTTTGTATGTGCTAAGCATGTTGTTTTAAATATATGCATAGATATATCTTATGTATTTCCCTATGTTCATATGTTTCCTAGTTACCGCGAGGTCTCGAATCTCTGATAAGATCACTTCTCTATATCTACATGGATATATTTAATTATAGTTGTTTCCATTCGGTCTTCATTTGTACAGTGGATATTTAATGAAAAACGTTGTAGTTCTAGAGATGTATTAGGTGACCTTAACTTTGCATTGTTGAATTTCTTTTTAAGTTCACCTACACTATTTTTTCTCTTTTCTACACGTTGGTGACCAGACTACCTATCTTCTTGTCCATGTATAGTCCGAGTAGGAGGAACGATGCATTCTGGGTTTGCTTACCTTACCTAGAATCAGCAGTTCTCTTTGTTAGTTATGATAGTTCTACTATTGTTCTTTATCTTGTCTCTAAAATGAAATGAAGAATTAATGTTTAAGTTCTATACAGATTCCTGATTTATAACAGTAACTTTGTTCTGCTGCATGCACTACCATATGGTTCTACACAGTTTTGTTTCTCTTTAACATCACTATTTTACCACCTTAACTTAACATGGTATCTATTATAAAATCCATATCGTTTCTTTTCACAGTATATTCAATAACTTTTATAAAGATATAAATAAACATAGTACATTTTCATTTTCTATGCTGGAACCATTTCAGTACAGTTTCCAAGAAATTCACTTAATAAACTTAGTACATATCCCATCACTTTGTTCCAGTTTATTAAACTACCGAAAGTAACAAGATACTTATCTGAATATAAATATTGTTGATGATGTTCCACCCAACCTTCAAGAGAGGCATTGACATCCTACTCTTTCCCCCGTGCTCCACCACTGAAAGTTATAGGTTGACAGTAGATTTTCTGTTGTGACCTCAAGACCCCAAGTCCAGTCAATACCAAAAAATTTCAGGAATAACTGAAAGATTTTCCACAGGTCTCTACCAGCTCAGGAAAACTTTCCACTCTCTTCCTTCATCTGTGAACAAAACCCCTATTCTTCACTGGGATCAGTCTCTTATCCCTAGAGGAACATGTAACTATTCAAACTATTTAAGCAGCCTTCAGTTCTTGCAATACTTTTACCATTGGCCTTTTGACTTTTTTATGGAATCACTTTCCATAACTAAGTTTATTTTTCATAATTAACAATAAATAAAAATAACTTTTCCAGAAAAAAATTAAGTGTCTCAGTCTTTTCCTTTTAAAAATAATAAAATGTCATTTAACTAGTTAACAATTAGTTAATACTAAATGCAATTGTCACAACTTCCCCCCTGGAAGTAACACC
This sequence comes from Pinus albicaulis, assembly GCA_034641835.2. NCBI lineage: Eukaryota > Viridiplantae > Streptophyta > Pinopsida > Pinales > Pinaceae > Pinus > Pinus albicaulis. The sequence goes on from CM076583.1 coordinate 219,207,262, forward strand.
ATCCTCAATGTTCTACTGTAGCTTAGAAAATAGCTCTGGGTAAGCCTCACACACATATCTCTTAGCTTCCCAAGTAGCTTCATCTGGGCTGAAGTGCTTCCACTACAATTTAACCTGGGTGATGACTCGTTTCCAAAGCATAATTTCTCTCTTGTCAAGTATGCATTGAGGTTTGACCAGAAACTCGCCATCTAGCTCTACCTGCAGACATCAAATTTTCCTATCAAATTTTCATAAAGAAATCATATTTCAAGTTAGTATTTTTAAATCTATCCTACCTGAATATTCTGCTAATGAATTACGTGCTTTGGATCATGCATATACCGCTTTAACACGGACACATTAAATACATTGTGCACCCCGATCTGGTTGCGTAATGCCAACCGATAAGCCACATATCCTACTCTTTCTAAGATTTGGAAGGGTACACAAAACCTAGGAGCTAACTTGGCACAAGAGGCCCACTTAAAGGTACTCTTCTTGGGTTTTATCCTCACATACAAATGATCAACCATTTCAAATTCTTGATAAGTCCTCTTCTTATCTACATAGATATTTTTTCGATCTTGTGCAGCTTTCAAGTTTTGTCTGATCTTCTTTACTTCTGACTCCATTTTAGCCAGCAATATTGGTCCCAACATTATTTTGTTTTGGGGCTGCTCCAATTTATGGGTTTGCGACATTACCTATCATATAGAGCTTTGAAAGGACTCATATTAAGGGATTTATGATCACCATTTTTGTAAGCAAATTCAACCACATGCAAATATTCTTCCCATTTGGTTGGCTGCTACATGACGTACATGCGCAACATGTCTTCTAAAACTTGGATTACCTGCTCTGTTTGACCATCTGTCAGGGGATGATAAGCAGTGCTAAAGTTTATTTGGGCCCTTAGACTTGTAAACAATGTTTTACAGATTGCGGAAGTGAAATTAAAATTTCTGTTCGAAAGAACAGTTTTTGGAATGTCGTGCAATCCGAATATTTCTCTCATGAAAATATTTGCTATCTATACAGTCTTATATGTAGATTGTATAGGTATAAAATGTGCAGATTTACTAAATTTGTGGATTACCACCATGATGGATTCATTGTGCCTCTTTGACCGTGGTAAACCCATAATGAATTCAAGGGATATGACCTCCCACCTCCATTTAGGTACTGGTATGGGCTGCAATAATCTCGCGGGATATCGATGCTCCACCTTAACCTGTTGACACTCCAAACATTTATTTAATTACTTAGCAATATTTTTACGCATACCAGGCCAGCAATATACTTTGGTAATGGCAGTTAACATTTTCTGGTATCCTGGGTGTCCCACCTAATTAATCCAATGATATTCATTCATGATTAGCTCCTTTAGGTCCACACGGTTTGGTACATATAAATTTCCTCTAAAGGTTAGCATTTGTTCTTTGTTAACTCCATATTCATAAGTGTTTCCTTGCTTGCTAGCCTCTTCCATTTGCTGCCATAAGAATTGATATTCAACATCCTTCTGTGCTTCCTCTTTTACTTGATCTAAGAATTTACATTCAAGCTGATTATAGTAAAGCTCATAAACACAATGTATCTTTCTATTTAAAGCACCAACCACCCAGTTTACCTTACCCATCCTGTGTTGGATGTCTATATCAAACTCACTTAAGAAGGAATTCCATCTTAGGCTTGAAATAAATGGTTAGGCTGCTATGATCTGTCTTTAGTACAAATTTCTTACCCAACAAGTAGTGTCTCCATACTCGGAGTGCATTTACTACTGTTGTTAACTCTAGATCATAGGCTGAATATCTATGTTCATGTTCCTTCAGCTTTATTTACTCATAAGTGACTACCTTCCCTTCCTGAGATAAAACAGTCCCAACTCCCTCTTTACAAGCATCTGCACAAACTTCAAATTCTTTATTGGGATCAGCTACGCTCAACATTGGTGCAGCTACTTCACCTTGTAAAAAATGTTCTGGCACTCAACAATCCACTTAAAGACTTTTCCTTTTCTCTACAAGGAGGTAATTGGAAAAGAAATTCTGGAGAATCTTTTAATAAATCTTCGATAGTACCCAGCCAATCCCATAAAGGATTGAATATCCGCAACATTCTGGGGTACCGTCCATTTGATGATTGTCTTGATTTTCTTTGGATCAAGAGAAATCCCTTCTACTGAAATAACATGACGTGAGTACTTGATTTCTGTTTTGAAGAAATCACATTTGCTGAAATTAGCTTATAGTTAGTGTTTTCTTAACATTTCCAGCACAATCCTTAGATGTTCTCTATGTCATTTCTCGTTCTTAGAATAAATTAAAATGTCAGTAATGAATATGAGTACAAAGTTATCCAGGAATGGATGGAATATACCATGCATTAATCTCATAAAGGTTTTTGGTGCATTTGTTAACCCAAAGGGTAACACCACAAACTCATAATGCTTGTAGCTAGTACGGAAAGTAGTCTTGTAAATTTCTTCATCCTTGATTCAGATCTGGTGATATCCAGATATTAAATCCATTTTCCAAAATAATGTGGCCCCCTTCACCTGATTGAACAGATCATCAATCCTTCGTAAAGGATATTTATTTTTTACTATTAACTTATTGAGCTATCTATACTCCATGCACATTCACATGGTTCTGTCCTTCTTATTAATGATCATCATTGGTGCTCCCCAAGGGGACACACTTAGACGAATATATCCTTTGTCCAACAGTTCTTGTAAATTCATTTTTAATTCAATTAATTTTGGAACAATAATTTTGTAAAGAGCCCTTGACACAGGTGATATTCTTAGCATAATTCAATGGTAAAATCTATATCTCTTCTTGGTGGTCATCTGGGTATGTCTTCCGGAAAGACATGTATGAAATCTTTTACCACTGGTATGTTCTCCATCATAGGAGACTTCTCCTTGGAATTAGCATATCCCACCTGGATAGCATAAATCTGACATCCCTTCCCCGTACATTTATTCATTTGGGATGTTGTAATAGGATGTAGACGTAGGGGTTTCTTGATCCCCTGTATCTCTTTGCATGTACCATTTTGCATTCTATAATAAATAATCTTTTCCTTACAATCCACCAAGGTCCAGTTTTTTTCTAGACAATCCATACCTAGCAGAACATCATAGGACCCCAATGGTAATATGTTCAGGTCCACGTTTAACTGTTGGTTTGAAATTTCCAGTGTTAAGTTTGGAATTTTAGTAGTTACTTTCCTTTTTTCTTTCATGGCTAGTTGTACCAACCAAGGATTTTTGAATTTTTACCCTTTTAATTTACATAATTCCTCTATTTTAGGATTAACATAACTTATACTTGCGCCTGGGTCTACCAAAATAGAATGAGTTTGAGACAGTGATTTACCTTCCAACTCTATCATTATTGGTTGATAATCTGCCCGTCGTTCCTCCAACGTTTCATTGATATGAGGTATGTTTCGAGCCACGTCACCTACTGTAGAAGCCTCCTATAAATTTTTAATTCTTTCACTTCTTGCTCACTATGGGAAGCTTTTGTAATAATGTGCCTCACCACACCCCCAACACTACAGAGGTGGTTTGGTCACTACCCCTTGCTTAGGTTTGCTAGATGCCTGTCTAGGTCTCTCTTTGGCTGGGCATCATGTTCTTTGATGATTTATGCCAAACTTCTTATTTACAGAACTTCGTGCATAACTCTTAAAATTATTATTTTTGGCGCCCTTGAAGTTTGAGCTGTTTTTTTGTCCTTTTCTTGGCTACAAACTTTTTTCCACTTCCTCTTTTGCCTTGGACTGTAGGTAGCACATTCGTCCATGGTTTTGGGATTTACAAATTCAATTCGCTCCTTCATATGTGTTGGCAGACTACTAAGGAATCTTTGAACCTTAGCCTTTTCATCTCTAAGGTATGGAACATATCTTGATAGAGAGGTAAACTTGGTAATATACTCGTCTATTGTCATCTATCCCAACTTCAAGTCATGAAATTCTTCAGATTTCTCATCATAGAAATGCTGGGTTAAAATCTTATCTTTAAAGTATTGCTGGAACGATTCCCAGGTAACATCTTGGTCCTCAATACTACGAACATTATTTACTTCTTCCCACCACACGGTGGATTTTTCCCTTAACTGATGTATGGCCAATCTTGATTTTAGGTTGCTGTTGTACACGTACACCTGAAAATTTTTATTCATATTTATCAACCAAGCCTCTACCACCTCCTCAGCTTCACCATCAAATTTTGGTGGTTTTATATTTCGAAACTCACCTTGAAGCTCCACTTTCTACTTCTTAACTTCTCGTTGATCCGAAAAACTAGAAAACTATGCTTCATTGTAGTTTTTGTTCTTTTTGCTTCAGTGGGAAGGGCTTCTTTCCACTCCGTCGGTGGTGTGGTCCCTTGTTTATCGCTCATTACCTTATTGCATTTCTCTATTAGCAATGGGTTGTTCCATTCCCTGATTCTTCTTGTATGACAGGCTCTTGAGTATCTTTTCTTGCTCTTACATCAAGCCCTTGTTATCACTTAGAACCCACACCGTTTCTTCCTATAGCTTCTATACTGTATTCAATGGTATGGTAGTTTGGTGTTGTTGTTCCTCCAGTAGTCTACTTGTTTGTTGATGTTGATCCACACTTAGCTGAACCCACATCTTAGGGCTCATTTCTAATAGTGTTTTGGGAATAATTTTAGGAACATAGAGAGGTTTCTCTCAATAACAATTTCAGATATGAAAACCTACATCAGTGTTTACACGGGTGGTATAGCTTGGGAATTATGAGCATCACTTGGAGACCAATTTTCACAATGCCTTGCTGATAGAATTATGAAATTTATGAAGTTATATTTGTAAGTATGAAGTTTTTTGGAATTTTGATGTTGGTTAGGAGTTATAAGGTAGAGCTGATTATGTGTTGGAATTTGTTTTGTTTTGGAGTGGGAAGGACATCCCAATTTCAAATGTTCAAAATTTTTGTACAAGGGTTGAAATGGACAAATTTGGAGCTTTCATGTGTGAAAAGACACATCACATGGGTCGCTATCCACCTCAGCCATCTTGTCATCATCCTCATTATCTCACTATTAGTTGGCGCAACACATGTACATCCCGATCTAGAGATCACTGCACAATTTTTGTGCAATCCTTCAGTTGCTAAATAACTCAGTCTGCATGTTTTTTTTTCTATTTTTGTATCAATCTTGAACCTTGTAGTTTTGGTAACTAAGGATAGGAATAAAAATGAATGGATAATACATCAGTTAGTAGATAGGATAGAATTTTTTTTCTTTAAGGATAATGTTGTAATTTTATCACTAGATTTATTTTAGTTTTAGTTCAAAAGCTTGATCTTTCCAAACTTAGTTATATCGATCCACTGAATGGATAATGGATACAATGCATCTAATCATATTTCTTTAATTTTATGAAAAAGTACTTAAGACTAAAGAAACTATGGAAGAAGGGTTGGAATCCAAATAGGCCCAACGTTTGAACTCATAATTCTGAATAAAATCTCAATGCATGTTTTTCGTCACTAGTTTAAGAGATTCATGTGGTATTTTTTTTCCAAGTTATTGTGCTTCTTTCATGGAAATAGTTAATCTAAATATATTAGTAGAGTCTCATTTTAAAAGTGTATTTCTGAAAAAGTTTTACAGAATTCATAGTTTGATGCTCTGGATGACTGCTGATATTTATATTATGGTGGAATTCATCCTTTCTCCATCATCGTTGTTCTTCTAAATATTTGGTCATGAAAGTATGTAACATAATTCATAATATTCTCTTTTTCATTTTTTTTAAATATTTTTATGTGTTTCTCGAATTTATTTACTGTACTACAACTCATGTCAACTTTAAAATATGTACCTACCTTGCCTCTATTTCTACGAGTGGCTTATGTAAGCACTATTTTTTTAGTTTAGAAATTTGAACTATGTTATTGGTTTCATACCTTACTGTCTCTCTTTATAAATCCACCAAAAATTTCCATTGCATCTTAGGTTCCTTTTCCATATCTAGTATCTGTAGTTCGGGAGCTCCACTCCAAGTGGGCTTTTAATTTCAAGAAAGTTTTTGTATAAATAATAGTGCCTCCTCCACTCCAAAAGGGAGTACTCTTAGAGCAATTGTCCAACTTATGATGGAATAGAATCAAGCTTGTTTTCTCATAATTTCATTGTCTAGTTTTAGATCTTGAATCTTTTAGTTGAGTATTATGGAATAGTTTGTTGCTTTGTTCTTAAAGAAGAAATGAGGTCACTCAAAATATATCATGGTACCATTTCATTCAATTGTATCTTGTATTTAATTTTATGCAATTATTGCATATTATTTCTTCCATCTTTGTGTTGTTCATGAAGTTATTATCATAGAATAGTTGTTTCTTTTAAGGATAAGTTGATTGATAAGCTAAGAAAAGTACCAAAAGTGCCATCCACTATCTCTCTTGGTGGAAAGGGCCCTAAATATCTCATAGCTTATCACTTAGTGTTGCATCAAGAGAATCATAGTTTCCTATTTTCCTAGATTAATATACTTGTGATTACATGTAAGCGTGTTTCTTTTATGCAAGTGTGTTTTACTGTTAAAGAATTTTCGTGCTAAAGAAATGCCCAATTTCAATCTAACTAGTGAAAAAAAGTTGAGCATTTAAAGTAGGAAACTTGAATGTGTATGGGGCCACTTAGTTGTGTTTTAGGATATTATACTAGGATCATCTTCCACCCAGACTCTGTACTATGATAATATTTCCATTTTTTCAACATGGTTCATTTAAAAATATGGTGAGGATCCTCTTTCTTGTGTATACTGCACAGAGTGCCTTGCAAGCTTAATACTTATTTTCCCTTGTTTTACGAAAGAAAGTGCACATTCATATCTAAAATTTTAATTGAATAAAACATATCTAAATACACCATCACCATAACTAGAACTTACCCATGTACCCATGGAAAGAAGAATACATAAAAATTGCATATGTTTAGAATAGAATTCCTAATTAGATATTTGGGAGAAAGATGCCAAAAGGAGTATCCACTAGGAAGAAACCAAAATTCAACCACTCTAAAATATTTGGTTTTCTAGTGCACATACATGCTCCCAAGGAAAAGAGAATGAAGATAGATAATTCATAAAACAAGGGAACCTTTATTTGATATGACGAGACTTCAAAGTATTATAGAATATATGTCTCCAAACAAAAAAAATATTGAGATTAGCAAAGATGTCACCTTTGATGAAGAAGAAACTTTTAGGAAATGTAAAGAGGCTCGCCTGATCGAGGATAGAGAGGAGAAAGAGACTCCCAAGGATACATTAATTATAAAAGCTACTCTTGAAGAACAAAGTAAAAAAGATGTTGGGTTATGACTTTGAAATAATCTACAAAAAAGGTGAAGCTAAATGTTGTTGCATATGCCCTCTCAAGAGAGGATGAAGAGGTGGAAGCATTACTTTGTGCCATTTATATTATCCAAAAAAATTGGATAACTGAAGCAAGGGATGAATGGAAGAATGAAGAAGAAGTATGGACACTCATTCAAAAGTTGCAGCAAGATCCTAGTACATATGATACATCTAGTTGGAAAAATGATTCCTTATGGTACAAATATCCCTTATATCTTTGTAAGAATTCCCAAATAAAACAAAAGATTCTTTTGGAGTTGCACCCATCTCCCTTAGGAGGACAGTCAGGATTTTTAAAAACTTACCATAGGGTGTAGAACTAATTTTTTTGGGATGGCCTTAAATTTTATATTCAAAATTTTTGGGTGGAAAGTTTGGTTTTCCAGTAAAATAAAGTTGAGAAAATTAAGACCTCGGGTCTTCTAAAACCTTTATCAATTCCAAGTCAATGTTGGGAGGAGGTTTCAATGGATTTTATCACAGGTTTACCTAATTCGAAAGGAAACAGTGTCATCATGGTGGTAGTTGACATACTTACCACGTATGCACACTTTTGTGCATTATCTCATCCATTTAAAGAAATTACAGTTGCTACTGCATTTATGGAAATAATTCAAAAGCTATGTGGAAACCCAAAGATTATTCTAAGCGATATAGATCCCATTTTTACTGTTAATCTCTGAACGAAACTATTTTCTTGTTTGGGTACTCAACTAGCTCATAGCTCATCTTATCATCCCCAATCCGATGGGAAAACTGAGATAGTGAACATATGTTTGGAAGGATATCTTCATTGTTTTGTATTTGATAAAAAAACACAATGGGTCAAGTGGTTACCTTTGGCTGAATGGTGGTATAACACTTCCTTCCATACTGCAACAAAATTGATCCCATTTATGGTACTTTATGGATATCATCCACCCTACATCACGTCATCTTTAAGAGAAAATTCTAAGGTCAAAGTAGTGGAAGATCACATCAAGCATCAAAAAAAAGTTCTCCAACTCTTAAAGGATAACCTAAAGTTGGCACAAAATCTAGTGAAACAACACGCAAATAAAAATCCCAGTGAGAGAAGTTTTTATGTAGGAGACTAGGTATTTTTATGGCTACAACCATATAAATAGATGTCCCTCAAAAAAGCTAAGAAGGATAATAAATTATCACCAAAATACTATGGTCCTTACAAGGTGTTGCAAAATATTGGAACTATGGCATACAAATTGGAGCTTACTACTTATTCTCGAGTGCACCTAGTTTTCCATGTTTCATGCTTAAAGAAGGTTATAGGTGACAAAATTCTAATTCAAGAAATATTGCCAGAACTTGAAGAGGAAGGAAAAATAATATTGGAACCTGAGCAGTCACGGAAGCAAGGACTCGAAAGCTATGAAATCGATCAATTTCAGAGTATCTCATTAACTGGAAGAACTTACCCACTAAAGATTGCACATGGGAGGATGATAATTTTATACATAAGCATCCAAAGATACTGAAGCATTGAGGACAACACTTTTTTGAAGGACAGGGGCATGTTAGGTTCCTATATTACTGGTGTAGTCCCTTATTTTTGTTAGTGTAGTAACCTTATTGTTATTTTTGTACCCATGTAGCCCTGATATTGTTATTATTATGCCCCATAAAAGGAAATATTGTTATTATTGTGCCCTTAAATTATTATTGATAGGTCGGCTAGGATTATATTGTGACCCCATGGACTCCTATATATAGAAAGGAGATTTTATCAACTGTATCATCCACGAATACTTAATTTATGTAATGTAAAGAAGGTTTCCTCCTCGAAGTGACTTATTTCTAAGTCATTGATATCTCTTTTCTTCTATTTTGTGAGCTAGTTTCATAATAACTTGACTTCCCTTCACATTGTGGAGAAAACTGAACAATATTCAACTCTCCTTCTTCCAAATCCCCCCCCCTCCTATACTGGAAGGTTTCCTTTTTTTACCAATAGCTACCTTCCACCCCTTCCATGCTCACCCTTATTCACATACCTCTCTTGTGTATTTAATCTATTAACACATCCCATGAGATTAAGGATATTATGGGCACATACTTATCCGTAGGCTACCCATACATAGCTTCAATACCTACACTAGCAAACTGTTTAATTTTCTAAGGATCTTGGTAGCTAAATAAATGAAGTCCCTTGGGTCTAGGTTTAGACATTCCATAAGAAAATCCTCTTTCATGGTCTCTAGATCCATGTCCACTCCTCCAGCTTATCAATATCTTTCATTTTCCATATTATGACATGAGTTACAATTCACAAGGACATTTACGAGAGGGGTAGAAAAAGGATTGTTACAAAACCCACACACTTAGAGGAACATTGTCCTTAGTGTTCTTATATTCAGAACACAAAATTTCCATAGGGATCTTTATATAAAAAATAGTTTACATTAATTTACACAATAAAAAAATGGACGAGATTCCCTTGTTCAATTAGCCTTTTTCCAAGTGGCCTCTTCTAGTCCACATTTCTTCCATTGCACTTTGTCTTGCTCGATTAGTTGATTCGAAAGCTTGATCTACCTCCAATGTCTATCAATGTTGTCCAATATAATCAATATATTAATTGGAAAAATCTTGTCCCATTACTTCCCCAATGTATGCTTGATCCCACTTAACATGCACATGAACTTTTTGAAACCAAATTGCTTTTATTTTCTCTTCCTTCCAGTCACAAATCTTCCAATCACATGACCTTTTTTGAAACCAAATTGCATCCCCTTTTCTACCTTCTAGTCCCTCGAGTAATCCATCCCTTGGCAAGAATAGTCTTCAAAACCAAGGAATCTATTTGGCTTGATTTAATAACACAATCATATTAGTCATGGCATATCACATGGAAATCAATGCATATCATAGGTTACAGTATAATTGAAATGGCCTAGTTCTTCAAGTATTCATCTTGTTGCACATAGTGTTTTCATCGAGGTCAAAGGGGATGTATGAGACAAAAAAAGTGTTGTTCATGGGTGAAAGAAATCAGTATGAAAACTTGTACCTTGCATATCCTCATCAGGTGATGTTAAAGGAAACTTGAAGTTTATTATGTTCTTGACAAGGCTATGTTTCCATAATGATCCTATAAACATCATCCTTGTATAGTCCTCATCGATTCCTTTCTAACAATATATCTCACTCTCAAAAACCCCTCTCGAATGTAAAGCTATGGACATTTGAAAATTAACACTATTGAATGCCCAAAACTATAGGGCAAAAAACTCAAAATATTAATAAGCTAAAAAGTGTGCTAGTCTGAGGCAGATCCATGGTTCATTGGTAAGTTAAATGATATATTTTGGTAGGACTTGCATGACCTTTAACACAATTTAAGATTTTTCACCTTTTTAGATCGAACGATGGAGATAAGCCAACATGCGAATGAGTTAATTGGAGCACCATGGCTAATACATGAATGACAAATGGCACATTATGATTGGTCAAATGAAATGACGTAGATGACGCAAGGACACCTACATAGTCATACCTCACCACGGTGTCCTAATTCTCCATTGACACATGGCACATTATGATTGGTTGGATGTAATTATGTAGAGGATACATAGCTACTTGTGTAGTAAACAAGGATTACACATGAAAACATTTGGTTGGATGATGTAGTCTCCCCACTTAGTCAACAAATGGCATCAACAAGGTAATGTGGCAGCACCTCGGATTCCCACATGAAAATTATATTTAGCAACTTATGATTGGATAAAAGTTCAAATATGGATGCCGCGTGGCATATTTCACAGGTTTCCATGTGGCATGATGACATCATGTTTATGTCATCTTGGAAATCACTAGGTACCCTTAGGGACACAACCATAGAGCATAGTCATATGGGACCAAGGTACATATTTTAATGACAAAAATCTAGGAATTTAAATAAAAAATCATGGTCACTAGTCACATGGCACGAAAGTGATCATATGGTTAACATTGGTTACATGGCCTACCTTGTTCAAACATTATGTTATAGGCACATACCACAAGCATATGGTTGTCCCCCAATAAACTCATGATTGTAAATCCAATATATACACACACAATAATTTGCTCCAAAGGCAACAAGTGAACATTAATTGATTCGAAGTATATATACAAGTCTTGTGGATTAACAAAGGTTGAATTTATGTGGAGAAGATAGGATTATGATGAAAAACTAATTTGAGATTGTTTCATGAACTCATATTATTATGGTTACGATGTGATTTTGGTTTTTAAGATCTCCTAGTTATGAAATTTTGGTTCTTTAACTCTCATGGCGACAATGTTCTATTGAAACAAATATTTATGGTTATGGCTTTGTCTCTATAACTGGTTTATGGATGAGATTTGGTTTTATTTGAAGTTTTGGTTATTCCATGTTTCACTGCGAAGTATTTGATCATATTTTAAATCTAATTTCATTCAAATCTTTCGATCTCGGCTATGTGTGAATGATTAGTGTTAACATGTAACTATAAATATGAGTTCAGTTTGGCAGAAGTGGAAACAAAATTTGGTAGAGTTTAATAGTAAATAATGATCACCATTTGAAGTAGGATTTAAATATAGTAGAGATCTAGAGGCAACATTGATTATAACAGAATAACAATGGTTATTGTTTGTAAATATTATACATATTTAGCAAAGGATAGACACAAATAACCAAAAATTAACAGTTTTGGTTTCATGTGATGCGGCATGAGTTAACAGGAGGTGTGCAAGATGAGTCACATGTGCACGTAAAATCTCTATTGCATGGTCATCTCAAACTCGGAGGGGTTCCAGTTAATACAATGGTTGGTTGACCTACCTACACACATTATATATGAATAGAGATATGGGTTGAATCCCCACGCCTTCCCTTTTGGAGCTAATACAAAAATAATTTGGAAGCCTTATGTAATAAGGTTCATCATATAGCTCAATTGGTAAAAAACAATTCGGTGGTTTTCAAAAGAATGTTTTTTTAATTCTTCCACACAAATTTCATTTTGACGAATTCTTACTCGACAAAACTATACATTTTTTTAGAGCCAATTACTGGAATTCGAGAATTTTGTGGAACGCACCTTGATAGGTTCTATTTGTAGGATATTTAAGTTTATATATGGTTTTATATGGTTTATGGGTTCATTTTTATCCATATTTGATTTTGGAAGAAACATAGTGATCAAAGTTCAGAGGGGAACACTTATGAAGGCTTGAAAAACCTTGATGTTATATTTTTTATGACCATGATATTTATTATCTTTATTATGTGTCTTCGAGCATAAGAGAATGTTGCAGTTAGCTTTGGCTATATGGAAATAATATATTTCGAGAAGGTTTTTATTTGACCAGATTTGTAAGCAGGTCAAATCAGAGTTTGGATAGTGTATGACAGGATGTTGATAACAGTATGACAATAACAGGTGATTAAATTTGAATATTTATATTATTTTAAGAGAAAGTGAGCGTGGCTTGAAATATTCTGAAAATATTTTCATAAGAAGTTGGGGAAGGAGGTGGGTGCCTCAATCAACTTGGAGCCTACAAAAATTCGAAGCTTGCTAATATCTTAGGTTGGTGTCTCAATCAACTTGTAACCTACAGTGAGTTGTTGCTTGCACATTTTCAAGGTTGGTGCCTCGATCAAGTTGTAGCAACACAAGTATCAATTTTCATATCTTGGGGATGGTTTCATCAAGTAGCTCACAACCTGCAAATCTGTGTAATAAATTGAAAAAACAAAAAAAACAAAATTGTGGTTTTTTCTAGTATAGTTTTCCACATAATAGCTTGTGTCTCCTTGTGTGTTTATGAGATGACTTCTTGATGCGTTAATGAAATTTTAGTGGATTATTGACACATTTGTATATTAAATTATATAAAATAGATATGTTATAATACATTGCTACATGATTTTTTATTGATAAAAATTATGGAATAGTAAAATTTCTAACACACAGATTCACCCCCCACCCCCCCTCTTAGTGTGATATTTGGTCTAACTTTAAACACATCCCCTTATCCTTACGACTGTATATACTATGTTAAACCCACTTCCTTGGTACAATTAGAGAAATGGGGTGTTTTTTTTTTTTTAATTATTCCAAGTTTCCAAAACTCAATTTAGATGTTATCATCGTATTTGTCACGACAAGGCTTTTCTAGTGATATTAGTTTTATCCTTTGCTTATAGCTAATAAGGAAATACAATTTCCCCTTTTGTATAACTATTATTTGCCATGAACCAACTCAAATTCTTGTTGTAAAAATATCCCCAACAAGTAACCCACTCAACTCTAGAATTTCTGTCCCTTCAACTCAACCCATTTTTTTTAATCAAATATATACATTTTATACATTGGTGGAAAATAATCGAGGCTATCACACCAACAGAGGTCCATTACACTACTACTGGCACTATTATATTATCATGTTGATGTTTTTTTTGTATTTAACCTCATATATTTAATTTAGATAGTTCAATAGTTCATTTACATAAAAAAACACATGATTCTTATGAGATCAGTCATGAAAATTTTAAAACATATTAAATAATAACTTAAATAGAAACTTCTATACACTAATAATTAGAACTTATCTCTATGGATTCTTCAACCAAATTCACTAAGTGGTTAATTAGTTGAAGCAAGCACTTAATGGTGTGTATTCTCCATAGATCCATGTGTTCCTTAGCCAACTTCGTCTTTAAATCCATATCATTGAGTAATTTCACCACCAAGGGAGACACTCAGTGGTGGATATATTTTTCCATGCAATATTTTCATATAGGTCCATCCTTGATTCGAACTCACTAAGTATTTTGATCACCATCAAGGGAAGTAATCAATGGTAGCTATATTAGTCCACGTAGTCTTTTCCTATAGGTCCATCCTTGAGTCTAGATCACTAGGTAGTTTCACCACCAAGGGAAGTACAAAATGGTAGATATAATACTCCATGTAGTATTTTCATACAGGTCCCAATATACCCCCACTCCCCTCCCTTCTCACTCACCTTGATCTAAAATCTTGATCGAAATTGATACTGGTTTATTATATTCTTAAAAGTGTTCACATGTAATAAAATCACCATTAAAAATAGATCAATTTAAAAGACATAGAAACATGAAATTAAATTGCAACAAATAAACAAACCACACAAGATACAATAACACCAACACATTGATAGCGGAGTTCGGTTATCTTCAAGCCTACGTCTCTGGGCTGATTTTTTAGTGGGGAGGCCTCTTATTCAAAATGCTTGTACACAAAAATATTCACTCCATATCATTGAAATAATGTCACCAATGCATTCAGAATGCCTCAAATTCCATATATCGACTCTTTATGTGCTCAAAACGGTCTCTGAATGGCTAAAATAAGCCAAAAACGCTATGTGTTGCACTTAACAGGAAAATACACAGAACAATATTTGAAACAAATGGGCTTGTGGCTCAATGGTAGGAGTGCATGTTATATTGGTGGAGGTTGGTTGTTAGATCCTCATTAAGTGTAATTTTGGTATGATTTTTGGTTGTTGTATGTATAAAAAATGTGGAAAATATTTAAAATTTTCAAAGATTATAGTGGCGGGGACAACAGACCCACCACCCCACCTATCATATATATGTTACATTCAATGTATAAACTTATAGTATATCATGATGATGGAGGTGGATAAGGTTGTAAGAATATATATATGGCAGATATATGGAAAATATTTAAAAATTTCAAAGATAGTGGTGGCAGGGTCAACAGACCTGCCATCGCACCTATCATATATATGTTACATTTAGTGTATAACCTTATAGCCTATCCATTATGCTGAGGGAGGTAGATAATGTTGGAAGGAAATAGAAGAAGAAGAAGAAGTTATTTTGACATCCACGAGACTAAAGATAGCGTATGGGATAGATTTCCCTTTTCCTATGATGTTTCACAATAAAATCTCCCAGCCTCTTGACAAAGCCCTTGTTGAATAGAATATCCCAACAGATAGCTGCCCAAATATCTAAAAAACTTTCCATGATGTCTCTAAAGGCCTCAAATTCTAAAATGAAATGTTTTTCTGTTTCCACTTTTCCAGACGAGAAAATAATACACACTCTTTCCTCCCACACTTCTTTTGGCATTTTCCAGTGCCCTATTTCACATCAGAGTTGATGTGAATTAGTCCTTAATTGAGCGACATTAATATTTTCTCCCCAAGAAATATTGGCCCTATGTATGATTTTTGTTGATGATTATGAGAGGAATTAAACTCTTTAATATAATACTTTTTCTTTCTCCCTAACTCCTCCCAAGTAGATTTTTTAAAATTATCCATAAAAAAGTCTTTTATCTCTTTACTGTTTGTGGGACACATGCTCAAGAAAATGCCTTATTTACTAAACCGTTTGTTATTTTTCCTCATCCAAGTCTTCTTTCTTGTGCACAATATGTAATTAACCACAACCTTAGGCCATCTTCCCTCTTCCATTTGCTCAATTTTTTTTAAATACACTACGACCTGCACCACAACTATTGTTTTAATTGGAGAAACCCCTATTTCACTTAACAAGATAGCATAAGGAACTACACTTTTTATTTTGAATTTGTTTGTAATCAACTGCTTCTGAATTTTCTCAATTTTTTTCCACTTCATGTCAGATGTACTGTTAGCCCCCAATTTACAACTGTAGAGAATCACTGAAATCATTAAGAGCCCAAAAAGTGTTAGAGTGGTTTTCCAGTCCGATAACTCTGCCTCTCTATACCTACGGTGAAAAGCATAAAATGGTTTGAATCCCCCCAATGTTCTTTTACTTCTACATCCATCCCAGCTTAGCCTTTTGTTGAAGTAAATTCTGAGATATTTGTAATATGAAAATTCTTCCAGAAAGTTGCCTTCAAAGTAGAAATTATGTTGGTTATGTTTTATTTTGTTAGAGAAAACAACTATTTTTTGCTGATATTGACTTTCATCCCCACATTCCTACAAAAATGCTCAAGAGAAAGTAAGTGCTCTTGTAAACCAAGATCAGATTTAGAAATTAGAATAAGGTCATCTACTTACAAAAGAAGCCTTATAAAAAACTTACCCAAATGTATATCACCACCCTCTTGTGAATTTAGCTACTCTTCAAGTATGTCAATATATAAAAAGAACAGGGTAGGAGACAATGGACAAACTTGTTTGACCGCGATATCGCTTCTAAAATTTTCAAAAATGCCTGCTGAAGTTCTTATTTTGAATTTCGCCTCTTCATACAACCTATGAGCAGCTCCTCTCAAATGTGTGGGAACCCCAAGTTCCTCCATTTTGTTCCAAAGTGTATCTCTAGGAACCATGTCAAAGGATTTTCTGAAATCAACAAAGCAACAAAAGACTTCTTCCTTTTTCTCCCAAAATTTCTCGATGATATGCCTTAATGTTATGCCATGATCAAATTTGGAATGTTTAGGTATAAAACCTACTTTTTCTTTAGCACATTTATCTCTTTCTTCTTCCCACTTGCTGATTTAATTTTCTAACATGCTTCCAAATAACTTTTAAAAAATTGGTTTATCATTATGGTCCTATAATTGGAGGGGTTATAATTTGATGTCACCACTCTTGAAAAGAGGTAATGCTAAACTAGTTGTCCAATAAGTGGTGAACCCCTATTGTATGATGTTGTTGAAAATTTTTGTCATGTGAGGTGCAAGAATTTTCAAGCCCCACTTTAGATACTCTACTTGGAGTTAAACTAAGTCTTTTTCTTTTCCAACACGCAACGTTTTGATACCCATCTCTACCTCTTTCACCGTGAAGAGTTTTGTATCAATGTTAACCAAGGGAGGAGGGACAAACTTGGGATCATGCTCATAAAGTTGTCTTACATAGTCAAACCATTTAAAATTTGTGATATTGTTTTCATTTTGCATCTTTCTTGGTTGGATCTCCTTCAAAAATAATTTGGGCTTATTCTTCCCAAGGAAGATTAGTTCTTCTCTCCTTCAAACCATGAAATCAACTTTTTTCTTTCTTAATATTTTCTTGTAAGCTTTGAGCTTTATTTTATCCTTGCTTAACTCTTTCGATAGTCTCCTTGCCTTTTTACATTCCTTGTAAAACCAAGTATTGATCGGAAAGAATTTTTTTTTAGACTTCTTACTTTTTTCTCTTTTTCACTCTGCAAGTGTGCTTTGAATAAAATGTGTTAGTTCGTGACTATGCCAATCATGAAATGATATTTTCTCCTTCTCGAAGAACCTCTTTGGTGTTAATTTGAATGTATTAAAATTTTTTGGAGTCAAAATATTTCTCCCTTTGGAAGATTTTGTTGAACACACAAAATTTTTTACCCTAACTGCGTCTTTCCAGTCCAAGAGAAGCTAAAATAAATTGGCTTGTGATCTGATTTTAATTCCCAGAGCTGATTTCCAATCAAAACTTCCTCCATTTTGTCACACAAGCTATGTGAGAAAATTACATAGTCTACTACACTTGCCCCATTGTAAGTATTGCAAGTGAAATTACCATAATTTTCCCATTTAGCCAAACCATTACAAATGACTAAATCGAAAGCCCCACACAGAGTAAGTAATTGTTCACCAAAGAGATTGCAGCCCTTGTCCTCTGAAACTATTTCCCGCTAATGATTACTATCTTTTGTAATCCAAATAGTGTCGCGGTCTTCTTTACAACAAAGAATGCTAGCTTTCACACTTGCAGTCCTAACATTGAAATCACCCACTATAATGACTGCGCTTAGCTGAGAATATGTTGAAATATCTACCTTTAACACTGCAAAAGGATCTTTGTGGTAAAGCCCTGTAGTTTTGTAGATATTTGAAACTTTTGGCACAAAATAACATGTTTCAATTTTGATGTGATTTCCATTTTATGTTATTTTAAACCAAATGAGTTGTTTATTTGAGTCTTCTTTTTATACCTCAACGAAACGAACTTGTTTTTCTCTCACTAATACCATGATACCCCCATGTCCTTTGCCATTCCCTACTACCTTGCTCCACATTTCCATCTTCCAATACCCTTAAAACAAAGGTGTCTTGTGCCCTTCATGCTCATGTGTTTCTATGAGGAAAATTATGTCTCTATATTCAGCAATAGGCCCTAACCCAGATCCATGTCTCCATGGGTAACCTTTGTATTTCCAATAAAATAAACTTATAGAAACCTGGGTATGACTTGATTTCTATTTCTTTTAACTTGCAAGACTCACATTTGAGTATTTATCCCCATTTTTCCATACTGTACTTGCTTCCTAATTTCTTGTTAAAGAGCCTTTTGCCTCTTCTTTATTATCAACTTGCTACCCTATTTTGGAAGGAGGAAAAAATCACACTATCACAGGTTTACCCTTATAAATCCATGCTCTTTTTCCCTCATCTCTTGCTTCCCTAACCTTTGAAATTTTCTCCGTCCTTTCCTCTTGTTGTCTTATAGTTAAATATTCTTCTATAAAAAAATGAGAACTGCTCAAGGGTTGCTTCTTGCTTAGAAGGATATCTTTAACACACAACCTAGGCATGATGACTCTTATGGGCCTGGCTCTCTCACCACTGAACTTTCCTACTCTCCATTCTTGGCATATTTTTCCTTGCCAAAGTAGTTTTCATTTCAATAAGCACCTTTCAAGGTCAAAAGTAGATTCATTTTTCCCATTGTCTTTCACTCGTTTAATAATTATGTTTTCTACTCTCTCTTGTCTTTCCTTTCTTTCTCTCTCTTTCATGTTTCCAACCCAAAAGTTTGCTTCTGATTCCCTATTCACAAAATTTTTAATAAGTTCAGCCCAAGTTTTGGAAGCTTTTATGGAGCCTTATTTCTTTTCTTCTCTTGTGGTCTCTTCATTGTTGTCTATTTGGGCAACCACTTTCCCTTTATCCCGAGGTGGTTTTGCATTCACCCCATCCATGCTCTCCACTACAAATTTCCTCATGTTTTTCATATTTTCCTTCATCCATTGCCATTTGGTATTCCCTATTCATAGATATTCCTATACCAATGCCACTTTCTCCTTCAAAATTTTATTGCTTTTTGCTAACGCCTGGTTCTCAACTGTTATTACATGAATTGCATGCTCCCTTTTTGGTTCTTTAGCTTCTAGAGCGGCCAACCTCTTTTTTTCACTTAATAATTCTGTCACATAGAGATTATATGACTAGGTGAGAAATGCAGTTGTGGGACTATACAAGGCAAAATCATAAGTGACGTTTCCCTTTCCTTTGTGCCTGTTTCCATACACTTGCACATGGGAATTGTTTGAATATTGCTTATTACGAAAGGCCCAAGTACTTTTATTTTGAGTTCATCTTTTCCTTGGCTTCTCCAATTTTAGATGGACTAGTCTCCATTTTAAAATACCTCGATACATTTTTCCATTTACCCAGACCCACTTCCAAGCTTTGGAAGATGAGGCAATTTTCACTTGTCCTAGATCATTTGTTTCCATGGGTTCTAAATTTTCTTGTCTCGATATCATGTTTGATGCATTAAGCTCCAACCTTTTCACTACTCCAATACCAAACTCCTAATTCCTCCACCAATCGTCTTCAAATCATCTTTCACTCCAATCCAAAATAAAATTGTAAGTCAACCAAGCAGCTGTCAACCCTTCTTCTCCTTTGAGTATTCGCTTATAAACTATATATATATATATATATATATATATCATATTTCTGGTAAAAATTTGAAGGGGAAATTAACATTAAATGGACCTTTTTCCCAGTCACGTTGTTCTTGGCTGATTTATTTAAATAACCATTACACACAACAATGTTGCGATAGAGGAGAGGAGGATTCCAGGAAGGCCAAGAGTCATTGGGAACTGAATCCCAATAGCCTCACCTCCCATCTATATAAGCATGTACATTCTTCAACTAATATATATTGCAGATTTGAGGAGTTACCTCCTGGTTTGACATGGTATCAGAGCCAGCTCCACATTTGGCATTTCTGCCCTGTGGTGTAACTCCCTACCCTTTGCTCAGTTAATATTTTTAATGCTTGCTGCCCGTCATCGCTAGACCGCACTCGCATTTTTCCCAACAAGATCGACATTTGCGCTCCGCCCCCGCAGATCGCAGCCTGGCCGCGAATCCGCACCGTGTGCTCGCTACCCGTGCCAGCCTCCCGCAACCGCGTCTTCTGCAGATTCAAATTCAAATTTTTTTTACGTAACGCCCTTTTGGGCCTCACTCATTCTCCCTACGCTCCATTTATCCCTGCGCTCACCTCCCCCCTCCTTTTCTTCCTGCGCCCTCACCTCCCTCTCTTCCCTACAACACTTCGCCCTCTCCTTCACTCACCTCTCCCTCATTTCAACATACAACACCCTCTCTGCACAGCGTTCCCTCTCTGCTCTGCTATCCCCATGCTATACGACCTCACATCCTCCCTTACAACTACGCCCTCACCCATTACCTTATTTCTCCAGCGCTATTCCATGCGCTACCCTCACCCGTTCAACACTCGGCACTCTGCACTCTCATATCCGCCCCACCCTACAACTTCTGTATACACTCTCAACGCTTCCCACGCAGCTCACAAAGGCGTTCCCACCGCTCTTCCTACCCGCTACGCCCTCGCTCCCCTTACAACAGACCCTCGCTGTCATATATTTTGTATAACGCAGAGTTTGACATGTTACAACAGACCCTCGCTGTCATATATTTTGTATAACTTCTGTACCTTACATCTACGCACAGTTGTTATATATACATCGCTGTCTATTGTTATTACATCGCTGTCATATATTTTGTATAACGCAGAGTTTGACATGTTAGGCTTTGATATAACACGCCTCCAGCGCTGTCTGCACCGCCCCTCATATATTATAACGCTGTCCCATGTACATTGAATACCGTTTATATATATCACACTCCCATATACATTAAACGCTATCAAATTCACTTTTCGCTGTCCATTGTTGTACGCTGTCCCATATATTATATAACGCTGTATTTTTTATATATTTCCATAACGCTGTGTTGACATTGCATATTTGTCCATTGCGCCCCTCCCATATATTACAAGAGTCATATATTTGTTATATATTTCCATTGCACCCCTCCCATTGCGCCCATCCTTTCATAATTCCACCCACGCTCATACTTCCCATTACGCCCTTTCAATCCCTCCCATTCATAATCCCATTTTTTTTCACATACATTTTTTTTTCCCCAAACAAAAAAAAAATACATTTTTTTTATGCAGAATCAGTTATAGCAAAGAGTGTTTTTTAAAAATTCAGTCTCCAGCAAAGTTTTCTGAGCAGATATAGTTTCCAGAAAGAGTTTTTAAACTCAGAAAATTTTTTCCAGCAAGAGTTTTTGCCCCTGTATTTGAAATATTTCAAGAGTTTGAAGTTTTTATAGCAGAATTTGTTTCCTCTTCAGAAGATTTTTTCCAGCAGTCTAATGCATTCTCTCATCTCTATTGTTGGGATAGTTCTCTCCGGCAAAGAGAACTATCTTGAATGGTCTCGGAAGATTAAACACACACTCATTTTTAATGAGCTGTGGAGAGGAATCTGTGAACGACAAGCAGAAAATCCACCAGAGAAGCCCACTTCAGACAAAGAGCTTGCCATCTGGGAAAACAAGAACTGCAAGGCCTATGCCTTGATTGCAGCTTCAGTAAGTGAAGAGGTGAGTCGCCATATTTCATCATTCTCAAATGCCTATGAAGCCTTGAAGAAACCAAAAGAACTCTATGACTCACACTCAGAATTAGAAAATGTTCAATTGATGGTTAAGCTGTTCAGTCTTGAAATGAAGAATGATGATCCCCTTGCTTTAGATTCAGAAATAAGATCTATAATGCATGACATTCAAAACACTGGTGTAAAAATGGACATACCTCTCATAGCATATGTTAAGGCATTATATCCGACTTACTCACATTATCTTGAGTCTTTGCAAGCAAGTGGAAACCTCGAACAAATCACCTTTGATAAACTTGAGCAGAAGTTTGCAGAAAGAGAGAAAGCTTTTGGGAAGATGACAGTCCCTTCATCTTCCGAAGAGGCTGCATATTTGACACATAGAGAAAAGAATCATGCTCCAGATTCATTCAGAGGAAGAGGTGGCAGAAGAGGAAGAGGAAGAAGGAACTTCACAGAAAGGGGGGGCAGACAAGCTGACAAATCCCATCTTCATTGCACACGCTGCAATAGAGATGGACATGATGCACCCAAATGCAGAACACCATGGAACAAAATTGAGCAGCACAGAAATCAAGACAAAGCTAAAACCAATGACAAAGACAAAGGTAAAGCACCTGAATCCGCTCACTATGTTCTAGCACATTGTAACAATGGAGTAACTGAAAACCTCTTTGATGTTTCATTTACTTCATGGAGAGATGACTGGTTGCTAGATTCAGGAGCAACATGTCACATGACATTTAGAAAATATTTTTTTGAAGATTTCACTGACAAAGTTGATGGAGCAGTATATTTCGCAGATAAATCCAAACTCAAGCCATCAGGGCTTGGCACAGTCAGGCTTAAACTGCCTGGTCTTCCTGATCATATCCTACGTGAGGTTCTATACCTCCCGAAGTTGAAGAGAAACTTGCTGTCCCTGATCGAAATACGACAGCAAGGACACTCAGTTCACTTGTTTGATGGCAAGGCAGAGGTCAGATCAGCATCAGATCACTCACTTGTCATGGAGGGAATAGAAGAAGGGAGACTCTTGAAGCTGAAAGGTTCATCTGCTCATGCTCAAAACTTTGCTTTCAGTTCATATCATGATGAAGGTACATTTCCATCAAGTCTTTTATGGCATTCTAGATTTGGACACTTAAATTATGACAGCCTTCGTTTGTTGAAGAAAAATGGTGTTGATGGACTACCTACAATTCCTAGAAAACCTAAGGAATGTGATGCATGTATTCTAGGAAAGCATAGCAAACAGCCATTTCATGATTCACACTCAAGAGCACATAGGAAACTTGAACTTGTTCATTCAGATTTATGTGGCCCTATGCCTATTGCTTCTGCAAATGGAAACAAATACATGATGACATTTATCGATGACTACACCAGGATGTGTTGGATTTACTTACTGAAGAATAAGTCTGATGCTTTTCAAACTTTTAAGAATTTTCATGTATGGATTGAAAATGATGCACAAACACATATTGGATCTCTACGTACTGATAATGGAAAAGAATAAACCTCAAACGAATTTGAAAATTATCTTCGTCAACATGGAATCAAACATCAAACCACTGTGCCATATAATCCACAACAGAACGGTGTAGCTGAAAGAATGAACAGAACCATTTTAAATATGGTCCGCTCCATGTTATTTTTCAAGAATGTAAAATTGATGTTTTGGGCTGATGCAATTCTATGTGCTGTTTACATAAAGAATAGGTGTCCTTCAAGTTCAATTAGAAATAAAACTCCTTTTGAAATGTGGCATGGCCACATTCCTTCGGTAAAGCATTTCAGGGTCTTTGGGTCCACCTGTTATGCCTTGATACCCAAGGGTCAAAGGAACAAACTTGGTGCTAGAAGCAAAAAATGTATCTTCTTGGGGTACTCCAATACCTCCAAAGGATATCGTCTCTATGATGAAGCAAATAAGAAGTTTGTGATAGCAAGAGATGTCATATTTCTTGAATCATCCAAGAGTGACAAGGTTGTTGAGCGGCAACTTGATCGCCCGGATAGATTCACACATGCAAAGTCTTTCAAAGAATTTGATAATGTGATTCCACACCTTGAAGGGGGGATTCCGATATTGAATCAAACTGTGGAATCATTTCCTGAACCACACTCTCCCCCACATGAAGAAACAACCACGGATGACACATTGGATGATGTGATTGATAGAATTGGGAGATTGAATCTTGAATCAATCCCAACTCAGTCAAGTGACCAGCCTGGGCCATCTCAGAAAGGTCCTCCCAAATGGCTGACAAAGACACTGGAGGATGTTCATCCCGATGAGGTTGGAAAAACAGGAACAAGAAGTTCCACTCAAGAAATCGAAGGTGATGTAGATAATTCTGATTCTCCTGTTGATATGGATATTGCTTATAATTGTGAATTGAGTTTGTCTACAGATCATGAACCAACTTCCTTCAAAGAAGCCGCTTCTCATGATGAATGGAAAGAAGCGATGCAGAAGGAATATGATGCCTTGATAAAGAATGGCACTTGGAAGCTGGTTGATCCGCCTTTGGGAACGAAACCAATTGGCTGCAAGTGGGTCTACAAGAACAAGTACAAAGCAGACGGCTCACTTGACAAGCACAAGGCCAGGCTTGTGGAAAAAGGATTCGCACAGAAAGAAGGAGTTGATTATGAAGAAACTTTTGCTCCCACAGCAAAATGGACCACCATCCGGACTCTCTTTGCCTTAGCAGCTCAGAGTGGATGGAAAGTCCATCAGATGGATGTAAAAACAGCGTTCTTGAATGGAGATCTGAAGGAGAAAGTTTATATGTCCCAGCCAGAATGATTTGTGATAAAGGGTCAAGAACACAAAGTTTGCAAACTTGTGAAATCCTTGTATGGCCTCAAGCAAGCACCACGAGCCTGGTATGAGAAGTTGACCGAGCATCTTCTGAAACTTGATTTCAAACACTTTGATCTTGATGATGCAACTTTGTTTGTTAAGAAAGTTGGAAAAACAGTTGTATATCTTATGGTATATGTAGATGATCTTTTGATAACAGGAAACAATGAGAGCTATATTGCATCCATGAAGAAAGAGTTGAAGAAAGGTTTTGAAATGACTGATTTGGGTCATGTTCATTACTATTTGGGTATTGAAGTCATTCAACATCCTAAATTCATCTTTCTTTCTCAGAAGAAGTACATTGGAGATCTCTTGAACAAATTTGGCATGGATGATTGTAAACCCTTAGGCACTCCAATGGAACAAAACTTGAAGCTCACATCAGTTGAAGGGAAGGAATTTGAGGATGCAACTACGTATAGACAGCTTGTAGGAAGTCTTATCTATCTGACCACCACCAGACCTGACATCTCATTTGCTGTTGGAATCCTCTCAAGGTTCATGCAGAAACCTTGTGAAGGACATTGGTCTGCTGCAAAAAGAGTACTAAGGTACTTGAAGGGGACTCAAGACTTTGGACTCAAATATACACAGGCAGGCGACTTCATCTTGACCGGATACTCTGATTCAGACTTTGATGGCGACAAAGAAACAGGGGTGTCTACTACAGGTTACACCATGAGTCTTGGATCAGGAGCTGTCTCATGGAGATCACGCAAACAGTCAGTGCCAGCAGATTCCACGACCGAGGCAGAATATGTGGCAGCAGCTGAAGCAACAAAGGAAATTGTGTGGCTCCGGAAAATCCTGGAAGATTTGCAGATGAAACAGATGTATTCCACTCCACTCATGATCGACAACACTTCTGCAATAAAGTTGGCTAAGAACCCAAAGTTCGATGATCGAACAAAGCACATCAATACAAAGTACCATCTCATTCGACATCATGTTCAAGCCAAGACCATCCATCTACATCATTGTTCCACAAATGAGCAAACTGCTGACATCTTCACCAAAGCACTTGGAAGAGAGAAGTTTGAAAAGTTCAGATCGATGCTTGGACTCACCAACATCCCTTCGGATTAAAGGGGGGAATGTTGACACCTAATCCTATGGATGGGTGTGCACATTTATTTTTGTATATTATTTGTTATTTGGAAATAAGGAAGGCCAAGAGTCATTGGGAACTGAATCCCAATAGACTCACCTCCCATCTATATAAGCATGTACATTCTTCAGCTAATATATATTGCAGATTTGAGGAGTTACCTCCTGGTTTGACAATTTATTTAAATAACCATTACACACAACAATGTTGCGATAGAGGAGAGGAGGATTCCTCAGATTATTCTCCATTTTGTTTTCCTTGCCATGTACTTTTCCTAATGCACTGTGCCATAGGAATGTAATTGGGGGAGGAGATGTTATGCATGTTTTCACTGGAGCAAAAATTTGAGTTCACACATCATAAAAGTACACGTTCTCCTTTTCTTTATTTCCCGAAAAATTTGAAGCCGTCTCATGTCATGTCATGTTGACCATATTGTGTGTATAAAAGAGAAAGCTCTCATTTATGCAACATAAACTGAGCTATGTGACATCAATCAGAGAAAATGAGAACATACTTCTCTATAATTCACAAGTCACATCCCTCTCATGCAACTATTCTCTAGGGTGTTGTGACTGTGAGACTAGGTCGCATCCCTCTCGTGCGACTTTGTTTGATTTGTATAAGGTGCATGCAACTTTTTGTGACTTGAAAGTAGTCATTATTATTATTTTAAAATAATAGTGCCAATATAATATTATAGAGAGTAGGGCTTCACATCAGAAGCTTTGAAATTATAAATAATTCAAACAACCTAGCACTTCTAAGGCAAAAAATGGGATGTAACTACAGTAGAAGCTTTGAAGCAGCAACTCATGTGAAATACTGTTGAAAATAATATCCTATGTTTCTCTAGCCCCTACAGTGAATGGAAATCTGCATCTCACGCAGAAGTGAGACGGAGGGCTGAGATTAGCACAACCGACCCTAAATCTCTTGCATCTCTAGTAGATGAGAGCGCGTCGAAGCAATGATCCTTCCTGAGATTTTCACACCACTACATATTAACGAAGTCTTCCAAACAAGTACATCCTTGTATCCTCCAAATTTATGCCCAAAAAATGACTACCACTCAATCCCTTTAAAATTTAAGGCCAATTACTGCATTTTATTGGTTTAACCAAATCTCCTTATTCTCCTCCAAATCTGAGCATATCTGAAATGTTTGGCCTTCTAAAGCTCCTATGTTTTAGTTGATAGGAGATATTATATAACCATTGACAGATATGGCGGAGCCGCCAACAATGGTAGGATCTGACTTTTTTTATGCCAAAACTATAACATATATCCTTTAAATAAATGTGGGGTAAATACATTGAATAAGGATTATTTGTAGTGTAATGGTGAGGCGTGGATTTTTTGCAGCGTCAATACATTCAACAAGGATCATGTTTAGCGTAACGGTGAGGTGTGGAGGTTGTTGTCGACAGGTCATCATATTGAATCATGTCCAGTCTGTTGGTTTTTGTAACAAGTTTTTAACCGGTATTGTAAGGCCATGCATTGCCCTCCAATAGGGCCATGTATCTCCCTCTGACAGGGCCATGTATCACCCTTCGATAGGGCCATGTGTCATCTTAGGATTGGTCCAAAATCAGCCAAAAATTGCAATGCCACTTGTCAAATTATTGAAGTGCCATGTGTCAGTCAGAACCTTAGCCAAGAACCTTAATCATCAGAATCATGCATTGACTGTTGACCCGTGGAACCTGGAGCATTGACTTTGACTTTGAACTTTTACTCTTTTCCCAATGTGGCCTTGAACTTTAACCTTCAATAAATTCTTCATACGAAGTCAGATTTTTTCCATTCAAGTTGCGTTGGATTCAAAACAATGAAATATACTCAATGAAGTTGGTTTCAAAAGAATTTGAAAACTTTGATTTTTGAGCATTTTCTGGAACTTTGAGCCTATTTTGGATCCTCGAGATCACTCCTTGGTCATTTCGGATCATTCCTCCCCACTAAGACCTTTTGGACCACCAAATGGTTGTCTAAACTGTTTAAAGGTGAAGAAAATGTTTCTCCACTTGCCCAATATCTTTGGGCCAACCTATTACGAATCTGTACATGGTACGCATCCACACAATCATCGCAATTTCCAAAGGTTCAACTTGAGTTTCTATCTTTTTTTGTGTTAATAGAAACCTGATATATGGTAGCATCACTACTATAAAATATTTTTTATTTTGTCGCTGAGGTATTTAACTTACTTGGTCCAATAAAACCTTAAATCTTTGATCAAACTCCCATGCAGACTCATTAGTTTTCTGTTTGATCTCCTTTAACTCAGTAATTCATTGTGATTGATACTCTTTCTTCTTAAATTCCTCTACCAATTCTTTCTTAATGTATGCAAATGTAACATTATGATTAGTTGAATAATTCATATACCATGGCAGTGCTCTATCTTGCAGTGATGTAACGAGATGCTCGTTATTTATATCTTCATCATCGATATGCTTCGTTGTCCATACAGCTTCATCTAGAAACAAAAATTGTTCTCGATATTCTGCTCTAGTTCCTCAAAAATAGGTAGCTTAATATCACCGGATATACCTATTTTTGGAGGGAGAGGGGGAGGGGGAGGGGTAGGAGGATGAGGGGTAGGGTGGGTAGGGGTATTAAGGGTATGGGGAATTCTAATAATACCGTGTGTCCTACTATATTCTGGCTTCAACTAAATTTCAGCCTAGGAGGGGGGATACTATGGAGTTACCTAGGGGTTTTCTAGGTATTTTTCTTCTTTTTCACCTTTAGATTCACTCAAAAAAGGGCTATAATTGGTCTTGCTGGAAAGCTGGAATGTATCGCCAACAACAAAGGTGGTATCCCCAGTGTGAATTCCTAATTATACCTCACATTTTTTGGGATAGGAGGCCCATCCGATATGTGGGTCTGGCTGCTGTCATAAGTGTTTTTTCTCTTGGTTGTACACTGAGAAGCTCTCGAATTGGGGATAAGAATGAAATGACCAGGAAATGAAAAAAAATTAGCCCAAGATTGACAAAATAAAAACATAGATACAAGAAAGTCTAAGAAGAAAGAGGAAGGGGCATGTCATGTGAGGGATATGTGAGCCAAAAACCTAGTGAGACATACATGAACAAGATGTTTCCAGAAGTTAATTGTAAAGTAGTTCACAATATATCACTGACATGGCAAGGAACAAGTAAACATCGATTCGAAATAAAAACATACATGCAACCACTATCAATAAGTCCATAACATATTGCATATATGAAAGCGACACATAAATATAGTGAAATATCAGACAACTAATATTACCACGATGAGAAAGCACGTGAATTAGAACCTGAAAAATGAGAATATCTTATTAATGCTACTGCAACTTCAAATATATATCTTGCAACTCGTCAAAACCCACAAATTGAACATGGTTTATTCATACAAATGTCTGATGAAAAATCATAGCCTCACTACAACTCCATCTACTAGCTACCAAGAACCAATTTCCTCTAGCTCTCAAGCACAAGGAAATTTTCTATTCCTAGCCTCCACTAAAGTGCCAAAAACAAAATCCTCTACAATGAGGCACGAGGGATCATTTATAGAGATGAGGTGATTATTCACCTACCATGACCCTTGACCTCCCCTCATGACTCTTTAACTTCCTCATAGCTTTCTCCTACCTTAAATGCTCAAATTTGTTATAAGATAGCTACTGACATAATCGTGAGCGATGCTCAAACTACGATGAAGGAGAAGAGGAGGATGTTGAGGGTTCTTGAAAACCCTGTAATACTTGTTGCCCAACTACTACGATAATGTGATTTCTAGGTGCCTTTGAGTTTATTGTGAGGTTCTTGAAGATTTTAAGGGACCACCGTGCTTGCTAGAGGAAACCCTGGTCACGTGAGCTCCAGGAGAAACCCAAATTCCGTTGCATAGACCAATATGTTGTTTCCTTCCTCTTATTTGCATGCAAATAACATATGGCACACATGGTTTTAAACAAATACTAATACTAGAAAACACAACCAATTAATTAAAATAGTGACACTAACAAATAAGAAATTTGGACCCCTTGTCCTGCTATGGAATTGTTAGATTCAGTGGCCTTGCAAGGTCTTCACAGGATTCCTCATAATGTTTTCATCTCTTGCCTGTTTTATCCACATGAAGAGTGTTAGGTGCAGTTTCATTGTCCTAGCTTTCGCAGATAAACTTTTCCCAATTGATGCTTTGGATTGGGGTCTATGTAAGGAGAACTAGTAGGGCCTAAGTGCATTACGCAATGTATTCCTCCTTTCAAACTATTGGAGATTCTCGTCATAAAATAGATCCTCAACTAATGAGTGAATTATTTCCTCTTGGAGGTGACTAAATCTTCCATTGATCAATCAACCATCATTTCTGAGCATTTGGCTTTGCAGTGAATTATTGTCATAATTCTAGGGATCCTGAGATTTTGTAACATCGAAATAAGTTGAGTCACATTCTGAAGGTGGTAGAGGTCACAAAGTCACATAAGTCACATAGTATGCCAACTTTCTTTCGACATCAAATTTGCAACTTAGCAACCCCAGGAGAGGTTTCATATTCATGATTTTTAGAAGGTTGCACTCCACGATTCCTAGATGAGACTCCTCAATGGGACTCTATGACTTGCTAGAAAGTGGGCTTTACTGGCTTTTAGGATGACAATTCCAAATTTTTATTACAGCCTCCTCACTTCACAGATTTCGTATGCCCGTCAGAGTATGGAGCTCACCATCTACATTTGTGATGTAAGAGTGTGGCGAATTTGGGTTAAATAACATCATGGGTCACATTTACAAGTGAGTCGCAAATTTGATGGCTAGCCTAAGGCTCACAACTGCAACCTTGTGACTTGTGGTGATATGAAACTAGACAAAAGAACGCATGGCCACGTTGAGGGTTGGGCCACATTTGTTGGATCTAACCAATGTGACTGTGACCTATGTATGAAAGGTGTGAGACTTAGAAAAATTTAGTTGTACCATCACTTTGTGAGGGCTAGATGTATTTTTTTAATCTTCTTTCATCGCAGAGACTATAACTCTGGTTACTGATACATCCTACATGCCTTCGATCAACCTTGCGACCATCATGAAAATTGGCACTCTTAATGGAATATCACATCTAGCGCTTGGGCCTCTATCTTGCCTGATCAAACCACGTAGCTCTGCAATCCGCTCAAAGCACCCAACATAAATTTACTTCAGTTATGGAGACCAAAACGAGAAGCGTCGGTGAACCATGGTGGCATGGAGAAATCGGGTAGGGAGCATCGTTCCAACAAAATCTTATTCAATCATTAATTTTGACTGTTATGAGTTTGTTGATGTAAATAACATGTCAAGGATTTATTCCTCTAGGGTGAATTTTCTCCTCTTGATTCCCCTTGGGGTCTGCTTCCTAGTCCTTCTACCAACCAGGCAAGCTTTGTTGTTACATAGAATAGTGAAGGACCCATTAAGGTTGCTACCACAATCCTCCAACTAGGTGAGATATAATAGAAAGGACATAAAATAACCATGAAAATTTCCTCCTGAATTTCTTAGCCATGGAAGGGTTTCTATTTTCCCTCAAATATCTGGAGGAGATTTCTTGGCTAAAGAAGTGGAACAACAATTGTAAATAAACCATAAACATAGCCACCGATAAAGAGAAATGCAATGAGTGCATAAATATTTGGTGATAGAGCCATTCCAAAACCACCGAGAAAATACAGAACTCTTGATATGAACGATATTGTTCACCTACTATCTTTGTCAGCCAAATGTCCTGATATCAAGGTGTTGCAGAGGGCTCCAATAATATTGTAGGATATTATCAACACCTCTATCACAGGCTCATTTTCTAGATGAATGATGGGTAACCATGCGCTCTTTTTCATTCCTATGTATTTGTTTATAGGTGTTTGTTCCTTCTGCGTTGACACGGTCATAATAGCGACACCGGGGTTAGAGTTTTCCTTCAAATACTCCTTTCAACTAGGAACATGACTAGTTTTTTTTATATGGCTCCATGACCAACTATACACTACATCAATGTGTTTTCTTTGATATTTTATTCTTTGTATGGGTTTATGGACCATCCTCAATTTATTTTTGAATCACCATCAATTAGTTATTTGCAAGGTGGCGATGTAGAATCATCATTATCGAACTTCAAGTGCAACCATCGCATCACTTCCCAACCCGTAAGAACAAGGATGTCTGTAAAGAAAACCAACATAAAAAATTGCACACCAACAACAAAGATTAACTGTAAAACATGAAAAAAAACAAGAAGGTCATTACTACTTACTAGAGAACATGCCAGAAAATATTGTTCAAGAAGAACTAAAATCCAATTGTAATAGATAGGAAGATGTACTCGAAACCGATAATCATCTAGCCATGACACACATACATTCATGTTTAACCCTAAAACTGGTCCAAGTGAGATAAGATGTTTTCTTCGCATGGAACAAGTAGGCATTCAGGAGGTGAAAATGAGATATCAGAGGATTCAAGTCTAGAAACCCTAATTTCAGAAACCCTAGTTTGAAGTTGTCCATGGGTTTGGTTTAGGACGTGAGGAACTAAGATACCCATCAATGGGAGTTGGATCACATCACGACCGTAGAAAAACTCTGGACTTTCAATCGGGGAGTTATCGAATTCCATTGGTTTTGTGAGATTAACCAGTGAATGCATGTAGTCATTATTTGTGGCGACTAGATAACTATTAGTCAGAATGTTGTTATTTTGGTTAGTAGTTTGCATACTGATAGATTGACATTTCAACAGATCAAATTCCTTAGATTCCCAAGGTGAGATAAATTGACTAAAAGAGATTTAGGAAATAGATAAGTTTAGTGCTTGGATTGTAAATCATACTCTGCTTGTACCTGGATGAAATCCGTACCAATTGGGCAACAATAAAAAATATATGAGCCAATTTCCAGTGCACTCCCTTCATTGAAAAAATTAGGGTATAGAGTTGGATGCATATCTCCTGTTAGAGGACAAAAATACATGCTCAAAGAAAACTCCCTCGAATAATAAGCTTTTGAAGATGAGTTGGCATCCAACAAGATTTTTCCAGGTGTGGTGCGCGAAAACCCAAATTTACGAAGCCCTAATTTGACTTGGTTCAGGAGTCTCATCAGGATCGTGAGAACTTGACATAACCATCAGCAGAAGATGAATTACCTCAGCCTCCTGATGAGTCCTTGAAACTTCGAAAGGTGAAACATTGAATTTAGGTGGCTTAGTAGGATCAACAAATAAATACGAATGGAGATCACTAGAGGTGTGAATGAATAATTTTTTAGAAAAATTATAATCATTGAAGCCACCAATTTTCTCAGGTTGGGTATCTGGTACATTAGGCTCTTCTTGGATTAAAATTGAGGATGACTCAGTGAGAGAAAAATCCTGAGATTGCTAAGACATAAGGTCTCTTTCTTTACTGGTTAAGGATTGTGTATGGAAGAGATTAGAAATAAGAGATTCATCATTCTCATAGTGCAATCATGAAACATCACCCTCATGTTCATCACTGCAAGCAACGTTAGCATGAGAAAGTTTTGAATGACTAGTATAAAGCACTAGCGCAGTTGAATCATGAAAAAATCAAGGGATAATGGAAAAAATGTTTCAAATGATGGGGCACCAATCATAGCAAGACCCTCATCCCATGCATTATCCTTATCCAAAGGGGGGAATGAATCCACATGCATTTCATGGTCTATGTTTTATATAGGAAAACTAGCTTCATCTGGGAGAAGGCCCAAGTCATTTCCGACAGGTGCATGAGATTTAGGACTAGACCTAGGCATATGTTCAACGAAATCAAGATTGGTTTCATTAATAGCGAGAGATGCTAATCAACATGGTTTTCAAGTTTTGATTTGACAGGGTGTATGAAAGATTCAGAGGTGATACAACATGGTTCATTTCTGTGAAAGCATATTTCATCACATAAAATATTTGTGACCAAAAATTCATTAAGAAAATTAAGAGGAGGATGAAAATTTTCAGAAATAGTAATTTCAAAATTGGAGGCTCGAAGTTGTTCCAAAATCATAGAGATAGGCAAGACAATATTAGGGATGGAATCTAGACAATTAGTAACTTGAAGATTATCATGACAGTCAGAAGGATCAGGATTTATTTTAGATTGAAGGTGTTGCAAAGACACAAAAACTAACTGTTGAAATTATTCAGTTAAATATGCCCAATCGACACCTCTTTCAGGGAACTCAAAACCAGGATGAAAAAATCTAATATAAAATTCCTTTAAAGTTTTTTTTTTTTTTTTCATTATAATCTCATTTATTCTTATTAACACATCTCGAAAATTGTACCTATGAAAAGCGTGTTTAGGCTCAATGATGAATTTCTCAAATGAATGGATGGAATCTATCGGTAACGTGTGGCACCATTTTTTAATGCGACCTTCAAGGGTGAGAGAGAAAAGAATACAAGAAAAATCCTCATAATCAATTTCTTAAGATTCACAAAACTCAAGAAAATCACAAAGGTTCTCGATTATGGAAATTCCTTTCTCGCCATCGAACTTTAACTGGGATAAGTGATAGAGAGGTTCATCAGGGATTAACCATTGAAAAATATATAAATTTGATAAACGACTCAGGAGAACAAATGGGGACGAGACATTTTCAGATATGAGACTAAATTGTAGGCTCCAAGGGCTCAATTTTTCATCTCGACCTCCTTATAGCACCAATTTTGTTGACGACCTGGAATGTACCGCCAACACAAAAGGGGTGTCTCCCCATTGTGAAGTCCAAATTATACCTCACACCATTTGGGATAAAATCCCCATTCAGTATGTGGGCCCAGCCACCACCATACGTTTTTTCACTCTTGGCTATCAGATGAGTATTTGTCGAAGTGGGGATCAAAGTGAAATGACCAGATAGTGAAACAAAATCAACCTAAGATTGAAAAACTACAAACATAGATACAAGCAATTCTAATCAGCATTGGAAGGGGAATGCCATGAGAGGGATCAATGAGACAAAACCCAGTCATACATATGTGAACAAGAACATGCCAAAAGATAATTGCAAAGTAGTTCACAATAGGTCACTGACATGGAACGGAAAAAATAAACACTGAGTCGAAAGAAAAACATACATGAAACCACTATGAATGATTCCATAACATATTGCGTAAAAAAATCACACATATAAATATATTGAAATATCAGATAGCTAATACTACCACCATGAGCAAGAATTCTAATCAATGCCAGAAAAGGAGAATATATTATTAGTTTTATTACAACTTCAAATACATATCTTGCAAATTTTCAAAACCAAACAGTGGGAACTGGGCTATTCATACCAATTCCTTATGCAATACTCTAGCCTCACTACAGCTCCCTCTACTAGCTACCAAGAGATGAGGGCCTCTAGCTCTGAAGCACATGTTAGTTATCTAGTCCTAGGCTCCACTCAAGTGCAAAAAATAAAAATCCTCTACAATGAGTCATCAAGGCTCATTTTTAGAGATGAGGTGGCTATTCACCTATCATGACCCTTGACCTTCCCTCATGACTCTTGAACTTCCTCACAAATATCTCCTGCCTATTGATTGTTACATCTCAAATTAGTTCTAACATAGCTGCTGAAATAATGGTGATCGATGCTCACATTACCATGAAGGAGAGGAGGATGATGTCGAGGGTTCTTGGAAACCCTAGAATGCTTATTTCCCAACTGTTGCGATAATTTTATTGCTAGGTGCCTTTGATTTTATTGCAAGGTTCCTAGAGCTTTTAATGGACCACCTTGCTTGCTAGAGGAAACCCTGGTCACGTGAGCTCCATGAGAAACCAAAATACACTTGTTTACACGAATATATTGTTTCCTTCATCTTATCATAAAGCAAATAACATAGGTCAGAAATGGTTTTAAAGAAACACGGACACTCGAAAACACAACCAATTAATTAAAATCATGACATTAACAAATAATAAATTTGGACCCCTAGATAGTCCCTTCTCCTACTATGGAATTGTTATAGTGAGTGGCATTTTATGTTCTTCCTAGGATTCCTCATACATGTTTTCATCTCTAGCTTGTTTTATCCACATGACGAGTGTTAAGTGTGGTTTCATTTCCCTGACTTTCACAAATCAAATTTTATGAACTGATGCTTTAGATTTGGGTCTCTATACGAAGATTCAGTAGGGCCTGACCGCATTAGGAAATGTCTTCCTCCTTTAAAAATATTGGATATGCTCGTCATAAAACATATCCTCACCTATTGAGTGAATGGTTGCCTCCTAGAGGCGACTAAATATTCCATTGATCAATAAACCATCATTTCTAACCCTTGGGATTTGCAGTGAATGATTATCAATATCCTAGGGGTCCTTAACTTTTGGAACATCAAAATAAGTTCACTTGCATTCTGAAGGTAGAGGAGGTCGCACAGTCACACAATTCACACTAGTTTCCAAGTTTCTTACGATAACAACTTTGCGACCTAGCGACCCCAAGAGAGGTTGCATAGTTGTGATTTTGGGAAGGTTGCACTCTAAGATACGTAGATGAGACTCCTAAACGAGGCTGTTCCAGTGGCTGGAAATTGAACCTTACTGGGTTTTAGGATGACAATGCCAGATGTTTAATGCAACCTTCTTACTTCACAGAATTCCTCTGCCCGTCAGATGATGGAGCTCAACATCTATATTTTTGATGTAAGAGTGTTGCGACTTGGTGTTAAAGAAGGTCACAAGTTGCACTTACATGCAAGTCACATTTATGATGGCTAGCCTGAGGCTCGCAACTGTGACCTCATGAATTGTGGTGATAAGAAACTTGAAAAAAGGACGCATGGTAGCGTTGAGGGTTGGGCCAAATTTTTTGGAGCTCTCCAATGAGGCTCTCCGACCTGTGTTTGAAAGGTGTGAGCCCTTAGAAAACTTCATTTGTACCATCACTTTTCTGTGGGATGGATGTATTGTTTTAATCTTGTTTCATCACAAAAGCTATAGCTTCGGCTAATGATACATCATACATGCCTTTGATCATCCTTGAGGCAATCATGACAATTGGCACTCTAAATGGCATATCAAACCTATCTCTTGGGCCTCTACCATGCCCGGTATCATGATGTAGCTCTACAATCCACTCGAAGTACCCAACAAAAAATTACTTATGTCATGGAGACCAAAATCAGAAGTGTCAACACACCATGTTGGCAATGAGAAATGTGGTAGGGAGCATCGGTCTAACGAAATATTGTTCACTCATTCACTCTAACTCTTCTGAGGTTGTTGATGTAAAGAACACGTCAAGTGTTTCTTCCTCTTGGGTGAATTTTCTCCTCTCCTGGCCCCATGGGATCTGCTGCCTAGTCCTTCTACCAACCAACCAAGCTTCGTTCTAACATAGAATAGTAAAGGACCCATTAAGGTTGTTTCCACAATCCTCCAGCTAGGTTTGAGATAATAGAAAGGACATACAACAACCATTGAAATTTCCTCTTGAATTTCTTAGCCATGGAAGCATTACTATTTTCCCTTGAATATCTGGTAGAGATGTCTTAGGTAAAATAAGCAGAAAAAAAGATGAAGATAAACCATAAAAACAACCATCCGCAGAGAGAAATGCAATGAGTTCATAAATATTTGGCATTAGATCCATTCCAAAACCACTGAGCAAATATATAACTCCGACTACGAAAAATACTACTTGCTTGCCATCTTTGTTAGTGAAACGTCCTACTATTGATGTGTAGTAGAGGACTCCAATAATACTGCAAGATATTATCAGCCCCTCGATCATTGGTGCATGTTCCAAATGAACGATGGGTAACCATGCATGCTTCATTTAATTCCTATGTATATGTTGATAGGCATTTGTTCCTTATGCGCTGACATGGTTATAATTCCGACATTGGGGTTTGCATTTTCTTTGAAATACACCCCTTTCAACCTGGAACATGGCTAGTTTCTGTTTATTTTATTTAGATCCATGACCAAATATACACTACGTCAATGTGTTTTCTTTGATATTCTTTTATTTCGATGGGTTTATGGACCATCCTCAATTTATTTTAGAATCATCATCAATTCGTTATTTGTAAGGTGTTAGTGTGTGGATTCCCATCATCGTGGTGTGATAATTTCGATAATATTTCGAAAGTGTACATTCAACCAAGGTTTAAATGAATTGGCCTTTGTTAAAGGCTTCGACAATTTGTCCTAACTCCTCATAGTCCCATGGTTTTGGTTGCACCCATTCTACACATCTGGTACCTCCTTTAACATGTCCCTTTAATATTGACTCCTCCATGGTATAGGATGAAATATATACGAAGAAAAAATCGCTTCATGCACGAGTTTACACAAGATATTTTCTTTATGTAGGGCCTTTACATATAGGTTACCCCACTACATGTGTATAGGGGCATAACCTTCCATTTTTCCTTAAAAAAAGTCTCAAGTGAACCACTTTTGTTGGTCATACAAGGCATAAAGTGGCCACAAGTTAATGATATGATATCGCATAATAATAGTTATATTTAAAATTAAACTAGGAGGCATGAAAAGAATGGATCAAGTGTATGTAAGCTTCAAGAGATATGCATATATGTTAAACTTATTTTGATACTCCACGACCCTAGGCATTTGGCGATGTCTTGCAGGATTAGCCTATCATACCCCAAGAGGGTCTTTTCTCCAACAATGTGCCCATTAGGTCCCAAAATAAACATGATGATTAGAAGTGATGAAATATGTAGCTACCTTATCTACATGATTGAATGATAGGGAAAACCTAAATAATTCTCAATAGAAAGTGTTTTAAAGAGTAGGAATACATACAACCGAGACTTTCATCATGATGATTTAGGGTCTTAAGAAATGTGGAAAGAAGAACAACCTTTTTACACCTGAAGGTGATCGATGATACAAGGGCACATGCACAATATGGCCAATGGCACAAACATATCACTCTCTCTTGCAAATGTATACATATATAGATATAATACCTAATAACATATTTCTTGCAGAGACCCTAATGAAATTAAAGGGGATGAGGACTAATGGAGTATGAGGTACCTTGTAAACCCTAGCATGTATGAGTGATCAATTAATGAGGTAAGATACGAAGGTGGAGATGATAAGCATCGTAGGGATAGATAATTAACTCAACGCATGGTTGGAACTTCAATCACACATGTCTAGGGTTATAAGGACACAAGGGGATCATACCATTATCGAAAACCCTAATGCACATGTTGAGGGGTAGAACCAATCAAAAAATTAGGGGAATATGTTATGGAATAACTCTCACCATGATATCATGTGAGGTCAATGAAAATTTACCCCTAGAGGCATCGAAATCAGGTTAAAATAGGAAGGGGATTACTCTCTTTCCATATTACGGTTTTTCTCAAACCCTAGTATGGTCAACATAATGCAGGGTAGACTAAAGCCTTGGATGTATGTGCTCAATTCCCCCCACTAACTAGTGATGAATCTTGTGAAAACTCTATCTTCAAACTCACAGAGGTACACTCAATTATCTTTGAAGCAACAAAACCCCAAACCCTAATGCAATCATGAGACACCAAAACAAATGAGCGCTTTGTGCATATCACGAATGGTCATAATGAGAGGATTTGGTAGGAAGAGGTCATGGGGAGATTAACCAACCAGAGACTAGATCAAAACCTTAATGGTTTGAGTGAGCAGAGGGGGACTCAAAATTTTGAATATGCCCAAAATTTTAGGCACTGTTGTAGCAGCTACAACTCTATAAAGGTCTTCAGGTCTTGTTCATGATATCTCTTTCTGGTATATACTCTATACCTTTTCCCACTTCATCTTGCACATGTTTTTTGCCTATATTTACTTCTTCCTCCAAACATAAGTAAACTAGCAATCTAATTTCATCCATATGATTCCCCTTTCACATAGAAGCATCTTATACCAGAGTTTCAAATATTTCAAGTACTTACCTCACAACCCTTTGAAGAATATTTGCATTGATTCATTGTAGGACACATTTGAGTCTGCTACGAACTCAGTAATGAAACCTTCCAATATTTTTTCTACCGAAAATTCAACATCCCTTGAAATATTCTTGTTAGTGCTCTTCAGTTGTTGTACCAGCTTAGGATTCCATGCTATTGTTGGGTGCTAAAAGGTGTCTTTTAAAAGTCCTAATTGCCTCACATTAATTATCAACCTAGGTAAGTCTTTTTATTTCAAGAGTGTACAAAATATGTGCAAGCTATAAACCTAGAGAGTAATGATTTAAGATAATCTATTAAATTCAATACAAGAGTAAACAGATGAAATCATAAATCTCAAGCTGCAAATTTTAAAGGAAATAATACATCTAAGCATCAAGACTTAATCTCAAGAAAAAACATAATCCAATCTTAAGCAAGAAATTCAATTGATCATAACACCAACCGAGAGCACTGAAGCATTAACTGTGCTCTTTCAGCTGGATCTAAACTATTGAACAAAATGAAATTATTATAAATAAATATCTATGCTTTTAAGTAATCAAAACCAATTTCGTTAATCAGCAACTAATAAATTGGAAATGCGCACTTGAGGGAATAAATACATAAATCTAAATTATCAAAAGTAATTCACTGTAAAATAGCAAAGCATAATATACTTGTAGTAAATGGAAAAGCATAGCAAAAAGAACAACAACGAGATTCACCACAGATCGTGCCCTTAGCCGCCAGCGAACACTGATTAGTTACTCCAGAACAATCAAACGAACAGCAACGCAAATTATATATTAATCATCACAATCATTACAATACAACCCTGTCCTTCAGAACTACGTTCTATTCATTATAAAATTATACATAAATGAAGGAGACGTGATACAATATGTCATACCATCTGATTTACATTCTCTGCCTTCTCCTATGTCATCATGTCCGTCTTCGTATTCTTCTCGTTCCTTTATAGCTAAAAGAAAAGGTAAATTCGTTCCCTCAAGATCATATCTGAAATATCTTTCCATCAACATTCAATAGGAAGAGGTCGAATTTGGTATTGCAATTAAGATAATTTGGAAAATGGCTGCAACAGCGAGTCTGAGAAAATCGTCTTCATAGAACCTTCTGTTTCCCTTAATCCGAACTAAATTTGGGAAAATTTCTCATTGTAAAATTAACTCGGTCAGTTTTGGACAAAACCCATGTTTCATATTTTCCAGATTCTTCTCCATTTGCCCAAAAAGTCCAATGCAAAACTATCGCTTCTTATTCCAGCAAATTTCTGAGTTGGAATATCTATTGATGAACTCGAGATCAAATCTACAATTTGGAAAATATCCTGGAGGCTAAAATGGTGAGTGATGTTACAAAAAATTTATTAATAAACCATCATTGGTAAAATCATGCATAATAATCATCAATTTATTAAAAATAAAGGAGAAGAAATAATATTTATCCATAACAGCATAAATAATTATAAAATGGAATTATATGATAAACCATGATAAACGACGTGATAAAGAATGGTAGAAATGGACGAAATAGGTGTTAAAAAGTGATAATAATAATGACAAAATAGCAGCCCAAAATACCCCCAAACTGAATATATTGCATGTCCTCATGCAACCCAAAGCCTCTTTATTAACCAAGCAATAATACAAAAATTGTTCATCTCAACTCATGAAATGGATGGAACAAA
The DNA here is from genome assembly GCA_034641835.2 of Pinus albicaulis. Lineage (NCBI taxonomy): Eukaryota > Viridiplantae > Streptophyta > Pinopsida > Pinales > Pinaceae > Pinus > Pinus albicaulis. The sequence goes on from CM076583.1 coordinate 219,248,985, forward strand.
TGAATTCTTCCTCAAATAATGAATATTCAATTTTAGAAATTTGGATGAAGCCGTAACACTTTTTATATTTGACGTTCAACTATATGTATATGAAGTTGCAGCAAAATATGATATAAGTAACATCAAACTTCATTAACCATTTTCTGAAAAACTAGATTTCTACTATATTAATGCTTCTATGATCCAAAAATCAGATTGTTTTGATGCACGGATCATGAGATATAAACAAAATGGGTATAGGTGAAAGTGCATGATTTTCAAAATTTTATGAACTAATTTAGCATGAAATTATCTGGGTTTGTATATTTTAATGATAACTCTTTGTTATCTAGAAATCATAAGAATTTAGTTCATAGTTTTAAAGATATATGAAAATCAATTTCTGCACTGTATAAAAATGAAATTGTATGCCTTAAATGAGAAAGAAAGTATAAAACATCCAGCATGTGTAGCAATGCCGCCCCCAAACGGAATAATTAGCATGACCTCATGCAATTCTAGAAAACGAATAGAGGTGGTTGCTACAATCTGTTGAAATCTATGCTTAGTGTAAATCAACATGGAAGAATGGAGGTGTTGAGAATGAATAAGATGGTCATAATAAATAAATAAATGAAAGGAACACTCCCCCAAACTGAAAGACTTTGTCTTTGAAGAATGGGAAGTGGTAAAGATGTGGAATGAATGATGATAAATAATGCTCAATGGATTTTGCATAAAATTCTCCTAAATTCATAATAAATAAAAAAAGTATGCTAGTTTACCTCAAGTTTTACCTCCGAAAAGAATTTTGAATGACATGTATGGACTTGCATTTTTTGAAGCTGATGTAGGCTGATCGAATGCTGAAAGTGATTCAAAATGTGGAAGCCATGAAAGCACGTCATGTCTGAACAATTGTGCGCGTTCGCAAGTTGCGCAAGCCTCTGTTGTTAGGGGCAATAGTGTGGCCTTGCTTCGAATAGAATCCCCCCCATACTTGTTGTTCTCATGTAACAAGTCACTATTTTGCATGAAAATTTCTTGAATCCATAGTTTGAGTTTTGAATAGCAATAGATAAGATGCATGCAAAAATTTTAATCAGAAAAACTTTTGTATAAATGCAGTACTAATATTTTGTCAAATCATCAAGTTATGGAAGAGTTTAGTAATTATATCGCATGTTATCCCATAATGCATACATTCCCCCCTCCAATTGGAAAAGGGATTCCATGACCATAAAGCATATGAAACGTATTGTGCTGACAACAAAAGGCAAGGGAATGATTAATACGGTAGTAAATGAAGAAAAGTACACATATCAATGACAAGACGGCTGGAAGTATGGTTATAATGGAAGCAGAGTGTGTAAAGATAGTTATGAATAAGAGATAGGATGCTTTGGATTGATGATAAGTTATGCGAAAAATAAAAGGACAACAATATGCCAAATAGATGCTTTTCTGACAATATTCTAGCCGAAAATGATGCGATTGATCGGAAAACAATTTCTCATGTGTAAAGGTTCAAAACAAGGAAAAATTAAGAAAATAAATCCTCCAGTAAAAAAATAATAAGAAAAGGGTATTATAGTAATAATTCATGATAAGATATAACTTCAATACCATAAGCAGAGCCTCTGTTGCCTACAGGCATCCATAGCCTCGGAAGGGTTTCTTTTTAACCCGTATGAGCCAGGATCCTCAATTTATAAATGGAGAGTTCTAGTGCTATTCTAGAGAAGATATCAGTGTGCTGGTATGGTAACTAGATAACCACACTACCATTCACTGGGATGTAGCAAAAGTCATCAGGCTGGCTCATGATGAGACCTTCTGTTCCAAGGATATTTTGGCTATCCAATGGATCATAAGGCTGGTGTGGTGGCATAATGGGAATGTCACTTCATTATAGCCTTATGAACATGGTAGGCTGGCTCTTCATGAGACTCCCTATCCTCCATCTGCAAACAAAATTTTGCTGTGATTACACAGTTTTATGATAAAAAGAGGGAGGCTTAGTATTCCTTAAGAGTAGGGATGGTGGAAGAAGTTGAACATGTCAATAGAAAAAAATATACCCATAATTTAATTTATTACAGACAGAGAAGATTATAATCGGGAAGGGTGGAACCAACATGGTATTAAGATGGTCAATCAGTATCATGTACAACAGAAAATGCTGCAGTAAAGTAGTATATAAATAATTGTGTCGCTTTTCTTAAAAATAATCTCTCATTCATAAGTTGTCTTGTTAAAGATCATAATGTTAACGATATTCACCTGCTTCAATAGAATCCATAATTCTTGTCCTCATAGAAGTATTGTACTTCATTTCATGAAAGGGAATGAGAAAAATGGGGCTGAGATGAGCTAGGAATAATCCCACGAGAGGAAGGAAGTGCTATTCACAAAACACAAAACTTAGAAGAAGAAAAAATGTTGTTTCAAAGATGGAACAACGGCGGTTAAAAATTGGGAACAACAAGGCACACTAAGAGAAAAAGGTGTTGTTCAAAATTTTGAACAGTGAACAACAAAAAGTGTTGTTCCAAAGTTCGAATAGTAAACACACAAAAGGGTTGTTTCAAAAGGGAACAACAAAAACGCAGAAAACTGTTGTTCCCAAAAGCGAACAACAAAAACGAGAAAAGTGTTGCTCCAGAGAAGGAACAACAAAAACTCAAAAAAGTGTTGTTCCCAAGAGGGAACAACAAAAATGCAGAAAAGTGTTGTTCTGAAAAGGGAATAGTGAAAATGCAAAAGGTGTTGTTCCAAAGAGGGAACAACAAAAACTAAAAAAAGTGTTCTTCCCAAGAGGCAATAGCAAAAACGAAGAAAAGTGTTGTTCCCAAAAGGGAACAACAAAAATGCAGAAAGCAGTTGTTCCCAAAAGGGAACAGAAAAAATGCAAAAAGTGTTGTTCCAGAAAGAGAACAACAAAAAATCAAAAAAGTGTTGTTCCCAAGAGGGAACAACAAAAACGAAAGAAAGTGTTTTTCCCAAAAGGGAACAACAAAAACGCAAAAAGTGTTGTTCCAACAAAAAATAAAAAGAGTGTTGTTCCCAAGAAGGAACAGCGAAAATGCAGAAAAGTGTCATTCCAAAAAGGGAACAACAAAAATGAAAAAAATGTTGTTCGAGAGAGGGAACAACAAAAACTCAAAAAGTGTTGTTCCAAAGAGGGAACAACAAAAACGCAGAAAACTGTTCCCAACAGGGAAGAGAAAAAATGCAAAAAAGTGTTGTTCCCAAAAGGGAATAGCAAAAATGCAAAAATTGTTGTTCCAGAGAGGGAACAACAAAAACTCAAAAAATTATTGTTCCTAAGAGGGAACAACAAAAATGCAGAAAAGTGTTGTTCCCAAAAGGGAACAACAAAAATGAAAAAAGCGTTGTTCCGGAGAGGAAACATCAAAAACTCGAAAAAGTGTTGTTCCCAACAGGGAACAACAAAAATGCAAAAAAAATTTGCTCGCAAGAGGGAACAACAAAAATGAAAAAAGTGTTGTTTCAGAGAGGGAACAACAAAAATGCAGAAAAGTGTTGTTCAAAAAAGGGAACAACAAAAATGAAAAAAGTGTTGTTCCGGAGAGGGAACAAAAAAAACGAAGAAAAGTGTTGTTCCCAAAAGGGAACAGCAAAAATGCAAAAACTGCTGTTCGAGAGAGGGAACAACAAAAATGCAAAAAGTGTTGTTCCAGAGAGGGAACAACAAAAAATCAAAAAAGTGTTATTCAAAAATTGGAAAAAAAAACAAAAAGGAATGATGTTCCAAAGATGGAACAACAAAATCAAAAAGTGTTGTTCCTAAGATGGAACAGAAAAACCAAAAAGTGTTGTTCTGAGGATGGAATAGCAAAACCAAAAAGTGCTATTCAGAAGATGGAACAGCAAAATCAAAAAGTGTTGTTCTGAAGATGGGACAGCAAAACCAAAAAGTGTTGTTCCGAAGATGGAACAGCAAAATCAAAAAGTGTTGGTCCAAAGATGGGATAGCAAAACCAAAAACTGTTGTTCCGAAGATGGAACAACAAAACCAAAAAGTGTTGTTCCGAAGATGGAACAACAAAATCAAAAAGTGTTGTTCCGAAGATGGAACATCAAAACAAAAAAGTATTTTTCTGAAGACGGGACAGCAAAATAGGCAGATAAATGAATTGAATTAGCAATCCTATTTATAGTTTACAAAAGAAAGGAATTTTTACAAATATGAATATGCCGAAGGATTGCCCTCTGCAACTAAAACATGCATGGTGGGGTCCTCATTGTTCAATCGCCAATGGAGCAGAAAATACAATTTGAAGGAAGCAACACCTGAAACACAAAAACATAAGAGAAATCAGAAAAGAAACAACACTTTATTTAAAAAGAGGATAAAAATAAATAAATTAAGTTACAACTGCTATGATGTGATTTCCTAAGGGAATATCATTCCATCAATGTAAAAAAAAAATGACCTCTTGGAAAAATGTTTTGATAGCAATGACATGAATCTTCGAATGGGAATCAATTCTTAATTTTTTCTGTTATGAATCCATTAGGTTATGAATTGGATGAAATGCCCTTGTTTCCTTAAAATTTCTTTCAAGAATCACTCGTCCATAAATTGACCTTCTTTATTCTCCTAAGAACTGCAAAAAAACGAGTGTCTACTTGCAATTAAACGTTAAATCATGGATAAAGAGAGGTGATCAGGCATCCCTAATCCAAGAACTATGCAAAAAAAACTAACAAGTAGTTACTTTATAAAACAAATCCATGGACAAAGTAAAATTAATTTATTACCCACGGGAGAGCAGTGGCCAATCATGCTAACCTGCAGTGTTTTAATCGTAACTTCTTTGTTTTTCATCCAATTTGAGTGATTCAAAAGCCAAATGAGAGATACTTCAAAGATATATTACAACTAGAAATAGTGTTTTTTTTTTTTTTTTTTTTTTTTTTAATTCAATGATATGATATGTCAATTTTACTTAGAACAACCTGCATAATGGAGTTATTTTCGATTACCCATCTTAGACCAACAATGGATATCTTAAGCATACCTTTTTCTTTTGATGATGGATTAAGATGATTCAAATTGGAAATGAAAGTAGATTCATTTATTTATCTCCAATAGAAATAGGTTTTGAATACAAAAATAATTGATGGGTCAAATACTTTAATGAACAACTGTATAAACAAATTTTTAAGAGTGTTGATTTAGAATAGACAATCAGTATTTGGGTCATATATTTCTCATACGATATTGAAATTGAGTGATTCAAATTGCCTTGTAAACTAGATTCATAGAGGAATATGCCATAGAAACAAGTTTTAAAATTATAGTTATTTAGGCCTCCAAAAACTCAATGTCCCAACTCTGTTCCCAAAAATCTCATCAAGCCCGCAAGCCAAAGAAATATGATATTCAAGCAATTTTTCCATATTGGTGATAAAAATGAATATGAGTGTTTGTAGAACTGTTATTTTCAATATAATACATCTACATACAAAAATAAATTAAAATATTTATCAACGATGTTGATTTCCACAGTGTATTGCAACAAAAACAATTATTTTTGCATAATAATAAAAATGTATTTATTTATGTCCGTATTTATTTATTTTTTACACTAACCTACTCTTGTTTGAAAATTGAATATGCTTACGTATAAGAGTACTTCTAGCGGAGCCATTTTCAAAATAAGGCCTCTAGTATGTACATACCCAAATTTGAAAAATGCATGTTAATAAATAGTAGGGTATGAGAAGCCAACTTCCCTTGAAAAGATGGTGCCAAAAATTGTTGAAGTATGGAGTGATGCTGCAAAAAAATTGAGTGAAACCAATCTTCAATGTATCCCTTACTTTCTTGATTTCCCATAGCCGTCATATCATGAAGTTCTTGAGTGTTTAAAATGGCTTGTTGATGCAGGCTAGAAGAAACCTTATTTTCTTTCATAACCTCTACAATTTTTGGATTTGATACATTTTGAATCTCAATATAATTTTTATCCAATGGTGCATGTGAGATAGAATGGGTGGGAAGGTTGGGTAAATTTTGCAGTTCAACACTATAAGCATGTTGTATTGGTTTATTATGGTGAGGGTTTGGAATGAGTTGAGCAGGAAATTGTGAAGGGAATGGAGCATTTTAATGATGTAGCTGATTGGGTTGAGTGGATGATTTTGATAGGAAAAAAAGATTTTGTGGAAGAGTTGGTGGAGAATATGGAGGATGTATTTGTGCTACAAGATGAGGGTGAGTAGTCATGAAATCATAAGGTGAACCATGCCAAATTTGTAGACAAGATTGGTGGGGGTTATATCGATATTGATATTGCTTCCCTAACACATGAGTATTACATAACGTATTATACAAGTAAGAAAATGGAGGGGAAGTGTTTTGAACCATACATGTAGGCCATTATTTCCATGGTTTTGACATTGTTGCAGCTTCACCATCTCTTTGATATGTTACTTCCATCCTAGATAAGGAAGAGTGAGTATCTATGGGATGCTCCTTTTGGAAATGAGGGAAAAACACTTCTTCAATTTCTTGATTTTTCTGAACCTGTAAAACATTCAATTGTGAATTTAGAGAGCTAATAAAATCATATTTAAAATTTTCAAATAAAACATTGATTTCAGGTATTATGTCTCCTCTTCTTGTAGTAGATTTGGAAAAGAAATAAGAAGCTTCTCTAGAATTCTTACCAGCCTTGGAGATTCCTCTTGAATACCTTATGCATAATTCAAAAATATCACCATATGATAACTGAAAAACATCGCCTTTTCCTATTAGATTTAAGAGTTCTAAAAATTAATCTCTGATTGCTTTGAGTAGGAGTGTTTTTAAGATCTCTTTTTCCAAATACTTATGCTTTGATTTTTGAAGGTTGTATCGAAATCGCTCCACATAGTCAGTCCTCCAAGCTTTCATCTTCCCCTTGTATCATATTGAAAATATCTTCATCGGCCTTGCAATAGTATTTGTACTTCTTCAAGAATACATTCTTCATGTCCTCCCAAGTTTGGATGCAATTCCCACCAAGGTTCATGAACCATCGGAGAGCTGATCCTTTTAGAGTAAGAGGAAACACTTTCAATCTTCGATCATTAGTAAAATAATCATATCCTCTACAAAGTATTTCAAACTCAAATAAGAATGTGTCGGGATCTTCATTTGTCAAACCATAAAAAATTGGTAGAGACGATGGGCGAATTATGTGCATTTCTGTCACTCCTCCTAGATCTTTGATAGGGAATTAAAAAGTTGCAATGTGAGCCATTTCTTATCATAATAGAAGATGTTCTTCATGTGTTTCTTTGAGGATCCTCTTTCAAATTTTCTTGTCAATTGGTTAGTAAAATGGGTGGTTCTTACATCACCACTCGAGTGGAATTACAAGATTTTTTTTCAAAAATCCTACCTCTAAAATTCCTACTTCAATTTCTATGAAATTGTGCTGAAAAACGGGTAGAGGAGCAAGCACTTTACTTCCTCGTTATGTAGGTACTTACCTTCCATTTTTAATACCCAATTATTTCCCAGCAACAAATATCAAGCATACATCCCTCTCTGTGAAATGACAACACTCTCCCCGGCAATAGCGCCAAAATATTGGGTGCTAAAAGGTGCCTTTTAAAACTCCTAATTGCCTCACATTAATTATCAACCTGGGTAAGTCTTTTTGTTTCAATAGCGTACACAATATGTGCAAGCTATAAACCTCGAGAGTAATGATGTAAGATAATCTATTAAATTCAATACAAGAGTAAACAGATGCAATCATAAATCTGAAGCTGCAACTTTTAAAGGAAATAATACATCTAAGCATCAAGACTTAATCCCAAGAAAAACAATCATCCAATCTTAAGCAAGAAATTCAATTGAGAATAACACCATTCGAGAGCACCGAAGCATTAACCGAGATCTTTCAGCTGGATCTAAACTATTGAATAGAAGGAAAGTATTATAAACAACTGTATATGATTTTAAGTAATCAAAACCAATTCTGTTAACGAGCAACTAATAAATTGGAAATGCACACTCAAGGGAATAAATAAAGAAATCTAAATATCAAAATTTATTAATTGTAAAGCAACAAAGCATAATATACTTGCAGTAAATGGAAAAGTATAGCACAAAGAACAATAACGAGATTCACCAGAGACCGGGCCCTTAGCTGACAGCGAACATTTCTTAGTTACTCCAGAACAATGGAATGAACAACAATGCAAATGATATATTAATCATCACAGTCAGTACAATACAATCTTGTCCTTTAGAACTACGTTCTATTCATTATAAAATGATACATAAATGAAGGAGACATGATACAATATGTGATACAATCTGATTTACATTCTTCGCTTTCTCCTATATCATGATGTTCATCTTCGTATTCTTCTCGTTCCTTTATATCTAAATGAAAACATAAATGTGATCCCTCAAGATCATATTTGAAATATCTTTCCATCAAAATTCAACAAGAACAGGTCGAATTTCGTATTGCAACTAAGATAATTTGGAAAACGACTGCAACAATGAATCTAAGAAAATAATCTTTAGAGAACCTTCTGTTTCTCTTAATACGTACCAAATTTTCAAAAAATTCTCCTTGAAAAATTAATTCGGACCGTTCTGGACAAAACCCATGTTTCAGATTTTCCATATTCTTCTCCATTTGCCCAAAACGTCTAATTCAAAACTTTCACTTCTTATTCCAGTGAATTTTTGAGTTGGAATATTAAATGATGAGCTGGAGATCAAATATACAATCTGGAAAATATTTTGGAGGCTAAAATGGTGAGTGATGTTACAAAAAAATTATTAATAAACCATCATTGGTAAAATCATGCATAATAATCATCAATTTATTAAAAATAAAGGAGAAGAAATAATGTTTATCCATAAGAGCATAAATAATTATAAAATGGAATTATATGATAAACCATGATAAATCACGTGATAAAGAATGGTAGAAAATATGAAATAGGTGTTAAAAAGTGATAATAATAATGAAAAACTAGCAGCCCAACAGCTATAGCTTCATCGTTCTTAGGGAAATCCTTCCTTTCAATCAACCTTGATACTCACTCATACAATTCACCACAAAATGATCCGAAGAAAATTTTGTATTGCGTTGTGATAATATACCTCTGCAACCAAGCCTCAGATGTTAGATGAGGATTTCCATTCTCTCACTACTACATTTCGCGGAAATTCCGACACCTGTTTCCGACGCTTTTGACCAAATGTCGGAAATTTTCCCAAATTTTTTCCATCCCGCCCGAAACCGTCGCTATACCGACGTCTATAGAAAAGTGTCGTAATACCGACACTTAAACTAGTGTCACAATTACGACGTTTAAAGGAAGACGTCGCAATTGCGACACCATGGCCCAAAGCGTCGCTATTGAGACGACTCTAAACGTCGCAACTACGACACAATGTCTAGGTGTCGCCATTGCGACGTTTGGAGGCACCGTCCTAATAGCGACGCCTTTTCCGCCGTCGGTATAGCGACAGTTATTTTTGCGCTACATAAAAATACCAAACTTATATGGGCGCTACATAAAAATTCGAAACTTATATGCGCGCTACATAAAAATGTTTGGTATTTTTCGCAATAGCTACGTTTGATATCACGCGCGCATTCGCTCTCTTCTCTTGCAGAACAGCATTTGCGGTCAGCATTCGAGCTCAGCTCTTGCAGAACATCATTTGCCCTCAGCATTCGCCCTCAGCGTTCGCCCTCAGCTCTTGCAGAACAGCATTCGCCCTCAGCGTTCGCCCTCAGCTCTTGCAGAACAGCATTCGCCCTCAGCTCTTGAAAAATGGTAAGTTCTTACTGCAGGCCCTTCCTCCTATAGTAGGGTTGACTCTATTTGGGTTTTTTTGGTCAATTCCATTAGATTGTGTTAGGCTGTATGGTTCTCTCTAGATGTCAAGAATCAAGATTTAATACCCTCTATTATCTTCATCACCCAATACAAGATTTAAATTTTTCCCAAAGAAACGCTTATTAATTTGGCAGCCATTATTTCTCCCTGCTTTAAAAACCCTACATTTAATTGAAAACAAGCATTTCATTTCAACTACAAAAAATCTATTAGTGTTCAAATGTACATGTGTGCTACATTAACGTCTGATATCACGCGCGCATTCGCCCTCCGTTCTCGTTAACACCACCCGCCCCCGCATTCCGCCCCCGCCCCGCAACAAAGATTCGCCCTCGGCGCATCCGCCCCGAGCTCTCGCAACAAAGATTCGCCCCCCTCGCATTCGCCCCGAGCTCTCGCAATCGAAGATTCACCCCCGGATTCCCCCTCGGCCTCTTCGTAACAAAACATTCGCCCCACATTCGCCCTCACCCCGCACCAGCCTTTTGCCCTCGCATTCGCCCGCCGTTCGCCCGCCCCGTGCACGAACATTCGCCCTCTCGCCGTTCGCCCTCGCCCCCGCAAAATGGTGCTCATCACAGGCCCTTCCTCCTATCAGCATTCGCCCTCAGCGTTTGCCCTTAGCTCTTGCAGAACAGCATTCGCCCTCAGCGTTCGCCCTCAGCTCTTGCAGAACAGCATTCGCCCTCAGCTCTTGCAAAATGGTAAGTTCTTACTGCAAGCCCTTCCTCCTATAGTAGGGTTGACTCTATTTGGGTTTTTTTGGTCAATTCTATTGGATTGTGTTAGGCTGTATGGTTCTCTCTAGATGTCAAGAATCAAGATCCAATACCCTCTATTATCTTCATCACCCAATACAAGATTTAAATTTTTCCCAAAGAAACGCTTATTAATTTGGCAGCCATTATTTCTCCCTGCTTTAAAAACCCTACATTTAAATGAAAACAATTATTGCATTTCAACTACAAAAATCTATTAGTGTTCAAATGTACATGTGTGCTACATTAACGTCTGATGACACGCGCGCATTCGCCCTCCGCTCTTGCAGAACACCATTCGCCCTCAGCATTCGCCCTCAGCTCTTGCAGAACAGCATTCGCCTTCAGCATTCGCCCTGAGCTCTTGCACGCATTCGCCCTCCCATTCGCCCGAGCTCTTGCGAACAAAGATTCACACTCGATTCCCCCCGGCCCTTTCGTAACAAAGATTCGCCCCCACATTCGCTCGCCCTCTCGCGTGCCTTGCCCCCCGCATTCGCCCTCCTCTCTCTCGCCGTTCGCCCCCGCCCCAACAACATTCGCCGCCGTTCGCCCTCGCCCTTGCAAAATGGTAAGTTCTTACCTATATTGCCCTTCCTCCTATAGTAGGGTCGACTCTATTTGGGTTTTTTTGGTCAATTCCATTGGATTGTGTTAGGCTGTAGGGTTCTCTCTAGATTTCAAGAATCAAGATTCAATACCCTCTATTATATTCATCACCCAATACAAGATTTAAATTTTTCCCAAAGAAATGCTTATTAATTTGGCAGCCATTATTTCTCCCTGCTTTAAAAACCCTACATTTAAATGAAAACAAGCATTTCATTTCAACTACAAAAATCTATTAGTGTTCAAATGTACATGTGTGCATCACTTGTGTAGGGTATTCTTTTTCCACTTTCACATTATCCAAGAATGTGTGCAGTATAGTTCATATTTTTTGTGATTTAGATTATCTTGAAAAAGGAAAGGTAAATTATTTCCCATGGAAAAAGAAGGTTTTCCCTTTTTATAGGTTGTTGGGACTTACGTGGAAAAATTTATGGTATGCCTTTCATATTATGTAGTTTAAATTTGAATTAACAGATTATTCTACATGAAAATATAATTACCTATGTGATGTCCTTCATCACTAATTAAAATTATAGGCTTTCAATTTCCTAGACTCTAACTCATCCGATGCTAAATTCTAGGTTCTCATTGGTGGATCACTCTTCCATTGATTTCCTTTCCCTCTGGATCTTGTCATACTTTAAAAGTCATCAATGATACATATATTATTTCAGGTATCCCAAAAGGGTTTATAGTAGAACATATTGTGAAGTTTTTTTGACACTTGAGGATTCTTTTTAGAACTGCAACGCGGTCTATGCTATCGAGTTATATACCAAGCAACTTGTCCTTAATAACCACACTATGAGGTAGGTTCAACCAGTTTGAACTTGCTGGGACATAGCATATGAAGTTGTGTGATGAGTCCATATCACAGGTCTATTATGGTGACAAAAGTGAAGACATGTAATGATAGTTATTATGTTAACATTACTAGAAACATTTTCGAAATTATCCATGCTATCAAGATGTCAAAATTCTAGGCATTAGGTGTCAATACTTGTAGCTAATAGATAATAATAATAATATAAAAAAATCACAACTTTATTCTTGAAATATGATTGTTACACATTGGTAACCTAGTTCATGAGTTACTATCACCCAAAGACCGCAAAACAAACTTAAAATATAAATTAAACCAACATGAGAATCCAACTAAGGGTTTTTCGACAAAATCATGCCATAACCTGGCATTTTGAAACCCAAATTTGAATCCATCATAAGTAATACAATGCAAACTCAGATGGATTTTCAATGCATGTTTGCATGCTACACTTATTCTCCGTCTAGATATCATTTTTTAAATGGAACCATTAGTCAAGCCCACAGTCCTTTTTATGTGAAAAATTTCAGCTCTATTTGAGCTCTTTTTTGCTCCACCACCTCCATAAACTAGTGTTACACGGGGTCTCGCCCCCCCACCTAGGGGTCTAGATTCCTCGCCCCCTCACGCTCCGGGGTCTTGGGGACTTCTAGGGGATGTTTCCCTCATGCCCCCTCACGTCCCCTCACCGCCCCTTTTAGTTTATGGTTTCGTGTTAAAAGTTGATGTGCCACTTAGAATATTTGAGAATCCAAGTGATTCTGATTCAGATGGTGACATGGTTGATCTTGATATATTCGTGCAGAAGTTGGATGCAGAGACTAGTGGGGCATTAACTTGAGAATTTATGCTCATTTATCAGTATGATGATATCATTTGATATTCATATGTTATGTTTTATGTTTTATGTTTCAGATATAACTTATTTGCGTTTAAGTTTTATGTTTCAGACTTGAGTTGTAAACTTCAGTTTAAACTCTATTTTGAATCTTGATATAATATGTCATATGATATCTTAAACTTTATTTTCATTGTAAATTGTTAGTAGTTACATTAATGATTATATAGTTACAAACTTACAAACTTACATGCATGATTGTATGATGTATGTTTTAAATTTTAACTTTTAAATTTGTTTCAATTATATGATTCATCATTCATCGATTTGTAATTTTATCATTTATGATTTATCTTTCATGATGCAAGTGTATGATGACTGTATATACATTCCTTGCAAAAATATAGTTACATGTTAAATATTAAATTTTATAATTTTTATGACCCCGACGTCCCCCCACGTTTCCTGAAAATTGGTAGGGAGCTTTTGCATAGGCCGCTCCCGCGCTCCCTCGTCCCGTCGCTCCCACCTCCAGGGGACTTGGTGGAACATTGCCATAAACATATGCAAACATATATCATGATCTTGGAATCCATTACATATGTATGTGCCAATGTTCCATAATCTTGCCCCATCATCAATTTAAGAAATTTCCATTGACTATCAAATTATGGAGGGGGGGAACTTTTTGCCGCAACATTTGGCTCAAAATCAGGGACCATCTTCGTATGAGGTGAATGAGAACTATAGATATTTGAAGAAGTGGATTAGTGCCTTTTCCTCTAGCCATGGAGTCATATACAGTCATCCATCACAAAAATTTGTCTTTGTTCATTCTCACCTTGAAAGTTGCAAAAAATCATGCCCTAATTGAAACGACACTAAATTTGAAAGATATAATAAAAATGCAAGCTAGAAGTGCTCTATTAATACAAAGGGAAAACCTTCCTACCTACCCTAACTGAGATAAATTTTGATTGAATAGGAAACATGATATTTCCTATGGAGTTGATCCAACAACTTGTTAAATGTATGGGACTAAATCATGCATTTGATTTCCAGGGAAACATGCACATGAAGAGAAAAAGTGCATAATTAATGGAAAATCCATACATGCCACTTATAAAAACTACACCGAAAGGTCAAAAAATACTTAAGGCCTTAACTTAATTTGAATCCAAAAATGACAAAACAGGATTAGTGAAACACGAGAGTGGTGTGGGTGAACAACATAAATAAAAAGTGAGGATACCTTTCCCCAAGATGCCTTTGTCACCGTTGTATGAAAACATGTTTTCCTTTCCCTTTATACATGCAAGTGAATGCATTATAGGTATGGTGTTTTCCCAGAATAGGAGAAGACTACTTAAATATATCATTTGTGGATTGAATGTTTGGGTGCCTTAATGTGCAATGACATGTTTCCAGGACTGAATTCAATGCAAGGCATATTTGAAACTCTAACTCTGTCTTCCGGTGTCTTATTAGGAATTATTTCAGTTTTCATTTTGTGTTTTCAAGTTAGATATTGTTTTCAAGTTTTTACATTTATAATTTTATTGCAATGTGGCAGACTGATCAGAGCAGTGCAGGAACAACCCCGAGACAAGATGATCGCGGAAAGAGGCCAGCGGAAGAACATGTAAAGTGCCAGCATTGCTCTATCTTTAGGTATTTTAGTTATTTACATAATTGAAATAATATTAATTTTGTTCAAATATGCAGACACCTAGCCATGGTACGCCTGATGATTCCCTCTTTGAGGAAGAGCTTTTTTCATCCCTATCTCCAGTGTTGTTGTTGCAAAAAAAGGCACGAGATGCAACGTCGTAATTTAATGCTTTGATAGATGCGCCTCAAACACCTGAAACAGAAGAGAGGATACAACATCTTATGAGGCAGCTAAATAGATATCAGGTAATAATAAAAAGTCAAAAGGATATTTTTTTTGTTCTGCATGAGATGAATTGTGATAGTTTGATTTTTAATTTTTACATTGACTACACTAACAAAAAGTTCTTTTGTATGTAGCGTCTTCTGGCATTTGCTGAACCCGGTGTTGGTGGTAGTGGGACACAAGGGCAAGAGATTGCCCAACAACCCTCTCGTACACCTTCTACTCCTTTAGGTGCTAGCCAAGAAACACACCCTGCCCAAGCAGACACCCAGCCAACCGCTGAACGTGTTGGCAATGATGAGGCCGATATGGCCAACTACATTATTGCGTTTCCTGGAGCTACACGTGTCAGCTCCACAGGGACCATTAATGGCACGTTGTTGGTGAACGATGAGGGTGTCCCTATAAAGCATGTACAACTCCCAGGTAAATTTAATATTTTAACTATTTCATGTACTTTATCTAAAACATATTTATCATGATTTTTATTTTTAAATTAATGATAATATCTTCTTTTTCTTTTGGTTTTATTCTGTGTAGGAAACAATGAGTTCTACAGGATTCTGGAGAGCCATGCGTTGGTAATTTTTTGCCCAACCATATGTACAGGGTGGAATTCCCAGAATTCCAACCTGAAAAAAGAACTTTTAGATTATCTAGAAGCCCTTTTTGGGGTCGGCACATTTGACAGAACAGCGGTGGCTCGGGTAGCCGGCAAATATTTGAAATATACCAGGGACACCTATAGGACGCAATTGCAATTTAACCCTAGATATGAGCGTCCTCTCATAGTTCTAGAGAGTGAGTGGAGAGCACTCATCCATGACGGAAAAGAGAAAAGGGCAAAGAAAGAAGGAAAAATGCCAACTGGACCTGCAAGGTAAATTACAACTTTAATTCAATAGCTTTAATTTTCTTTATGTCTAAAATAAAAGTGTGCTACGTCATATCCGACTTCAATATTTTGATGCTAGGTTGCCTAACACCTCAAAGGCAACCAAAGCTAGGATTGAGAAAAAGGGCCATCACAAGCTCGGCCAGGGTGGCTACTTGAAATTAGCTGCAAGAATTGTAATTAAGTAGCTAAACATCTTATAATTAATTGTATCGCCTTCCAACGTTTTTGTAATCCTATGAGATATGATTAAAAATACACAATCATATATAATGTAGGGTGATGACTTTGGAACAATAACTACAGAGGAAGATAAAAATATTGCTTTCCGTTTTGGCTATCAAGCCGTAGTTGAACGTCGCAGAAGCTTGGGGCAGGTCCCAAGATCTACAATGCCTGATAAGGTAAAACATTAACCTTTCAATATTTTTGTTTTCGTCCATAAATTTAATGTCTAACAACTTTGTTTAAATCAGGGGAGCAACACTACCGACGAGGTAAATAACCCAGCTTTAGAGCCAGATGTAGATGATCCTCTCGTGCAACCTGATCATTGTAGTGGGGACCAGGCCGACAATGCTGCTATCAGTGAGGGCCGTGACGGTAATTAATTTCCACTTATAATTTTTTCTAATTATACCTTGATGGTTGTCCTTATAACGTTTTTTGTTTATATGACAGAGAATGTTTCCCTTGAGGATCTTACCACCAGAGAGGAAGACAGGGCAACAGTCCCAACGGCGACAACTGGTGCACCAGGTAAATAATCTCATTGCAATTCTTTTTATTAATATTACCGAACTAGTTCAATGATATTTAAAAACTGATAATTAAAATTTAATATTATCTGTTTTTGTAGGCGATGCCCCGTCACTGGATGAGACCAGACATCGTGACAACGCAACTAGGTCAGCGGCGAAAACTGGTGCACCAGGTAAATAATCTCATCGCAATTTTTTTTATTAATATTACCGAACTAGTTCAATGATATTTAAAAACTGACAATTAAAATTTAATATTATCTGTTTTTGTAGGCGATGCCCCGTCATTGGATGAGCGCAGACATCGTGAATACGCAACTAGGTCAGCAGTGCGGGTTGAAAGGCACGAAACAGGAGCAGAGCATGATGATATTGATGATGTAATTAGGAGATTTAAAAATAGGAAGAAGAAAAAGAAAATTTGACAATGTAAAATATTGTATTATTATAAGACAAACGTTACCATACTTGGAACATTTTTTTGCGTTATATAAAAAACTCATTTATCATACTATTTTTATGTCAAGCATTAATTGCAATGTTTCCTTGCGTACTTTTTGTCGAATTGTTTTTTTACTAGTTATTGAATATTTTTTTTTATGCTCATGAAAGTAAAAAATGAAATATAGATTGGGTATTGGGGAATTGAGAGTGATGTGAGGGGGGGGGGGAAGGGCCATAAGAGCTTCCACCTTCACGTGGTTGGCCCTGTTTAGTAGAGAATAATTTATTGGAGCGATTTAATCTTGGAGCAAACCTCCCTTGATCCAGCGTAGCAACAAAAAAGTCACCGTTGACTTAGTTGCTACTCTTTCAGATCGTGGGAGGCTTGTTCCAAGTTCATGCGACTCCAATAAATTGTTCTTGAAACGAAGAGGAGCTTATTCAGGTATGTTTTGACATTTTCAACATATTTTCTAACATTATCATAAGAATGCATCTTAGAGTAAAAAATACTACATCAATTAATTGTATTTATTGTATAGATAATGATGGATTTTGATTGACTTGGCAGTGCAGGTACAAATCCTCTTGCATCATGAGCAATACAACTTGTCAACCAGGGTCATGTCCAGGATATTTTTGCTTGTGCGCTTGACATTTTGTAAGTTCCTTTACGGTTCATAATTCAATATTAAGCTTGTGCACGATTATTATCTAGGTTTTTTGTATGTTTTTTTTCATCTATTTGATTGTAAGCAACTATGCATGTTTCCTGTTGTTCACTATGATTTCTCCCATTACCACTCCCAGGATGAATCCGACTTTATTGTTACATAGGTTAATTTATTGTTACTATGATTTCTCCATTTACAATTTCATAGGTTACATCATGTAAAGTTGTCAATCTCAGGTTGGTGATGAGCTTTAGTTCTCCAGATTTGGGGCTTTTCTGATATTTTCTCCCTCATGTCATTCCCGCATCACCTCGTTGTTTGAGCATGCCAATTGTCTACCACTTGTACCAATTGGCACATGTCAATCTCTGAGTGGTGCCACATTTCACCTATTTTCAGTGAGAGTTTAGGGTTTCTCTAACATAGCTTCAGAAATCCGATTCAGTGCCTGCTTGAATATTGTCACATAATACTTATGGTTGGATTGATGAGCATGTTCTGAATGGTTGGTTGATTCATAAGAACCACCCATAAATCTCCCTTCCTCTAACACACAGAAAATAAAAATTTCTTTGACAGGAGACAGAGTTTCAATACTTTGAAAACAAACTTCTATTCCCTTCAATAACTCAAAAAAAAACTATTACACTACTTCCTCACCGAGAGGGATTACAAAATTATGACTGCTACAAAACGCAGTGCATAAAACCAACTCACTGTCTGTTCAAAACAAACATACTCTGTCTCTAAAACACTCTGCTGTGTTTTTCCCTTTCGCATTGCTGTGCATACACACTTAAAAAGTTACACTCAATTTTTCACTTTTTACACACTGCTATGTAATAAAAAATGTACGTACTGTCTATAAAAAAAATTACCAAGCTTTTTCGACCTTTTTATTTTTATATGCCGGAACATATAAAACATATTATAATAAACCCTCTTTAAAAAAAAATAAAATTAAAACTAAATTCTATGGCCCACCTTTCATTTTGCATATGATATATATATAACATATGTATATATTAAACTATCAAAACATTAAAGAACCCTTTCCGTCGGACTTCAAAAGTCTAAATAGATTGAATTTCAAACCAAATTCGCGTTCCAAAATGGGATGCTGACGTCTGCCTAATTTTAACTCGAATTCTCAATCCAATGTGACCTATAAAAAATTCGGGTCCGGTTTTCAGGTTTTCAAATTCCCTTCAATTTCATGCGATCCAATATTAATGCTCCACGTGTCCTCCTTTTGAATTTACAAAACTGTCGGGTAAATTTCTGTTTGTTTAATTTCTGGTTGGTGAATTGCGTTAATGCTGGCTGTTGTGTTTAAATACAATCCTGTACAGAAATATGGCCGTGGCCGTCTACAAAAAAAACTTGCAGGAATTTTAAATGATGAATTAAATTTCTGGATGGCATGCAAGCAACCTCCAAAAAAAAATGTTGCTGCTGCATCCGTCCTTCTGCTGCAGCAGTTGAAGTTAAAATTCAACAGCACAGGGTTTAATAAGTGAGGGTGTAAAGGTAACTTTTTGTCGATGGTACCGGATTAAGATCATCTATTCATTTTTGTAGGGTCTTATGGTGTTTGGTTTTTTAGTTTTGGGTTGGGTTTATTGAGTCTAAGATAGTTTTTGAGTGAAAAATTTGCTATCAGGTATTAAAAAAATTTAGTTCTTTTGTCAAAATTTATGAGCTTGTTAGGAAATACAAAACTGACAATGGTTGTATCTTAAATTTGTGGAAAATAATTTGAAATGAAACCTTTTGTTTAGGTTGTTGCAGCAGGTGCAAACCCCGTTCAAATTACTAGGGGCATTTACAAGACAATAAAGGCCCTTGTTTCGGAACTCAAAATTTTGTCAAAGGAGGTAAACGCTTGCCTTTTGAGTAGGCTGGTTTTCCTTTTTGCTGATGGTTTGGTGTATCTAATTGAATTAGTTTCCTAAGGTATTTTTGGTTGCAAACTCCTTCTCATTTTTCATATATTATTGGCCTTGTGGAATACATTTGATTGTGTGGTCTTGTTAGATCTACAACATTTGTAGTTGTTTAGTCTTATGGCCGAGGTGCACTTTTATTATGGAAATAGTTGATGCAATATTGTCATTTAATCCTTACTACAGGGTAACATGTTGAGAAGTTTCTTGTGAAACATTTGGTATTCAAAATGACACTTGATCCTATACAGCATCATGCACTTGACTTCAAAATTCATATTCAAAGTGTGCCAGACAATTCTTGCGAAATTTCAAATATTTATGTTGTTTTAAACCATTATCTTTTTCATGTATTGGATGCTGAAAATGTGAAAAAGACTTTGGTATGAAACCAACTGGTGAATAATTTCCAGCAAAACAACCACTTCCAAGACATGATTTAGAAGTAGAACGTATGTACTTATGAAGCATAGAAAGATATCCTTGATGCATTGTCAATGTTTGGCTAGGGTTATTTTTGGAGAAAATAACTCCTTATTCCTAGAATAGTGATCTTCAATACAAGTAAATGCCAGAGAAGAGAGATCATCGTGTGACGCAACAAAACTGAAATTGGACCCCCAAGGAGAGCTGGTGTGTCTACAATCGCCGTGTCAGCATTTTCCCTTGGTGTAACCCGTTCTTTTCCTCCAGCCTGAGTCTTAATTGACTTCTTCTTTCTTCGGGTTTATTTATCAAATTCGTAGAATTTGATAAATAAATACTATCCACAATGGTTGGACTTTAATTTATATTCCCGACTTTATATTATCTCAAATCCTTATAACCAATGTTTAACTTTCAACACTTTGTATTTATACTCCACGTTTCTTTTTAAATAAATAACTTGTAGTGAACTTTCGGCTCTATATTTCACCACCCAGCCTTACAACAATCATGCTCCAGACTTATGCTAATTATCCGCCAATCGTTTAATTAAACAATTTCATTATACTCCGGCCCCACCTATATATCAATAACCAATCAAACACTCGTATCGTACCTGGCTATCCTCCGCACACCTTAGTTAACCTCTGGGCAAGTTCAACGTGCGACCACCGTCCGATGGCCCTTCTCCAAATCAACGACTCTTGGCAATTTCGCTCGGCTTCCAACGTCGGGCTTTAACGTGCGATGGCGTGGGTTAAACGGTTTTTTGCCGGGGTCACTTCGCCACGTGTCGCATTCCCTATGGAATCGCTCGCGAATAGGAAATACCGCCTACTCCGCAAAAGCGGTGCGATATGGGCAACCAGCTTTTGTGATTCCGCTCGTGGTTTTGGTAGAGGGCTTGACCACGGGTGCATGTCTGGTTCCACTATCCTTTTGTTTGTTAACTCATGTCCAATCCTCGGGTCAGGTTCCGAAAGCACAACAATTTTTTCTCTTTATTAAGCGGGATTTTAATATGTGTATTATCAAAGAAAACCAACACAAATTTTATAAGAAAATTGTTCAAAAGTCGAGCCCGCCGGACTTCAAACGGTGATAAACCATAATTCAAACCAAATTCGCGTTCCAAAATAGCCTGCTGACGTCGGCCAATTTTGTGACGCGAATTTCTTATCAAATTCGCCCTAATATTTTACGGTTCCGGATTTCCACTGCGCGAGCGGCCCAAACAAAGATCCGCTCCAATCAATTTTTGCCACGTGTCCTCAATAAAAACTTGCCCTGCTCCCGGCTGCGGGTGCATTCGATGGCGTTTAAGGTGATGGGACATGGATATGGCGATTTCATATCATTCGCATTAACATTTAACATTGTTCAATTAAGTTTTCACATCAAATCTAGATTAATTAATTTTTAACATTGTTCAAGATCGGACCTCCACTCCTCTGAGCGATTCCGCACGCTCCAATTTGATCCGGCCTTCGGCTCTCATTATTAATGATC
This sequence comes from Pinus albicaulis, assembly GCA_034641835.2. NCBI lineage: Eukaryota > Viridiplantae > Streptophyta > Pinopsida > Pinales > Pinaceae > Pinus > Pinus albicaulis. The sequence goes on from CM076583.1 coordinate 219,270,441, forward strand.
AGAGATTCATTATGACGGTCTTCCTTTGATTGCATTGCAGACGGGTCGACATAAAAAATGGCGTTTAGCCATGGTTTTTCAGACAAGCCGGTTGCTGGATTACACTGTCTGGTAACTGCGATGATAAGGAGAAGTGGCCAGCGGAACTTCTGCCTAGACTTTGCTGCATATTTCCATTTCTCTCGGTTCTGTCTCTGTCTGTCTTCCTCTGTTAATTGGAATTCTTCTTCTTCGTCTCTTGTGCCCACCGCGATTGCACCCATGCCTCGCGTGCGTCATAGGATGCGTTGCCGCAGGGGGAGCACTAGAGGTCAATCCCGGCGCGCTCCCTCCAGCACCTCAATAGAGGCTAGTTCACCTTCTCCCACGACGCGCACTGCGCAATTTTCCTTTGATTTCACTCTCAACCGCCCGCGAATCACAGCTGTAGTCACTGTGGTCTTCCGCGAGGAGGCCCAAATGCAGGAAGAATGCACCCGTCCGGCGGGTCTGAGCGGGTTTTAATTTGTTTTTCTTGCTTAGCAGGCCCAGTTAATTGGGCTGCTTTTAGTTTATTTTACTGTGCTGGACCTTTAAGTAATATTTTTGAATTCTGTAAATTAAACGTTCAAGACTGGTTTCCCTGTATGAGGGCAGTCTTCTTAATTTTTTGATTTTTTGATGACAAATTTTCCATGAGTATGGCCAGGCAATGTTTTTGACTTTGGTGTAATTTTATTCGCAATGTTAATAGATTAACTTTACTTTGAATTCTCACATGATTAGCGTTTTTCTTGATCTGTTCAAGGATTTTGGGTACTTTAATTTGTATTTGGAACAATGGACGTCGGTACTCTATCTGTTGCTTTACTGCTCTACATACTACTATTTCACTTTCTTATAGATGCCTCGGGCATATTTGAATGCTTTCTCAGATTGTCGATAATCTCCATGTGGACCGTTACTGGATTTTATATCATGTCCCCGTATGTGACATGGGGTATTTTTCTATCATTGTCTGGGGTGGGACTTCCACTTTTCTGGATGGATATTTGGGTTCCAATCTTCAGATGTGAAAATGTAATGACTTCATGGACTGTTTTACTTCATATAATATATTCAAAATAGCATTTTTCTCTTCTGAAATAAAAATGATTAATGTTTATCATTCTGCCTTCAAAACTAGCGATGCGGGTCTATGTTGCTGGTTTATTGATATGGTCTGATGGTCTTTTTATATTTTGGACATATCACACTCCTCACATGATTAGCGTTTTTCTCTGTTCAAGGATTTTGGGTACTTTAATTTGTATTTGGAACAATGGACGTCGGTACGTACTCTATCCGTTGCTTTACTATTCTACATACTGCTATTTCACTTTCTTATAGATGCCTTGGGCATATTTGGATGCTTTCTCAGATTGTCGATAATCTCCATGTGGACCGTTACTGGGTTTTATATCAAGTCGCCGTATGTGACATGGGGTATTTTTCTATCATTGTCTGGGGTGGGACTTCCACTTTTCTGGATGGATATTTGGGTTCCAATCTTAAGATGTGAAAATGTAATGACTTCATGGACTGTTTTACTTCATACAATATATTGAAAACATCGTTTTTTCTCTTGTGAAAAAAAAATGATTAATGTTTATCACTCTCCCTTCAAAACTAGCGATGCTGGTCTATGTTCCTGGTTTATTGATATGGTCCGATAGTCTTTTTATATTTTGGACATATAACACTCCTCACATGATTAGCGTTTTTCTCTGTTGCAGGATTTTGGGTACTATAATTTGTATTTGGAACAATGGACGTCGGTACTCTATCTGTTGCTTTACTATTCTACATACTGCTATTTCACTTTCTTATAGATGCCTCGGGTATATTTGGATGCTTTCTCAGATTTGTCGATAATCTCCATGTGGACCGTTACTGGGTTTTATATCAAGTCCCTGTATGTGACATGGGGTATTTTTCTATCACTGTCTGGGGTGGGACTTCCACTTTTCTGGATGTATATTTGGGTTCCAATATTCAGATGTGAAAATGTAATGATTTCATGGACTGTTTTACTTCATATAATATATTCAAAACATCATTTTTTCTCTTGTGAAAAAAAAAATGATTAATGTTTATCACTCTGCCTTCAAAACTAGCGATGCTGGTCTATGTTGCTGGTTTATTGATATGGTCTGATGGTCATTTTATATTTTGGACATATAACACTCCTCACATGATTAGCGTTTTTCTCTGTTGCAGGATTTTGGGTACTTTAATTTGTATTTGGAACAATGGACGTCGGTACTCTATCTGTTGCTTTACTATTCTACATACTGCTATTTCACTTTCATGGACTGTTTTACTTCATATACTGTTATTTCACTTTCATGGACTGTTTTACTTCACTGTTGTAGGGTCTTGGGTACTTTAATTTGTATTTGGAACAATGGACGTCGGTACTCTATCTGTTGCTTTACTATTCTACATACCGCTATTTCACTTTCATGGACTGTTTTACTTCACTGTTGTAGGGTTTTGGGTACTTTAATTTGTATTTGGAACAATGGACGTCGGTACTCTATCTGTTGCTTTACTATTCTACATACTGCTATTTCACTTTCATGGACTGTTTTACTTCATATAACATCTTCACTTTCATGGACTGTTTTATTTCATATAATATCTTCACTTTCATGGACTGTTTTACTTCATATAATATCTTCACTTTCATGGACTGTTTTACTTCACTATTGCAGAGTTTTGGGTACTTTAATTTGTATTTGGAACAATGGACGTCGGTACTCTATCTGTTGCTTTACTATTCTACATACTGCTATTTCACTTTCATGGACTGTTTTACTTCATATAATATCTTCAAAACAGCGTTTCTCGTCTTTTAAAATTTTAATTTTTTTTTTTTAAATTGAACCCTCCGTCGGTCTACCGATGCCTTGTAGACGTCGGAACTGCGACAATCCAGAAACGTCGGACGAGAGACAGTATGAAAACGTCGGAAGCACGACGTGCTAAACGTCGGAACTGCGACAACCCAGAAACTTCGGAAGAGAGACAGTATGAAAACGTCGGAAGCGCGACGTTCCAAACGTCGGACCACATATCGTCGGAATTACGACATCTTCCAGACGTCGGAAGAGTGACGTCCAAAACGTCGGACCACGTTTAGTCGGAATTGCGACAGTTTACAAGCGTCGGAACAGCAACGCCAAAACGTCGGACCACGTTTAGTCGGAACTGCGACGGTTAATGAGCGTCGGAAGAACCACGTTTAAAACGTCGAAGCCGCGACGGTTTGTGAGACGTCGGAAGAGTGACGCCTGTTCGGAACGTCGGAATAAGTGTCGATAGTGCGACACTTTTTGCTTGCGTCGGAACGGCGATGGCAGGATAAACCACGGTTTGTCCGCCCTTGAACTGT